>CM037786.1:24780722-24830722 GCA_021229015.1 Solen grandis
TTATACCTTTACCACAATCATTTGAACATCCCTAACCCTTTACCACATGAATATTCATAAACAAATCTATGATTAGAATGAATATCAATTTACTGAACTTTGAATGATATCAGAAACCAGAAATTTTTCTTTCCTTTGCAAAAAACATCGAATCTAAGCCACAATACTATATGAGAAGTCTCCTGGGCGAGCCGTCTCATCTGTGTCTGCTCCGTTTGCCAATGCATCATAAGTAATTTAGTATACAAATATTTACGGAGGTATTTCCTCTTTGAACTGGTATAGATTGAGATCAAAATAGTGAGGGTGTCTCCCAATATTTAATACATATACTGAAGAAAATGGGGTTTATTATTTTTATAAAAATAGCTTCAACTCACAATACCACTCCACCCACCATTACTACAATAGATACAATTCACTTCTGCTTTAATATCATTTTACAGTAAAAAGGTATTAACAATGGTCTATTCTTCAAAACATAAAATATTTGTGTTCTGATATAGCACCATCAGCACTATTTTTATCTGTAAGTAGTATATATGAACTTTATAAATAATGAAAAATGCGGCATCAGGAAAGAACCAAGTCTTTTATATCTCAGATTGTAAATCACAAAGTATTGTAATACAAAATGGTTTTTGGAAGACATTTATGTTCCTAAATAATAACAGCCAGTGATTTCCATACAAACAAGAGGGTACCAGTATAAATGACTCTATTTTGCTCACAGAAATCCCAGAGCTCATGAAGAGTTGTCAACCCTGACCTACTGATTTGATAATAAAACCTGGCAAAGTATTATATTTTGAACTTAATTTCTTTTGGCAGTCCAACAAAACTGATCTTCTATGTATCAGTACTATGTACAATCCAAATAGATTCTAATAAAATATTCCAACACCACCATGGTTTAACCAGGTAAATTATCTTTAGTCTCTTATATACAAACCATATTAACCATCTCTCATACATCCCACAATGCCCTTTTTCAACATTCTACATATCATACCATCAAGATAAAAAACATTCTCACGAGCAATAAAATCCTCACAGCAATTAAACAGAAAAACAGGAAAACTTTGGTAAGAATTTTGCCAAAACAGGAAATAAATACTGATGCATCACAATGGGATGTATTTTTTTTTTTATCATAGACTCTGCATAATTCAGATTCATGTTAAAGATGAAAATTCTGGAACCACCATTCACATTAGACTTTGTGCAACATATATGAACACATCATTAAAGTTAAGCATCCACAAATAGGGACACTTACTTCATACAAACTGATGAAATTCTGTGCTTCAGTGAAATAAAATCCATGTCCAACAGTGTGGGTGATATTGGTCTACACAAAATGGTTCCATTCTTTCATCAGCAGTTAGCATTAAATAAAAAGCAAATTGGTTGGTTTATATAGAATATATCTCATCAAAAGTGATACAATTTTTACATTTTAATAAATAAAAATGTATCACTTCTCTAAGATATATTCCATACTCACTCAAAACATACAAATATCCTCTATATATCCTATGAAATAAATGGTTAAAAAAAGAGAACAATGCAATTTCGTTCTTTAAATAACAGAACACAGAGTATATGAGTGAATTTTCATTGTGACAAGAAAAAAAATAGGATTTCACATCACACAGGAGTAAATATTTATCTGAATATTTTTGGGCTGAAAAAATATTGAGAATAACAAGAGGGCCATGATGGCCCTGAGATCGCTCACCTGAGAACCAGGTATTAGTGGGAGGAAAAGAAACAGCAGATATCTTATGATATTATGGAAAATGGGCTCTGAAAAAAATTTTAATTTTTATAATGTACATATAAGGAAAATGGGCTTTGCCCCCTGGCAGCCATGTTTTTTGACCAATCCAAATAATCTGAACAATCTTGGTAGAGAGTGACCCAAGGAACATCTGTGCCAGACATCTTTAAAATCTAGCCAGTACTCTTGGAGGAGAAGATTTATGAAGTTTTTACATTTTTTCTCCTTTTAGTTGCCATGGCAACCAGATTTGGCATGGATTCAATTCTTCAAACAACTTTGGAAAAGGACCACCCAAGGAACATTCCTGTAAAGTTTTTATGAAAATTTGCCCAGTTGTTTAAGTTAAATGTTGACTACTGACAACAGAAGACTGATGCTAAACGACAGACACTCATCGGTCACAATAGCTAACCGTGAGCATGTTGTGCTCAGGTGAGCTAAAAATGCAAGCTTTAAGACAACAAACAATTATTTCCACCATACTTTGAGACTAAAATTTATAGTACAAAAATTACAATTTAATTTTTAAATTGCTGCTTGAAATCTGTTGTCTGTATTGTTTGCAATTTTTTATATTGACTGCAAAATCACAAAATTAGTTTACCTGAAGAAATTCTCCACTGTACATTGCTTAAGAAGTTAAGAATAATGCCACTGGGTATTGCATTAATCAAAAACACTCTTAAAAGTCAGCCAATTCAAAAAAGGCATTATCAATATCAAAATCAGCATCATCGTCATCATCATCTACATCACTCCCAAGAGACAGAATAACATCATCATCGTCGTCGTCATCATCATCACCATCTTCGTTGTCTTCATTGTCAGCATCTTCAGTATTGTCAGCATCGTTATCTTCTGTAGGGACAATGTGAATGAACACTGTATGTTACCATGATTGTACAGTACAAACCAGAGCTATCAATGAAGATGATTCATACCCCTACTTCACTGTCTTGACTGGACATTAGACTATTTGTCAAATAGACATTCAGTGAGTGGGGTATACTGCAGAAAGTTCTGCACAATGCCTTGTGCTAGTACCTAGTGGTTCTTCAAATAATGAAACTAATGTCAAAATTCTATGCAAAAAGGAGCCATAAGTTTCAACACTTTTGAGGAAGAAATTCAATGATGATGGATGTTCTACAGATGAATGTTGTGTTAAAAGCCTCATAGTTGTCCATCACTGTTGTCCTCAAATGTTACTCAATATATAACTAGAGCTATCACTGAAGGTGATTAATACCCCCGCAAAAAGCTTTGATACACGAGAAGCCAGACTCCAGGTGGAGCATAGATAAGAACCTGTATACATAGTATATTGGTTATGATAGTAAGTAATAAGTAAGTAAAGTCTTTATTTAAAGTGGATAGAGAGTCAGCTATGGTTGTTTGGCACAGTGGTTTAAAAGTGTAGAGTAACAATTCTTGGACACCGCACTTTTCCTAATTGCTATCTGTTTACACTTAAAGTTTCAAGTAAATACCATGTATAATATTTGAGTTATGTCCGGGATAAGAAAAAAAGCAATTTAACAAAGGGAGATAATTAAAACAAGAGGGCCAAGATGGCCCTGTGTCGCTCACCTGATTAAGATGGCTGTGTTAGGCATAATGACAAAAAATCTGGCATCTAAAATGTTTTTCTAACATTTTACTAAGTGGCCTACATTTTGATCCTACCTGAATTTGCACTCAACTGGGAATTCATGCAGTCATCACTCATATCAAGTTTAATGAAAACTGGGAAAAAAAGGTAGGCCTCTAGTGTGTTCACAAGATTTTTCTAAAATTTGCCCTGGTGACCTACTTTTTGACCCTATGTTGCCCAGTTTTGAATTCATCCAGAATGATAAAAAACATTCTGACCAAGTTACATTAAGGTTAGTCTAAAACTGTAATCTCTAAAGTGTTCACAAGATTTTTCTAAGATTTGACCTGGTGACCTAAATGTTAACCCTAAGTGACACAATTTTAAACTCATCCAAGATATCATGTAGACAAACATCCTGACCAAATTTCATGAAGACTGGGCCAAAACTGTGGCCTCTAGAGAGTTCACAAGGTTTATCTAAGATTTGACCTGGTGACCTAGTTTTTGACCCAATTTCAATCATCCGATGTATCATGTAGACAAACATCCTGACCAATTTCATGAAGATTGGGCCAAAACTGTGGCCTCTAGAGTGTTCACAAGGTTTTTCTAAGATTTGACCTGGTGACCTAGTTTTTGACCCCACATGACCCAATTTCAAACTCATCCGAAATATCATGAAGACAAACATCCTGACTAAGTTTCATGAAGATTGGGCCAAAACTGTGGCCTCTAGAGTGTTCACAAGGTTTTTCGAAGATTTGACCTAGTGACCTAGATTTTGACTCCACATGACCCAATTTCGAACTCATCCGAGATATCATGTAGACAAACATCCTGACCAAGTTTCATGAAGATTGGGCCAAAACTGTGGCTTCTAGAGTGTTCACAAGGTTTTTCTAAGATTTGACCTGGTGACCTAGTTTTTGACCCCACATGACCCAATTTCAAACTCATCCGAGATATCATGTAGACAAACATCCTGACTAAGTTTCATGAAGATTGGGCCAAAACTGTGGCCTCTAGAGTGTTCACAAGGTTTTTCGAAGATTTGACCTAGTGACCTAGATTTTGACTCCACATGACCCAATTTCAATCATCGAGATATCATGTAGACAAACATCCTGACCAAGTTTCATGAAGACTGGGCCAAAACTGTGGCCTCTAGAGTGTTCACAAGGTTTTTCTAAGATTTGACCTGTTGACCTAGTTTTTGACCCCACATGACCCAATTTCGAACTTATCCGAGATATCATGAAGACAAACATCCTGACCAAATTTTATGAAGATTGGGCCAAAACTGTGGCCTGTAGAGCGTTCACAAGGTTTTTCTAAATTTTGACCTGGTGACCTAGTTTTTGCCCCACATGACCCAATTTCGAACTCAACCGAGATATCATGTAGACAAACATCCTGACCAAGTTTAATGAAGATTGGGCCAAAACAGTGGCCTCTAGAGTGTTCACAAGGTTTTTCTAAGATTTGACCTGGTGACCTTGTTTTTGACCCCACATGACCCAATTTCAAACTCATCCAAGATATCATGTAGACAAACATCCTGATTAAGTTTCATGAAGATTGGGCCAAAACTGTGGCCTCTAGCATGTTCACAAGGTTTTTCTAAGATTTGACCTGGTGACCTAGATTTTGACCCCACATGACCCAATTTCGAACTCATCCGAGATATCATGTAGACAAACATCCTGACCAAGTTTCATGAAGATTGGGCCAAAACTGTGGCCTCTAGAGTGTTCACAAGCAATTGTTGACGACGGACAATGGATGATGCACGACGCACGTCGCACGACGGACGAAAGGCGATCACGAAAATCACCCGAGCACAAGTGCTCAGGTGAGCTTAAAATGGGACCAGGTAGAGGTTCAGCTGTTAGACACTGAACTCTTCCTAGTCGCCATCTGATTACATTTTAAGTTTAAAGACAATACCTTGTATAATTTTCAATTTATGTTCTGGACAAAAAAAAAAAAAAAAAAAAATTAAATTAAAGAAAGGGAGATAATTAAAACAAGAGGGCCATGATGGCCCTGAATCGCTCACCTGAGTACCATTGCTTCAACTGATGTCAAGGTTTTTAAACAGACAAGGATTCTGATATAACTTAATCTAAAACATTTTACCCCTGACAATACTACACACCAAATATCTAAGCAATGGGCCATATGGTTTCAGAGAAGACTTGGGCGCAGGGTCATTTATCACCGTAGGGCCAAGACTTTGAAAATCTTTGTAATGAACCATTAGATGCTACTACATACCAAAAATCTTAGCTCTAGGCCTTATTGATTCATAGAAGAAGATTTTTTAAGATTTTCCTATTTAACTCTATGTAAAACAAGTGACCCCTGGTGTGGGGTCATTTATCACCATTGGGCTATGATTTGTACAATCTTGGTAGTGGCCCATAAGATGATGCTACATACCAAATATCTAAGCTCTAGGCCTTATGGATTCATAGAAGAAGATTTTTTAAGATTTTCCTATATAACTCTATGTAAAACAAGTGACCCCTGGTGCGGGGTCATTTATCACCATAGGGCTATGATTTGTACAATCTTGGTAGTGGCCCATAAGATGATGCTCATACCAAATATCTAAGCTCTAGGCCTTATGATTCATGAAGAAGATTTTTTAAGATTTTCCTATATAACTCTATGTAAAACAAGTGACCCCTGGTGCGGGGTCATTTATCACCATAGGGCTATGATTTGTACAATCTTGGTAGTGGCCCATAAGATGATGCTTCATACCAAATATCTAAGCTCTAGGCCTTATGCATTCATGGAAGAAGATTTTTTAAGATTTTCCTATATAACTCTATGTAAAACAAGTGACCCCTGGTGCAGGGTCATTTATCACCATAGGGCTATGATTTGTACAATCTTGGTAGTGGCCCATAAGATGATGCTACATACCAAATATCTAAACTCTAGGCCTTATGGATTCATAGAAGAAGATTTTTTAAGATTTTTCTATATAACTCTATGTAAAACAAGTGACCCCTGGTGCGGGGTCATTTATCACCATAGGGCAATGATTTATACAATCTTGGTAGTGGCCCATAAGATGATGCTACATACCAAATATCTAAGCTCTAGGCCTTGCAGTTTTGCAGAAGAAGATTTTCAAAGTTTGCATTTTTAAAATCTATTTTTAGCTCCTGTGACCTAATTATGCAATGGACCAGAACCATTTATACAACTTTAGTAGAGCTTCATCCAAGGAACATTCCTGCAAAATATTTTTCAAATTGGCCAAGCCGTTTAGGAGGAGATGTTGTTTGAAGCAATTGTTGACGCCGGACGCACGCACGGACGCACGGACGACGGACGCCGGACAAAAGGCGATCAGAAAAGCTCACCTTGAGCACGTTGTGCTCATGTGAGCTAAAAAAAAGACCATGTAGAGTTACAGTTCCTGGACACTGCACTTTTCCTAATCACCATCTGTCTATATTTTAAGTTTCAAGTCAATACCTTGTATAATATTTGATTATTTTGCCGGAAAAGAAAAACAGGGGAGATAATTAAACAAGAGAGCAAAGATGGCCCTTAATCGCTCACCTGAATTTGGTTTTTTGCAGGGACGCTGGGACCATGAGAGGATACTATACACGAAATATCAAAGCTGTAGGTCTGTATGTTTCTAAGAGAAGGTATTTTATAGTTATGCATTCTGGTTGCCATGACAACAAAAGTTCTTCATGATTCAACCAGTAATCAGAAGTAATTAATTTTTTTGTTTTCCTTATATAGTTCCATACAAAATCTGGGTGTGGTCCCGAAAGTGTCCTCATATAAACCCTGATGCACATATTTGTTGATAGTGTTGAGGCACCAGAAGCTGATCCTACAGTCCAACCTCGCTATTCCGAAGTCATTGGGACCGAGCTGAAAACTTCGATATAGCGATAATTCGGATTAAAAATCGATGCTTTTATGGTGACATACATGTATCGGTGTTTATTATTTTACCGGTGAGTGTCATGAAAACAACTACGCCGTAAGATTATCAAAATACAAGACACACAAATAAGAACAGATGTTTATTTTGTCACATGTATATGCAAAAGCTAGAACAACAAAAGAAAAAAATAATAAATAATTATAGCACACACTTTAGCACACAGTTCGCACTGTTCCTGAAAGAAGAGCACATCACTTCTTGAAAAAAGACGTGATGTCCCTCTGCATAGCACTGGTCCTACTGAGGTGCTTCCTGTTCTGCTGACGCGTGATATTTACTCTAACAGTCATACAGTACATCAATTAGCAATAAGCAATAATATCCGGTTGGGCCCGCGACAGCCTCCCCAGTGTCTGACGCCTGACTATGATGTATTAATCAACCCCTCAGGCATCAATTAGCAATAACCAGATATCCAGTCGGGCACACGACAGTGTACCCTCCCCTGTAAAAGGTGTGAAAAACCTACCTGAACTTTCACGCTACGCCACAAAATAAGCGTGTCTGTTTTTCATCCGGGTAAGTACGAAAAGTGACTGAAAATTTGACTTCGATTTAACAATTGAAAAATGTGCATAAATTGCGATTTCGGGACCGAAAAAATACTTCGAAATAGGATTTTTTTCGAAATAGCGAAAATCGGATTAAACATTTTATTTTAGTTGAATTTTATAGGAGAAAAATCGGGACCGAAAAAAAAAATCGAAATAGAGAGGATTTCGGTTCAACGGTTATCGGAATAGCGAGGTTGGACTGTATGTACCAAATATCAAATCTGTAGGTCTGTATGTTTCTGAGAAAACACATTTTGAAGTCATGCTTTCTGGTTGCTATGGCAACCAAAATTCTTCATGAAATTCAAGGAAAATTAGGAATTAGCCTAAGGCTAACGTAAGTATCATAGTTTTGGAAGAGAGGTTTTATAAAAATCCAGTGTGGCCATGGGCGTGGCCCATTGTGACCCCAAGGGCAAATATTTTCCACTGATGTTGAGGCAACATAAGCTGATGCTATGTACCAAATATCAAATCTGTAGGTCTTTATATTTCTGAGAAAAAGCATTTTAAAGATTTTCCCTTCTGGTTGCCATGGAGTTTTTCATGGAATTGAAAAGAAAATTAGGAGTTTGCATTAGGCCATCATAAGTATCATTTTGGCAAAATTTGATGAAAATCCATCTTGTAGTTTCAGAGGAGAAAATTGTTGAAATTGATGACGCATGACAGACAACGGACAATCAAATGATCACAAAAGCTCACCTTGAGCCTTGCTCAGGTGAGCTAAAAATAGGACCAATGACTCTACCATTCTTGAGACAACTCAAGTGAAATATATGACTCGCACCTCTCCACCTGATTATCAATACACACACAAATTTTGAACCAAATTGGTTAAGAAATGTAGGAGAAGTTCGTGCAACAAAATATTTAGAGTTAAATTAGGGGCAATAAATCTGCAATCCTTGAGACAACTCAAGTGAAATTTATGTCACGCACCTCTCCACCTGATTATTAATGAACACACAAAATTTGAACCAAATCGGTTAAGAAATGTAGAAGTTAGTTTGCATCACAAGATAATAAGAGTCGAATCAGGAGCAATAATCTAATCTTTGAGATAACTCAAACAAAATTTATGTCATGCACCCCTCCACCTATTTATCAATGCACACACAAAATTTGAACCAAATCTGTTTAGAAATGCAGAAGTAGTTTGCGTCACAAGATTTTGGGATGGACGGACAGACCAACAAACCAACTGACCAACAGAACAATAGACTGACTTCTATATACCCCCTCTCAAACTTCATTTGCGGGGGTATAAAAAGTTTTTGTACAACAGGAAGGGACACAATGTGTTGACACTGGATTCCTATATAGCTCCCACTTACAAACTACATGAATTTTTAAGTTAATGACTAGGTTGGCATAGTTACCCTAGCAACCAACAATATCTGTTTTAAAGTATTATTATTCGGGCAACTAAAGATGAAATAAATTCATCAGTATTTATTTATCCCAGTGTAAACTGGAGCAGCCATGAGGAAGAGGGTCAATTTTTATTCAGTGTAAGCTTGGGACCAGAAGAATGTTGTTAGGCAGAATGTATGGGGCTAGCTAAATGATGAAACTAGATGAATGTCTTCAATAGCTGAATTATCTAAATAACTCATTGCATTAAATAGCTGACTGTTCTATGTAGTTGAATGTTCTAACAAACTTGATGTTTTCACTAGCTGACTGTTTTAAATAATTGAATGGTTTCAGGATCTCATTGTTCTCATCACTTGCTAAATATTTCCATCATCTGAATCAAACACACCTTCATTGTCTCCCCCTGAACCATCCTCTTCTTCATCATTGAACAGGAAACTTTCATCATCATCAATATCATCATCATCCTCATCATCGTCATCATCTCATCATCATCATCTGCAGCTTCTTCTTCTTCCTCGTTTTGCTGAAGAACAAAAATCATAACAGTAAATATGACATCTACATTACTAGAGAAATAATGGATCTGTTGACCTATTATTCATTAATAATGAAAAACCTGTACAATACAAGTTCAACTTTTAATTTTTACCATCAACTGAAAAAAAAAATGTTTGGCCTAATAAATTAAATACAGATCTAAAGGGGGTGAAATTGATTCCGTATTATTCAAGACCTTTCAAAGTACAAAGACTAGGTACAGGTAAAACTCAGGGACCAACCAGAGGGATTTGTGAATCGTAAATATTGCTTTTTCGAAATGACATAAAAGAAAAAATCTAGAACTATTCTTAAACTTTATTTATACTCACATTCCACCATGTCATCATGTAATGTGAATGTAGGATGGGATGTGACGTGACATGACAAGATGTCACAGAACATGACAAGTAAGATTCCTGTACTGCCACTTATGCAAAACAGGGTTATGTGTGTGTGTGTGGGGGGGGGGGGGGGTATAAGTATAATGAAATAATATATTATGTTGCTCTTCCTTTTTCAAATGAATCTGATTTTTGTTAATTCAATTCTTTGTTTGAACAAAATGAGTGAAATATACCCAGCTCAGGACACAGTCTTCAGTCACAGACTATCAGACATCAGAGTGCACATAACCAACTGAACAATTTACTCCACCGTAGCATAATCTTTGGATTCACAGGTTATCAGTAAATATATTCAACCAAGCATTGTAAATGTTAAACTAGAACAGCTGTTTCCAATTTGAAATGATAGGTTAACATTACACAAAAGGTCAGCCAGTCTTCCTTACCCACTATCTTGGAATAAATCAGTGACTATGAGAAAGCAACAGTGAGATATCCAGACACTGTTTAAAGTTGAAATAATAATGAATATGAAAGCTCTTCATACAATGCACGTAATTTGAGTATTTCACCTTCTGTTAAAAGTCTTTTTTTTAGACCAATGCCTTTACCTACCACAGTACTTGTTTCCCAGAAAGAGAGATAGAGAGAGTGACATACAGAGAGACATTGTCACAGAAAGATACATAGGGGGAGAGAGAGGGAAGAAGAGAGGTGGTGTTGACAGTCGCTGTCCCTCAAGTCCTGCACCACCCACCTGGTCATCCACATCCTTGACCTTCCCTATCTCATACAGCCTGCAGATGTTCTCCTCTGGACCCATCTCTGTAGACTGCTGGTTCTGGTCACAGAAAATACACAGGTACACTTTATATATATGTTGATACAACATTTGTTTATGGCTTGATGAATTAATTGACTTAGCTTTAAATGTTTATGAAACACTGGATTTTTCTTTACCATGCATATTGTGTAGAATTTTAGCTCTGTGAGCACAGTACATGTACATTTATAACACAAGCTGTACATCTGTACAGTAACACCAGACTGTTCTTTGGAACACATGTGTAACCTGCTGAAGCGGGATAGAAAAATGTGATGGACAGACAGAGGGACGGATGGACAGACGACGGAGAAGTGATCCTTATGTGTTACTTCTGCTTACAGCAGGTGACACAAAAACTGATATATTTTTTGTATTATATGTATGACAAGCTTTTTACACTTAAAATGTGTATCAAGTTTATATTTATAATTATGTATAATATAAATGAGAAACAGTACCGTATACACCGGCAGATTAGGCACACTTTTTTCCCAAATAATTCAAGTTTATAGAGGGAGTGCGCCTTATGTGATGATATACAGCTTTTCAGGTTTCTTTTTTCAATCACCGAGAAGTGAAAATTACTGGTATACAATCTCAGAAAATGGATATACTGAAAGCCAATGAATACGATAATATGACACAAAGTCTATACAAAACCATGATAAACAATACCAGATTATTGCTTTTGTTCTTATTAGTTATCCTACAGGTATATTTCATGATAAAATGATCGTGAGAAACTGAAACAACTTAATGGAAGCCATTTTCAATATAAACAAATAAGTTTATTTTACGGGACCTCATGATGTATAGGAGAAACTTGACAGGTGGCAATTGTTACGTAATGTTTGTTAGTTTGGAGAATTTTGACAGGTGACAATGGTCCCCAGTGTTAGAATGCTGGGACACGGTTGAGTAATGTCATGTTATGAAAATGTGTCACCTTTATCCTACCCGACGTTAATGTAACGGCCTAACGATAATCTTATGCCATGTGTAAATAAAACGGTTCACCGTATGATTAGCCCGGTGACGTACAGATAGCTTTCGGTCTGTCAAAATGTACGATGGCGCAAATTTCAAAACAAGATTTCGCCTAATATGATACGATAAGTGATTTTTTTTTCAAATAAGTTACCCTGAAAGTTAGGATGCGCCTTATACGTAGCTGCGCCTAATCTGACCATGTATACGGTATACAAAAAAAAAAAAAAAAAAAAAAAAAACTTTCTCAAAATAAAAACTCCAAAAACACTTTCAACAACAATTTGGATGAATCCCAAATATTTAAATACAACTTCAAAAGGAACAAATTAAAATAGTATACCTTTAATTGCTGAAAATTAATCAAATTTACAACATATACCAAATCAAAAATATGCTTCAATTTATACAAAGCAACATATACTGAACATGAGATTTTTTTGTGCTTATAAAAGAAAAACTTTGTACTCACAGGTTAATACTGTATCCAGTTCATTTACAAATTCAATATATCAGTTTATATTTAGCAAACACTGAAATCCTTTTAGTCTTATCACACACTTCTGTATAGTGTGATAACATGAAAAATAAATAAAATACACACACAAAAAATAGTCCTTATCCTTAAAACCTTGCCCAGTGGTTACTATGGTAACCCCACCCACTCACCTCCACCACGGCCAGGTAGGAATCCCTGCTGTCAGTACAGAGGTCTGAGATGCTGCGTGACTTCACATCCATTGTTGCTACAAACATTCAGTTTCTACAATCAAATGTCTATTTCCTTTACATTCAGATGCATCATTTTACATAAGTTCAGAACATTAAGAAAGCCAGGCTCAAATTTCATCAACAATAATTAGCGCTAAGTAACACTTATATTTTAAGTATGGTACACGACTAAATTGATATGAATTATTACCTTAAAAAGAGTGTTCTTTAGAACTCATGTGTCACTTGCTGAAGTATGATGGACAGACAGACGATGGAAAAATGTTCCATAATTATGTGTCACCTATTTACAGCATGTGACAAAATAACTAACAATGTTTATCAAGAAATATTTGGGTATTTTCATTAATAAACAATAATATGTATATAAGAAATGCTTAGCACTAAGTATGGTTGGTGCAAGAGATTATGAAATGCTTAAAAAAAGATTTTTAATATTAAAATTTTAAGACATCTCAACATTAAATGACCTATGACGTCTAAGATTCTCTGTTTGAAAGAAACTATCATTTTTGGAGGAAGAGCAAGTTACATAATCATTAACTCTTCTATGAGGTATAAATAAATTCTGAACTGTGTAAAACTTGATCTGCCTGTAAATAACATGCATACTGATCTAGTTTTATACCAGGGGTTTCCCTAAGTGGACGCCCTCTTGCCCGCGCTGGGTTAAAATCACTGTGGGCAAGTGATTTTTCAAAGATAGCTTGGCGGGCAAGTTTATTTATGTAAATGAAATTTTTCGATTTTTTTATTTTATTTTCTATAGTATTATACCGGTATATCAGGGGTAAAATGCTTGCGAATTGTCTTTGATACATATTAACTAAAATCCACTTTAATATTACACATATTTAGTTTTAAACAAACACCAACTAACTTCAAGATCAGGCAACCGGTTTTCACTGGGGGCTAGTAGATGTTCAAAGTAACTTGCCTCCTGGACAAGTGAAAGTCAGATTCTAAAGTAAACCCCTGTATACTGATCAAAACAACAATGTTTGATGTTTCATACTAGTATGTAAGTCTATCCAATCTCTTAAAAGTAGCAAAAGCTGACAATGATTGCAGTTGATTTAAGAAAATGTGGACGTGTTTCAATCTTAAAGACAAAATGTTTACCTATCAGAGAGTAGTTGGTTGCATCAAATGTTCTGAAGGTGGAGCCGTATGGGCTGTGTCTGTCTGACTCATGGTCCAGCTCCTCGTCAATACGCGTGGCTGAAATCAACAAATACACTGTCCCTCAGAAGTGTTGCTTAACTTTGCTTGTTTCTTTGCTTGGATTTGCATCCCATAGAGAATATTAGTCATTTGCAGTGGAGTTAGGAAAAACAGAACTTGAGCATCTACACCTGGATTTTTTACTTTGATGAAAGAATGAATAAATATAAATGCACCAAGTGGATGTCTACCCCCTTTCTACTTTTGACATTTTACCTTTTAGACAAAATAATGACACTCCTGCATTTTGCGGAGACTCTGTTTACAGACCATGGACAAGTATTTTGATACCACAACCTGTCACATTATCCAGACAAATGGCCAAACACTTCTGGAACGTTACGTGTTGAGTGCCAAGAAAAGGAGGTATCAGTACATTTTTAGCGGCTTTGTAATGTCTTGTCAGGGACAGAACCCACAACAGGGCAGAAACCATGCAGCTGCTCTGCCACCAGGACTAGTTGTTGCTTGATTTTGATAGTAGACAAGTTAGACAACATATGAGGAGTTTGTTATATTCCTTATTAAATCACAAATATGAAAATATTGGATATCTATCCATTAATTGTACTCCAGAACATCTATGTCCATCCCCCAAAACAGGGGCATTATCTTATCATTTAAACCACTAATTTATGAATCAGATAATACAAAGTGTTAAACAACTTTGACAAATGATAATAAAGACGTGCATGGAAATGACATAACAAGCAATGGAAAAACTGAATAAAATCAAAGAGAAAATCACAAACTTTGTAATCAGATTTGCAGAGTTTTACATTTTGGAGCAAAATTTGTAACAAATTACAACTTATGTGTTATGTATTACCTGTATATTACCATGGGTATATATGTTCAACTTACCATACATGACGTCTGCCATGTAGCTGAAGTGTATCTGACACTGGTCCAATGCAGGAACTGTGTGCAACAGACGGAATGAGCGAATATCCCACTGGGGGGAGTTAAGGTGAAACCTGGACTTGTTGACTACAGGAAAATTTCAATCAACCTGTTTCAAAGAGCTTAGCAAAGAGAGTGACCACTGTGAAACACAAAACACTGACAATATACTTATACTTCTAAATGGCTGCTTGATGTTAATTCTTTTGTAAGGTCTGTATTATTCCATACATGAACAAACAAAACATAAACTAAACAAGTGACAGGAATTATAACAAAACCAGGTTTTCCGAGAAAAAAAAAGCACACAGGCACTTACTGATGGTGCCTCTGCAAAAGTTTCGACAAAATCCCCCCAAAAATGCAAATACGAAATACTGACAATATGTGCCAGAGCACTAACTGATGGTGACCCTGCAAATGTTTGGACAAAATTTATTGAGAAATGTAGGGGGAGTTGCACACAGAAGAATATTTCTCAATAACTTACATGTGTTATTGAAAAAATAACTAAGGGCCATAGCTCCATCAAAAATGGTCAAACTGCAAAACCAATCATTACTATATATTTTAAAATTAAGGAGTTATGCTCCAAATCAGGAATTTTTACGAAGGGGCAAACATGTAACTCCAAAATTATGAAACACAGAGTGAGGTTCCTATGCACTGCATTCTTATGCACCTATAAAGTTTCAAGTCAATAACTTTTATAATGTAGGAGTTATGCTCCGGACAAGGAATTTTATCAAAGGGGCATAACTCCATCAAAAATGGTCAAACTGCAAAACATAGGTAATATTCTCCAGGGTGACTTTGTGAAGGTACTTCTGTTAAAACATGGACAAAATTTATTAAGAAATGTAGAAGTTGTGTACGAAAGAATATTTCCCTTTATATTACATCCGTTAAGGGGCAAAAGGCCATAACTGCATCAAAAATAGTCGAACCACAAAACCCTGACAATATGCGCCGGGTCACTATGTAATAATGCTTCTGTAAAAGTTTGGGCCAAATCCGTTGAAAAATGTAGGAGGAGTTGCGCACAGAAGAATATTTCCCTATATATTACATATGTGAAAATATAACAAACGGCCATAACTGCATCAAAAATAGTCGAATCACAAAACTCTGACAATATGCACCAGGTCACTATGTAATAATGCTTCTGTAAAAGTTTGGGCCAAATCTGTTGAAAAATGTAAGAGGAGCTGCGCACAGAAGAATATTTCCCTATATATTACATATGTGAAACAAGAGTGCCAGTGATGTCACAATATATGCCGCCACAAAATATAAAGACCAAGAGGGGCCTTTTAATTATTGCTTTGAACATTTCTGTAAGCATAAGCTCATAATGAAGTCTGTAAGACCAATTAATTTAGCTGAACAGAGATAGAACCCTAAAAATGCTTCCAGTATGAAAGAAGGTCAAATAGCAGTATCAATATGAATCCTTTTTTCTTTCTCCGCTAACGCTTGCAAAAATCACTGTACCAGAAAATCCCTGCTTTATGCACTTTTACCTGTTTAGAAACTTGAGTTGTGTTTTCAAGAGACCATGTTTATTTAGAAAGGCATAACTATTGCAAATAATGATGAACATCAAAATCCCTGCTTTGTGCATATCTACCCAGTATAGTAATGACATTGCCCAAGTTTTGAACAGATTAGGTCAGAAACATACAAGGAGTTGCGTTCACAAGGCTGCAATATCAATCAGCTACTTAAAAATCAATGAACCGAAAATGCCACTTACCCATTATAGTAATGCAACCAAGTTTTGAAAAGATTCATTCAGAAACATAGGAGAAGTTGCGTTCACAAGGTTGCAATATCAATCAGCTACAGAGACTAAGTTTCAAGGGACACAAATCTTGTAAAAATCAATGAACCGGAAAATCGCCACTTCATGCACATCTACCCATTATAGTAATGACATTGACCAAGTTTTGAAAAGATTCATTCAGAAACGTAGGAGGAGTTGCGTTCACAAGGCTGCAATATCAATCAGCTACAGAGACTAAGTTTCAAGGGACACAAATCTTGTAAAAATCAATGAACCGGAAAATCACCACTTCATGCACATCTACCCATTATAATAATGACATTGACCAAGTTTTGAAAAGATTCATTCAGAAACAAAGGAGGAGTTGTGTTCACAAGATATGGATGTACAGACGGACGGATGGACAGACGGAGAAGATGATGCCAATATACGACCGCCTCCGGTGGTGTATAAAAATAACAAAGGGCCATAACTGCATCAAAAATAGTCGAAACACAAAACCCTGACAATATGCGCCACGCCACTATGTAATAATGCTTCTGTAAAAGTTTGGGCCAAATCCGTTGAAAAATGTAGGAGAAGTTGCGCACAGAAGAAATTGTTTACGCCCGCCCGCCCACCGACATACCCGAATCTAATAACCAGAGTTTTTTCCTTTGGAAAACCTGGTTAAAGATATTCCACAGATCTGTCTATTTTCTTGACCAAAAATGAATTGGAGATTAAAACTGATACAAAATACAGTAAAAAAATAACTTAAATTTTATTTTAACTATAGCAACAAGTTGATACAAATTCTACTTATCCTTCTAAATATTTCTTCAACTTAACCAATACCTGTGTATGGTTAGGATATGAAAGGTTAGTCTCAATTATGAGATCAAATCCCCCATTCCAAATGTGTGAACAATTGACACTTTCACAAAAATAAAGCATCTTTTAAAGCAGCCTGTTCACAGATGGTCAATTATTAAAATTTGATTTTTAATTGTGTATGCATATTACGTCAATCAATACCCATCTAGATGCATGGTCACCCAATGCAACCATTTGTAATTGTAAAATGAAAGGCAATACCATCACAGACAGTATTGGAATTATACCTGCTACTTAAAATTATAAATCCTATATTTAGATCTTCAGGTTTCATTTGCTTGGCTGATCACATTCACTCTTCTTGCAAGCATCAATTTCAAAGGCTGAACTTATGAAATCACTACCCTGAACTGTTGCAAAACATGTCACGAAGTACCACAAGCACCTGCATCAAGGAAACATTTTTATATTTAACAGATTTTGCTGAAGTTGTGTTTATGATATGAAAATAGGGTTTACCCGTTCAATCTGACCTACACTTGCCAAGTTCATTTGTCAGGTAACAAACACTTCACTAACATTAACGAGGAAAGGTGGACAATTTTTTTTTTCCATATTTCTAGCTGCTTTAAAATCTACTCACATGTAAGTACGAAGTTAAAACATTTTTAAAAGGATACAACTTCAGAATTGATAATGATTTCTAATCCCTGTGGATGGAAAACTCCACTGATGTACTGGTTGAACTTGTCAAACTTGTGGATGGATTTCCCTGTCCGTACGTCCCAAAGGACCCCGTCATTCAACACAAGATCGTCTGTAGGACTAAATATAGCACGATTTGCCTTGTAGTTGTTAGCTTTGTCTGCATCATACAGCTTCAATATGCGTGTCCCTGTCACAATGTCATAGATCTGTGAAAAAAATGATAATAATACAACTGTGTCTATTTCCATACAGTCACACAAACCATGAATTTTTGTACATGTTTCAGGATTGGACTGAAAATTTAAACTTTGGGAAAATCTTTGGCTTCAATTACAAATAATATATTTGTCTGTAAACCAATGAATGCAAATGACTTGGAAAAAGACTTACTAGTTACAAAGCTGTGCTAGCATTAGAGGCATATATTTGAAATAGTATGTCAGGCAAAAATGATATTGCAATATACTGTGATATTTGAACCTAATATTGCAATATATTGCCTAAAATCAAAACATACATAAAAGATGTGGACACTCTTTTTTTTATATTTTAAGCTTTTTGTGTAAGGTACCAACTCAAAATTCTTTGCTTTTACTTTTCAACTGATGTTTTGACTTCAAGTTTCTGCTCATTCTCATAGTAACTGTTACCACTTTATCATGATAGCTTGTTAATACTGCATAACCATTGTGCAATTGTTCTCCTGAAGTTGTGAAATTTACTTTAGAATAAAAATATACATAAATTGAATGTTATATACTAATGTATAAACATATTTTCTATTTATTAGATATACTTTATACTTGAAAAATATTCACCTACTAAAACACAATTTGAAATCAAATTTTCGATATAATGGCAGATAAATGGTATTGTGATATATTGCAATATACTGCCCACCCCAACATAAAATCAGCAAGTGCAAGTAATTAACAGAAACTTAAAGTACTCTATATACTGGTACCCTGATACTGCTCCAATCTGATACACAGTAGCAGAAACTGGTGTTAATGTCAAAACTAATACAGATATGACCCAGTAACCTACATGTGCAGTTTCATCCTTTGTCCCAATAAGCCTGTCCTGAACATGGCGACTGAATTCCAGGTGATGATCCTCAAAGTTGAACCTATAGACGTAAATATCAGAAAATGCATGTCAATAAATATGAACATACATGAACTTTCAAGAATCATCATTCAGAGTAATAGAATTAATTTAATGGGAATATGTTTATAATGAACATTGGTTCAATAAAAAGAGCAAAGTTGGAGCATTTCACACCTGAAGGACTTGCCACTCCTCAAAAAGGCTTCAGATGTCATGATGAACGAAGTACAGTTGTGCTTAAGGATAATAACTCAGGAACAAATAATGCAATCCAAGTTATCTCACCTCAATGCACAACTGCACATCAACATCAATCCTACATATTCCAATGAATAACAAGTAACTGGTGTGTATGCAACACATAAAGTCCCCTACCGGCTCCACCTTGACTCAATATGGTAATCAATCCCATTTTTTGCCATATTTTCACTATTTTCGTTACCATAGCAACCACAATTTTAGTCGAAGAACAAATATAAAATGACGTGCATAATCTACACATTGCCATCTAGTCATATACCAAGTTTCATCAAGTTAGCTTGCTTAGTTATCGCGGGATCCCATTTTTTGCCATATTTTCACTATTTCCGTTACCATAGCAACCACAATTTTAGTCGAAGAACAAAAATAAAATGACGTGCATAATCTACACATTGCCATCTAGTCATATACCAAGTTTCATCAAGGTAGCTTACTTAGTTATTAAGTTATCGCGGGATCCAGATTTGAGTGGACAGACAGACGGACGGACAGATGGACGGATGGACAGACGGAGGGCAAACCTATAGTCCCCTCCGGTGTGAAAACCAGTAGGGGACTAAATAAAAGAGAAACAATCTGAACAAGTATTTGCTAACAAAAGGACAATATGTGCCATACCCACAATACAACTCATAAGGCTATAAAATGGTTGATTACTCGAGACCAAAATTTAACCTGTGTTAGCAAATATCAGCATAGAGATGCCAGCCTAATTAAAAAAAAAAAGTTTTCATGGTCCTAATGTGGCATTTTATCAGTTTGAACCTATCTTTAAAAGCCAAATAGGAAAAAAAGTTCTTCAATCTTATGCTTATCCTCCTAAGCAGTTCCTGGGTTGGACCAGTACTTTACATCTAGGTAGGCTAAGCCAGATTCTTGACCCAAACTGTGTTTGTATCAACAACCTCTAGATCCAGTAATGTACACAAACAATGGATCAAGGTGCAAAACAGGGCTTTTTATCATAAATATGACTTTCATTTAACAACACCTAAGATAAAGGATCACTTTCCCTTGATTGGCTGCTTATGACTATATTGTAAAGTAGCCTAAAGTGTAACTCACACGTTGTCCAATGTCTCTGACCCCCATGACCAGAGGGCTGAACTGTTCATAATTCCATATGAGGAGGCTGTTAGCACCAGTTTACCATCCTGCAATGATAGAAACAGGATTGTAAAAACCATCAAACATGAATAAAATACATGTATGTATAAAGACAGAAAAAAAGATAAATGTAATACTCAACTTTGTTACCAGATTAAAGATTTAATCATCTGACTTTGTTGTTAGCTACATATGAGAAGTCCCATCTCATTTCTAAAGGGATCATTCATTCTTCTTAAAGCATTTTTTGTAAGTCTACATGTTTAAATCCCTTTGTCCCAATCAACACAAGAGCTTACCATGCTTTGCTTCATCTATTCAGTCTATTATCATGACACCATGGGGTGGTATGCAGCATCAGGATTACATACAGTGACGCAAGGAAATGATCATAACATCTCACCAACAGTATTTAAGACATTTCGAGACTTTGTCTACATTAGGCATACAGAGCTGCATATCATGCCATAGAAATGTGGCCTGATACCACATATTATCCAGAAACTGGGCCAACCAGTCCTGGAATTACCCTGCTGAGAAACAAGCAAGGGAGATAGATCAGTACCATGTTCAACCTTTGGTTTATTGTGGGCAGGGATTAAACTTGGGACCTTCCTGGGAAGACTCTCACACCAACACAACCGTCACAGTGACTTCTAAAAGATGGTATAAACCAAGAGCTACCGGTATCAATGAACGTGTTGAAGCCCCTGCTAAAGGCATGGTCAAACAAGAAAAGGACCAGATATAAAGGAACATAGGTGATTCTTGTATAGCCCCTACTCACAAAGTGAAGCTAGTTATAACTGTGCATAAGGTTAATAAAGGCTTACGAGAGCCTCACACGGGGCAATGTTTAACATACCTTGGAGTGTTCACAGTGTGTGACTGGGGAGGAATGGCAGTGGAAAGATCCGGTCTCCTGAAATAGACACATTGAACAGTATAGGTCCACTATATTGTGCTTCATTATTACACCAAATCCAATCAAACACAGTTCAAATTTAGACCACAGGACACAAGTTCTTGAAAATAACTAGATGTGGGTGTTCCTCGGAACACTTGTGTCGCCTGCATTTAAGCATGTTTGATGAAAGAATTGACTAGAAAATCGATCTTTTGACAAATTATTGATAAAGCATAATCTATTTTGTGAGGTACAAAATAACACCAAATCACACACACACACACACACACACACACACACACACACACACACACATATATATATATATATATATATATATATATATATTTTTTTTTTTTTTTTTTTGGGGGGGGGGGGGGAAATAAAATATTCAAACAGTGCAATATGTAATAATTTTCCCGAGCACTTTCGACTATACAGTCTTCATCAGAGGAGTGTCAGAATGACTATGAATTCAAAACATTAACTGTAAGAAAAATTATGACGTCATTAAGCACTTATGACGTTAATTATATATATGTTGCAAGCTTGTAGTCATCATTATCATTATTGAGTTATCATTCTTGTGTACTGCACTCAGACCAATGAGATCTATCTACTATAAATGTTTAAGGCAACACTTCAAATACTTTACAAGTTATGCACCACACAAGAATTAAATCCAAAAAAATAAACAAAGGGAAATAACTCCAAAAATACAACAGTTATCATTCTTGCACAATGCACTCCATGAGATCTTTCCACCTGTGAGGTTTCAAAGTAATACCTCAAATACTTTTCGTGTTATGCTCCAGACAAAAATGAAGTCTGAGTATCAACAAAGGGCAATAACTCAAGGAAAAAGAGAAACAGAGTTATCATTCATGTGCACTGCACTCAGACCATTGAGATCTATGAAGTTTCAAGTCAACACCTCAAATACGTTTCGAGTTATGCCCCAGACAAAAATTAAGTCTGAAAATCAACAAAGGGAAATAACTCAGAAAATATTAAAGTCAGTGTTATCATTCTTGTGCACTGCACTCCACCTCAATGTGATCTATCCATGTTTTAAGTTTCAAGGTGATACCTCAAATACTTTAATCTCAGAATCAACAAAGGGTAATAACTCAGAAAATAGAAAGTCAGTGTTATCATTCTTGTGCACTGCACTCCACCTCAATGTGATCTATCCATGTTTTAAGTTTCAAGGTGATACCTCAAATACTTTTTGAGTTATGGTCCGGACAAAAATAAAATCTCAGAATCAACAAAGGGTAATAACTCAGAAAATACGAAAGTCAGAGTTATCATTCTTGTGCACTGCACTCCACCTCAATGTGATCTATCCATGTTTTAAGTTTCAAGGTGATACCTCAAATACTTTTCGAGTTATGCTCCGGACAAGAAAGTGTGACGCCGACGACGACGACGACGCCGACGACGCCGACGACGACGACGACGGACAAAGTGATCCCTATGTGTCTGCCATGCTATGCAGGCGACACAAAAACTGTACCTATGGTAGGTATGATTTTCATGCTCAAGCCCAAAGTATGGCCATTAGATTCATTAGGTTTTAGAGAAGGATATTTGAGATTGAGCCTAAGATTGTACCCGACTATTTTTGAGTATTTGAGACCAGATATTTTGCTCCATGTTTATTTGTGATTTAGGTTCATTTTCACATGAGTTTAATATGGTCCAATATTAAAAAGTATCTTGACTTGGACCCAAAATATAGCTTCCTAAAAGATAAGTATTGAATTGTGATGTAATATATGTATAACTAATGTCATTTATTGTATATTTTACTTTTTTTTCTTTAATTTCTGAATATCTAGATAAAATTCAAATGTATAAAAGACCCCCTCCCCCATTCCCCCTACTTTTTGTTAGTCTTTGTTTGTTTGTTTGTTTAGTTTAATGTCCCACCAACAGTATTTCAGTCACTTGGAGACGATGTCTACTTGAGACAGATATAGTGCTGCCGCACTGCAGTATCATGCCGTAGACATGTGGCATGATACTACACCCGGTCACATTATCTTGACACCGAGCCAACCAGTCCTACAACTACTCTTATATGCTGAGCGCCAAGCAAGAGAGCTATAACAGTACCATTTTTTACAACTTTGGTATGTCGCGGCCAGGGCGAACCCATGAATGGCGGACGCTCTAACCACTCGGCCACGGTTCTAAGTTTTTATATCCCATCACCAGTATTTCAGTCAATCAAGGTGCTACATAATTAGCATTTTGAACAACTTTTTTTATTTTGTGGCCAGGAATGAAACCTATTAGCTCCAGGAGGCAGATGCTCTAAATCTGTTTGACAAATTCAAAATATCTTTGTAAGCAAGAAATAATATACAAAATTTCAGTTTCCATTTTGCGTTTTCTGAAATTTCAATGCTTTAAAAGACAGGGAAAAAAACTAACAGTAAAACTTTACAAACATAAACATTCAAAGCAAAGTGAGCTCACCTCAGCACTGTTGGTGTTGACCAGTTTCAGGTTTCCCGCATATGTACCAAGCATCAAGTACTGCTGTGTGGTCTACAAGTAAACAAATACATGTGTACCAAGATCACTCATTATCATATGATGTCACACATCACCAACATACACCAACATACATAATTGTTGTGGCTTCCCTCAGTGTGTTTATACATCATTTTATCATTCAAATGCAATTACAGAAACATCTATATTTTCCAGATTTCTGACCTAGGGTTTAAGCATGTGTATGTTGAATGAAAGGTTCTGAAAAAAATGCAGTCAGTAATGGTCATTAGGGCATTACTACCCCCACTTTGCTGCCTTGACTTGACAACATAAACAAGTAACTTGTCTTGCACACAACACATGAGTCCCCTACCTGTGAGGTGCATATTATTTCCGTTACCATAGCAACCAGAGTTTTGGTCTGAGAAAAAAAAAAAAAATGATGTGCAGAACTTCCATACATGTACTGCTATTCATTCATATAACCAAGTTTCATGATATTATCTTAAATGGTTTTCAAGTTATCACGGGATCCATATTTCCGGACATTCGGATGGATGGACAGACGGACGCACGGACAGACAGAGGGCAAACCTATAGTCCCCTCTAATGTAAACACCAGTAGGGGACTAATAAAAGCTGTCCATAAGACAGCACTTTTGATATTCAATTTGCATTTAATTCAGATATGAGATATCTAACTTGATAGTCTGATATCCCTGAACATATTTATGTGGTCATGGTTCCCGTGATATAAGCTTGATAATAGCTTGCATGAAAAACTTTAACCAAACTGTAACACATGTTAACTTCAGAATAGAAAATTTGCTGGTGAATTTTCACCTGAGGAAACTGTGAAGTGGCCCTTGGTGTCAGTGACTCACAGGTTATTTCTATTTTGGAAGATGATTTAAAATGGTCTTTGTTCACAGAGGACTGGTGCTTGGATGACTTTACTATAGAATTGTCTCTAGTCTAACACATGTACAACAATGATATGCAATATTATTCAAGCCATGTATTTAATCCAGTTCTACAGACACAATATGCTACTAGATGTATAGATAAGTGCCCCCTCAAGAAATTTTGTAGCAAAATTCTAAATCCAAAGGTCATTATTTGGTCAAAAATGTGCATTGGGGAGTAATTTTCACTCTGTTGTTCTAAATAACATAAATCAGCTTAATATCAGCGGACATTGAGAGAAAAGCCTGAAAATTAAGAGGGACAAGGGTAACACTATATAACCCTGCAAGTAAGTGGCTGGGCATAATTAGCATGTGTTATTCAGCAAACTACATGTATAATACTGCCTACATGGACATATGAAGGATTATAATATGTTATGAAATCATGAGATTACAGTGGAATGCATGATTCTTTAATGCATGACGAACAGGCTTATGACTTTAGAAATGCAAGTGAAGACTGCAAAATTAATCATTTATCTGAATACATAAGTAAATTCAAAACAAAAGGAAGGTAGTTTCAGAACAGCTATCAAAATAATTAAATATTTAGTACGATTTCAAAGACATTCAACAGTGTTTAAAACATAAGAACTGGCTTGATTTTAGCACGAAGCAAAACTTAAATACATGTACTTAAGGGTAAATTTCATAACTCGTGTTTTTCTGATAAAAATACCCAAATGTTTCATTTCTTATCAATTAATGCTAATAATTAAGGTAATCATTCTTTTCAACTTAGTCATGAACTTGAATGTTTCGTAAAATACATGTAGTAATGGTGGAATGTATGTCTACCTAGTTTAAGACTTTAAGTATTACTTAGCGCTAAATATTGTTTGTGAAATTCGAGTCTCAGATAATCAGACGAGAAGTAACCTTAACCCATTACTTCATAGAGATTCATTTTGACTCACTTACAATTTGAACTTACTTCATTCCTTTTACTCACATAGACATATACATAATACTTGGAAATATGACAAAAAAGATAACTTATAAGAACCCCGGGTTCTACTTTACTCTAACCCTTTTTTATTTTCTTTTGCAAAAACTTAACATCTATTTATCCCTGCTTCTTTCAGAAATACCATTTGCCCTATAAAACTGTTAAGGTGCCATCAATAATTGAAGAAATATAGCATATAGCATATAAATTTGATCCTATGGTGAAACAAGGAAATAATCTTGATATGAAAATTTTTGATTTTTATTTTCTTCACCTATTCATCATGAAATAGTTTCTTACCAAAGATATTCTAAAAAAAAAATTTCTATGAATATTTTGTTCTTTTGAATGTAAAATTTCTTAGTAATTTGGAAATATTTATTTCAAAGAAATCTAAGTGCAGTCACTGCAATATCAAGCCATCAACATGTAGCATGATACACACAATAAAATCCCTCCCTTCTGCATTATCCTGAGCCAAGATATTTTCTAACTCCTAATTATATGCATGTCAATCAGGACCTACCATTTATATAAATTTTTTAGAATTTAAATTTTAGAGTCCAAGTACCTATCATGACCTCTCATATCTGAGACAGACACTCTAACCACTAGGCTACAGGAAGTGGTGATTCTTTGGTAAACCAGGCCTGTATATTATGTAAAATATCCCATTATTTCTGAATTCTGATATTCTATATTAACAAAATTGTGAAATTATTTTAAGACAAATTTCTGTACAAGCATGCTTTGAACACCATTAACCCTTTCCCCCATATAGACTCATTTTGACGCACTCAATAGGTACCACATAAAGCCTGATCTGCAGAAAACCACAGTTAAACCTTACCAAATTTAATTGTAAAATCCTCATTTCCAGACCACTGAGGAGCAGCGAACAGCATAAAACCTGATCAGCCTGCGAGTCACTCGCAGGCTGATCTGGTTTTATGCTGTTCACATAGGTCTTTTCATGGTGTCCTCTATGAGGGAAAGGGTTAAGATAATCCAAGTAAGTAAATAAGCGATTACAAGATCTTACAAGTTATCTCACTTTGAACCTGGGAAGGGTTCTCATCCACCAATTTTTACAATCCCTCCATCAATAGATAAAAAACAATGGCAAGAAAGGCCTATATAGCATTCAAAGTACTGACCATTTAAACTTTTTTAATCTTAATGTCAGTAACACAACACACAAGCAACTTCCAGCACATGCACTACCATCATGCAAATGAATACTTAGGGTTTTCAAAACTGTGAAAACACTTTTTTCACAATGCTTAAATCTGACCAATCAACCAGCAAGTCAGCTGTCAAGAGATTTTCAGAAATAGAGTACCGTATCTTCCCTATTAAAATATTAACATTTCATTTCCAAAAGGATCCTCAATTAAATGCCTCTTCCTTTATTATAAGTAACCCTACGGAGATGTACAGCCAGTTATAAATGCATTATGTGCTGTTTCAATTAATTTACCAGAACTTTGGTATAGCTTCATTATACTTTTATTTTTTATGTCATCAATAAATAGGAAATGATACTGTAAAAATAAAAATGACCATATGTAAAAACATGCAGGAAGTGATTCTAGTAATACATGTACAGTGTAGATCCATCCAGAACAATGTATTTGTTGTTTGACTAAAGATATTATGCAAAACTGCAATATGTTTTATATACATACTCTAATATAAAATGTGAGTACCAACAGAATACACGAGTTGACGTCTCTGGCTTGACCAGTGTCTTACGTGTTATAAAGGATAATTTTATTATGGATTTACACTGCACATCCCTTCACCACCTGACTATGCCATTATACAACATGGTGGACCCATATATAGCCAGATCAGGCAGACAGCAGTCGCAAAGCTTTTTTTGTTTTCTTAATCAGGGGGCCATTCTTAGGCATTTCATCCTCTCAAAAACTGCTATTTATTCATGGATTTTCCTTTCCTTGAATCAAGAAAACGATAATTCTAATCCCCAGAATATGACATTAAGGCCCCTTCCCCATCTACAGAAAAAGGCCTGAATCAAATCTGCATTTTGATCAAGGTTTATAATGTTTCTTCTCATAGACACTGCTGAGTAGCTGACAATATAAATCCTGCTCTGCTGCCAGCAACTCAGGGGTTAATCTCGATTTATACTTGTGTCATAAAAGGTTCATTTCAGGCCTTTTTTCCTGTAGATGGGAAAGGGGCCTTGGGTCATGTAGGTGACTTTCACATGGCTCTCAAGTGGCATAGGAATCTGACAGTAGGAACAGCCAAATACAAGCAAAGCCAACTGAATATACCTACCTGCAGGTTCTGTAAAAGGCCATGATGTAAAACAAACAAGTTAGTTACATAAAATTGCCATTATTTGAAATGTTTATACACTTATAACTAAAATACACAATCAAATACCATGAATTCTCTTTCAAAAACTGCTCACTTAAGTTCAGAACATGTTTCAATTGGAATACCTGGGCACATATGTGTCTTACAATTGCCAAAATCTGTTCAAAAAAAGTTTGTACACATTAAAACTATTTGGTATTATCTTTTTTAACTTATAGAAAAACAAAAGCCTATTACAAATTTCAAAAAATATATATGGATAAAATCTATATATTTAGTAGATTAGGATAAGACAGCACAAACAAAAACCAGTAATATTCATTCAGCCAGAGCTACAGATGAGCTGTGCATCTGCCAATATATGCACTTGAAAATTATAAAGCAGCAAGTTGTTTTAAAACCTATGGTTCCAAAAAGCAATTAAATATTATTTAAAACATCCTTTATTAGACCAATGCATACACAACATAAACATTACTAAGTAAGTAGTCAAACATGCTGGACAGTTCAATTATTTTACAGTAGTTTCAATAATTTTGAAAGGTAGATTCTGATAATAAGTCTGAATTTTGGCAAACAATATTAGAACTTTTCCAAACTAGCAAGATTTTCATTTACTGTATTAGAACTATTTATGCAATTCTATACAATTTGATATGCAGCTCAAACTTTGGACACACTAGTGCTTTAAACTAAGAGTGACTTTCAAGTATGTAAATAAATTACAATTTTTTTCAGGTTCTGCTCCATGATGACCATGTTTTTCGTTGTTATTTGTAGTTCTTTGTAATTTTAAAAATCTTAGAACAGCGTTACCCAAGGCTTTAAATGTCAAGACCTGTAGAGTCACAATGACGTCAAGCATAAATAAAGATGAAAGTGCCACACAATACTGAATATTCTAAATAGTGTAACTTACTGGCACTGTGTACATGAATATGAGAATCTCGAGATGTGTGTAAGCAGAATGATATTGTATTGAGTTATTAGTCTTTAGAGAATTCGGGATATTAAATCCTTTACCTCATAAATATTCATTTACAAACTCATAACTCGATTATGATTAATTCACTGAACTTAAAATGATGATGAAACAATTGTTTTCTTTGCCATGCAGACTGTGTAGAATCTGAGCTACAAAACTGTATGAGCTAACATAAGAGAACTTGCTGAGAAAACTCCTGGAAGGAACAGTCTGATCTGGGCCTATTCAGCTTGGCAATGTGTCAAAACTTTATTATAGGAGGTGATATATAAAGATATTGTTTAACAACAGTACTTGCCAAATATCTTGACATTTATACCCTGACAGTGATATTAGTGGGAGTATATCAACTCTGGATGAGGGATTAGAAGCAGTCAGTCAGTGTAAGTATCAGAATATGTGATATAAAATTTCAAAACTCGCATAAAGCATACCAAATGACGGCGCAATGGAACACAAGGTAGTTTACCTGCTGATCTGAAGGTTGTGGGTTCAAATCCCTTTTAGGGCAGGAATCTTCCATTACCTTCCAAAGTACTTCTCCAATGCTAGATCATTGAGAAGGATTTGTTCAAGTTGCTAGATGTTGTTTTACCAACCATAGCAATGGGAAAATTTAACCAAATGACAAGAAAAAAACTTACAGCAAAAGTACAACATGAGAAACCGTCATCTTCTGACTCCTTGTATGTCCGTATCGGCTTGAACCTAAAATGACACAGGTTGTGGTGATTAAACAACTCTATTTGTCAAATACTGAATTACCTATCCTTAATCAATAAGTGATAATCAACCATGGTTGTTATTTAAAAAAAAAAATTTTACCCTTTATAGTATAATCAAAAGACTTAAAAACATACCAGTATATATGTTATATGTCAGATTAGAAGAAAAGGCCCATGTTTTAAATATTTTAAGTTAAGAAGTTTTTTTTTTTATTCTGTAGTCTGAACACCTCAGACATTATAATCTTTGGAAGCTCTGCATTATGTATAGTGGTAAATAATCATGCAATAAAATAATCTGAAGAATGTTTAAATCATTAAGGATAAAACATGGGATCATTTAGAGATACCCTACCTGCTGTATATAAACTTTCTGTCCAGTTTACAGCCATCCATACCACCATATCTTGGAGTGATCTAGAAAAGACATTTTAAAACATATTTAAACCTTTACCTCATGAATATTCATCTTAATAATTATTTATTTGTGAACTTTTAACCAATACAGGAAAAAATGGATATTCCTTTACTGTACGGACTGTATAGAATCTGAGCTATATTATAAGATGAAAAATCTGAGAAGACCCTGATCAGACAGCTCCTTCCTTCCAGGAGCTGTCTGATCTGGGTCTGCTCTGTTTGCAAAGAATTTGACAGTTAAGTAACACACTTATTTTCATATATTTTAGTACTATAATTACTTACCTGCATTTAAACAGAGCAAACCTTCAAAATATCTTTTGAAACTTTGATTGAATTTCTCAATCCTTACTTTTATGAGTCCTTTATAGTTTAAACAACTAAAATTACAACACATTTTCTAATGCTATGGCATGTTCTAAACTTTCAAATACAATGCACTGTTTGTTTCAAAGCACCAATCGACTAAATTTTCTACAGATTTTGTTGTTTTGTTGAAAGTGAAGTACTTTACCATTTTCCTCACTGTACGAGATGTGAAACTAATGGGTGCTGAAGTACTACCTCTGGGTTCTGGACATCTGTGAGGACTGTAATGGAAGATATACATACAACTAAAGGTCAGCTGTAAAATGCGTCACACATTAAACAAGCTTTTCAATCCTGAAGTTGAAATTTACTACACAAGATATCTGAGCAATATTTCAAGGTCTTTAAAACCTAAAGCAAATATATCTACTGCAGAAAACAATGGAGTTTATCCTGATACTAGAACGAGTGAACTAGGAGTAGGAGGGACTAACCAGTACAGTACCAATATAGACACACATCAACAACGCATGTTTAGATGGTTAAACCAAGACTTACTGGAACAGTGACATGGGAGGACAGGTGACGACAGGATTCCGACACAGGGCGTGCTGTTTCCGCAGGTACTCTGTCACAATCTTGTCCAGACTCACTTCGTACTCTGCATTCTGCGACTTCTGGATTAACGTCTTACGTACTGCCGGACTCAAAAGGTTGTTACTCTGGTCTTTCACATACTTACATCTAGACTGAGACTGAAATTACAAGAAATAATTAAACATGAAATCAGTTATTGTGGAAAAGTATGAAAAAATATACATGTACATGTTCGTGTACATCCCTCCATATAATGCTTTGTTTGCTTGACTTAAACATCTTACAGACAGTATTCCATCTTTTTACACATGAAACAGATATAGTGCTACCAAAATGACTGTTAAATGTCAATTACTAGTGGTATAAAACCTAACCCAATAACATTATCTGTAAACCATTAAACCATTCCTGGAACTACCCTTATATGCATAACTCCATTTTTTGTCACAGATGGACCCTCTAAGTACATAAGCAGGTCAACTTAAGCTGACCTGAATTCAATATTTTTAAAGATGAGATACAGCCTGTGAAAACATGGACCAAGTTTTATGAAACACAAAACAATTTCTTCCCTTTTTCTACTTTAAACAGCAACTTAATTTCAATCCTTCAACATAGAAAAGTTCCAATGTTTCATACACCATATAAAGTTCTGTACATAAATCTTCATGGAGTCATGAATTTGTTCATGAATATTCATGAGATAAATGATTACAGACATTGAAATCAACTCAGAATTCCGGTACACCCACCCTGAGAGAGGTGGCTGATGCTGACTGCACATTCTGCTGTTGCTGCTGAAGCTGCCGACTCATGCTGAAGCGTATTGGACCCCCTGGGGTGTTAGGCATGGCAGTGAGGGCCTGATTCCCTGTGGATGCCTGCTGGGTGGGTGTGTGACTCTGGCTGGTCCCCAGCATGTTGGGCAGGTTGTTGAGTGAGCCTGAGGGACCAGCATTGATAGCAACTGGTGTACTCAGCTGGCGATTCTACATGGAACAAAACATGATCCACCTGTTTATGTACATACAAGATCAGTCTGGATATCATATTCAAATTTCAAAATACTATTCACATGATGTTGCAGAATTTTACATACTGTTTGTCAAATATTAAAACATATATACTTGTATAAAAAAAAACTCTGAATTGATAACCTATTTGTGATTTCCATTATAAGGATCCATATAATGGCATTATATCTGATTTAATTTCACTCTGTACAAAGAGGGTCTAGATGTCTCTGAAGTTGCTCACCTGAGAAACATTGCCTTCATTGCCTGCACTATAATATCAGCCATAATCAAACTTGGCAGAGATTTTATGGCTATAAACATTGTCATAAAATCTGAAGATGATTGCATAAGAAATGAAGAATGCAAGATGTGAAATTTAACAGTTTTTTTTTTGTTGTTTTTTGTGTTTTTTCATATTAAAAAGGGCATGACTCCTGAACTAATTGGCCAATAACATGGCCAGGAAAACAGAGTGACAAGTTCATTATCTGAGTGTTAAAGTTACAACATGGGTGAGAAGTTGGTTTTCTTAGTGGTAAGGAAATAAATTCTGAGTGATAAGTTCATTATCATATAATATTTTGTAAGTTAGTTTGAGTGATAAGTTCATTGTCTGTGTGGTAAGGTGATAGTCTGAGTGAAAAGTTCATTATCTGTGTGGTAAGGTGATAGTCTGAGTGATAAGTTCATTATCTGTGTGGTAAGGTGATAGTCTGAGTGATAAGTTCATTATCTGTGTGGTAAGGTGATAGTCTGAGTGATAAGTTCATTATCTGTGTGGTAAGGTGATAGTCTGAGTGATAAGTTCATTAACTGTGTGGTAAGGTGATAGTCTGAGTGATAAGTTCATTATCTGTGTGGTAAGGTGATAGTTTGAGTGATAAGTTCATTATCTGTGTGGTAAGGTGACAGTCTGAGTGTTTGAGTGATAAGGTGATAATATGAGTCATACTGATTATCAGTACCACATGTGCTTACCACTAATGCCTTGGGAGTGGCAAAGCCGGACTGTGGGGGAGAGAAGAGACTGGGGTTGGCAGTGTGTATGGGCGTGAACCCATTACTGGAATGAACGGGGAGGTGAGGGGGTGGAGTGTTGCAGCTTACAAGCCCCGCCTCTCTCATTAACATCTCTGCTGAATCATTGTAACCTGGAGAGAAAAAAAATACAGTAAAACTTGAGGTAAAATTTATAATTTAATTGAAATTTAAAGCAGCTCATTCACAATAGATAGGTAGACATTTAGATAAGTTTTACCTTCATTTATGTTGGTGAAGTCTTTGTTTCCCGACATATAAACTCTGTAAGTGTAGGTCACATTGCCAAAGAAAAGGTTATTATTCGTAAACACATTTTGGGAATTTCCTGTTTAATACAGAATTGGGTATCTGAAGCATGTGCCTGCTGTACAACATGACACATTCTGTAACATACCCAGGTTTGTGTTATTAAAATTGTTTAACCCTGTTTAGTGAGCGCATGTGTAAAAAGTGAATGTGATCTGGCATGTGAAGGCACACTGTAAACAAAGCTCTAAATATAAGTTTTATAATTCTAAATGTAGGTTCTGTATCGTTTGGAACACTATTTCCTGTGATGAACAAAACATCTAAGTTGCCTCTGTTGACCATGCCGCTGTAGATGGGTATTGACAGTTTTAAAGTTCTTAGTCAATGAACATCTGAGAACAAGATACTTTAAAAATCATCTTGATATTAAAGTCATTTGAAAATTTTGTTCACAACAGGCTGCCATCCTGTATAAAGATGCTGCACAGAGACAAGAAGATTGATGCCACACCCAATCACATTATCCTTGAAAATGGACTACCCTGTCCTAGAACTACCCTTATATGCTGAGAAACAGGCAATGGAGATATTAAAGTACCTTTGATTACTTTTGTATGTTGCAGGCAGGACTAGAATCAACTGACCTATGGTTATGGGCAAAATGCCCTAGCCAGTTAGCCACCTGGACAAAACAATACTTTCAGTGTGGCTATATGACATTTACCTTTGCTGTGAAGATGGTCACATATAAGCTGCAGCAACTCCTTTTCATGGAATATTATTTTGGACTGAGCAACTACATCAGCCTGAAAACAGATCAACATTCCATGTCAAAATTTACTTTATATTCGAATCTGTACCACTCAGAAACCTATCTGAACAGGCTCACACTCAACCTACAATATTTAGCAGTAAGTAAGAATGAAAATTATAGAATAAGCAGAAAAGCATTCATCCACCATACCTATTTTACGAAATATTCAAGTACATGACTATGTTGAAATGATTAATTACCTTAACAACAAAATTTGCTAAGAAATAAAATATTTGAGTATTTAACAAAAGAAACAAGTATGACGAAATTTATCCTTTAGTATTTAAGTATTACATGGCTTTAAGGATGGCTGGTGGAATTCAAGAGAGATTTTACAGTGTTACCTACTTATCTCCATGATGCAAAAGTGGTCTTAACAGTGTAAATCCTGACCAGGCTGCAAGTTACTCATGACTGATCTTGTGTTAAGTTGTAGGACTTAACCTTGATGGATCACAATTGATAAATGCTTAAGAAATCTTGAAGTATGTGTTTCATCATAGTTATACAGAACTAGATATGATATTTCCTTCACTCAGCAATATCAAAGGCCCATTATATTTCATTGAGATACAATTTTCATGAAAAAAAATTAAAAAAAGTCATAGGGCAACTTCTGGTAAAATCAAAGACGCATTGAAAATGTCGAACAAATAATGCAATTTAATGTACACATATTCTGCTTTTCTGTCCAAAGAATATATACATTCTATTGCTTCTGGAAGAGTAATGGACCTTAACTATTTTGTTTCTATGTTCTTATAAAACACTTATTTGTTTCTCTTTGCTTTTTTTTTTAACAATTAGAATCTAGCTGGTGTATATTCAGAGTACAGATATGTTTATGCAAGACAGACCTTCCTGATGTCATCAAGTGAGGCGTCAGTGTAACGGTGGGCTCGGTTGCCCATCACCTTCTCGATGAGGTCAGTGGCATACCGACAGAACTTGACATGCTCCTGCTGCTTGTCTTGTAACACTGGCTCCTTCATCAACACTGAAATACACACAGGCACTTGTACATCACTGGCATCTTCTAGTAATCCAAATTTGCACACCCACAGACTGGTAAAATGCTTTTCTTTTCAAGCTTGCTGAAATTTATACATCAAGATAGAAAAGGCTTATTTCAAATTTTATTACACAATATAGATATATGAGGAATCATTGATGACTAAATTCAGTACAACCACCACTGCAGGCCTAGAGGGTACCCGGTAATTTATTATTATTGTCCAGCAACCTCCACTCATTTGTCTACTGCTATATCATGTTTGATTAATTCCATCAGGTCACTAATTCGATTAAATGGTAGGGAGTCAGATTGGCAAATATATCCAGTGACCTGCCACATGCACATTAATAACATTTTGACCTGTGATTGCAATCACCTGAACTAAGCAGCCAATCATTAAGCCTTTTGTTAAATCTACCAACTGTGCAAAGCAAACCAATTATAAAATTTAAAAAACTTAATTCAATACAGAAAACCTTTAGAGAACAACCACCTGCAAAAGTGGTCTTTTTTCTTGATCCCATGATTGGTCCCTTAAGACAGGTTCCACCACATACATTTAAATTCTATCTAGCAGCTTTTTATAATGCTAGTGACTGGTTGCTTAAGCCAGGTTGGACTGTATAGGAATCAACCTAACTGACCACAGTTAACTGAAACTGTATTGGACTAGCAAGACTTACACTGTAGCTGGCCATTACTGAAGAGAGGTAGTTTGCTGATGATCTGTCGGACTGTCTCCGACCGCGCCATTCCAACTAGAGCCTGAAACATGACATGACACGAAACAAATATGACAGGCCTGCACATTACTGCCTAGGTTCTCATCATTTTCTCTGAGAGCTCATTTTCACCATTTTTTTTTATTTTTTTTTTTTAAATTTGCAAATCTGCAAATTTATCAAACAGCAACTTCATTTCTGTATGGAACTAATTTTCATGCATTTTATGGACACAAATAAAAATCAATATAAAATGTCCATTAAATAGACTTAAAGCTTTCCATATAAAGAGGTGTTTAGCTGAACAGATTCAGCAATGATAGTATGCATTGATAATGAAAGAAAACAAGTTGTAATATGTTTTGAAGCATGTTTACACACTTGATCATAAAATATGGTAATTCTGATTTGTAAACTCAGCTTAAGGTGGAAGATAAATTAGTGTTAAGATTCACCTTGCAGGCAAGTGTCCTGATGGAGTCAGCATCAGTGATGGGGGTCTTCATTGACAGCAGTTTCAGCAGCACCTGCAACAAAGTTAAGTTACCATGGAGATATACTGGTTGTAACATAGATTTGTTACCATGGGGATTTACATGTTGTAAGATAGGAAGGTTAAGTAAATTTAAAAAAAGATTTTTCACACACCATGATTCCGTTGTTTTCTCTGACACCATTCCACATTTTAGACAGGACATCCTCTGCAAGTTTGTGGTTGATTTTCTTTTTGGAGCCAGACCCCATGTATCGACCCACTCCTCCACCAAGCTGAGAAAAGAAAAGCACAAGGAAGCTCATATAAAAACCTGTAAATTGAATAATATGATCACATTTTAGTTCATATTCAGTGAATATATTTTAGTTGCATTCTGTGACAATGTTTTTGTCTGTATTCAATGAGAATGTTTTTGTCTGAACTCAGTGAAAATGTTTCTTTTCTGTGTTTCAGTCTGTATTTTGTAACCGTGATATTGCACAGGATACATTTTGTATTCTTTTTTAATTGTGGTTTCAATCTGTATTCTGTGTTTCAGTCTGTTTTCTGTGTTCAAGTCTGTATTCAACCTGTATTCTGTGTTTCAGTCTGTATTCTGTGTTTCAGTTTGTATTCAACCTGTATTCTGTGTTTCAGTCTGTATTCTGTGTTTCAGTCTGTATTCAACCTGTATTCTGTGTTTCAGTCTGTATTCTGTGTTTCAGTCTGTATTCAACCTGTATTCTGTGTTTCAGTCTGTATTCAACCTGTATTCTGTGTTTCAGTCTGTATTCAATCTGTATTCTGTGTTTCAGTCTGTATTCAACCTGTATTCTGTGTTTCAGTCTGTATTCAATCTGTATTGTGTTTCAGTCTGTATTCAATCTGTATTCTGTGTTTAAGTCTGTATTCTGTGACACCATGTCAATGTGCATGATACTCATGTTTGTACTCTGTGACCATGTTTCATTTTAGTTTGATTCAGTGAACATATATCTGTCTGTAATCAACACAAGCATTTTTTATTAACATCATATATAACAGATAACACTAGATTAATTTTCAACAAAAGTGACCTTATTTCTGTCTATATTCTGTGAACATGTTTCAGTTTGTATCTAGAATTCATATTCAGGGAGTAACTATTTCCTCATTATTTGTCCTATATTTAAACTTCTGACTCACTTACCCTCTCCAGGGGTCCACACACACAGTTGATGATGACAGACAAGGCAGATTTCTGAACCTCTGGGTCAGGGATTACTTCCCCTTCAGCAATACCGATAAATACACTAGAAAATAAAATAAAAAATCTGAGATATACTGGCATAAACTGTGACTATAGCTGTTTAATTTATACACTGTAGTCAAAAATCATGAAAAATATTTCCATTTCCTCCAGCAGCTTAAACTGAAAATCATACTATCCAAACAATAAACACATCAATACACTTATACCTACATCTGAGAGAACAAATAAGTTATATTGGGGGATTACTGCTATGGAACTAAGGCCACAAAAATGCTGGACTCATCATTAAAGGGGATACCCCTGCAACACAGCTTTGCTCTTGTCCATACCTAGACACCAGTATAGCCAGGGGTTGTCCGTATTTATTTTTTTTAAAATAGGGTAACAAGACTGTAAACTGTAGCTATTTCAGTGAGATTTACTTTTTGGGGAAGAGACTGGTCTAGACACTTGTTGCCATGGTAACATTTACCTAATGGAAGGTGTGGAGATGTTTTCTGGCAGCATTATTGAGCCCAGCAGTGTGAGCTGGGACCGAGGAGTTACACAACAGATGCTGATCACATCCAGGGCTGCCTTGAGTGTCTCCGGCCTAGTAAATAGATAGTGGCAACAAATAAATGGTTAGCTAACAAAAGATTCAATTTGTTGAATGTTACAATATTCAAAATGAGTCACAATGCTGTTTATTATCATATTAGCTGTTGCTTCCCAAAGAAATAAACTATTATTAATAAGATAAAGGTGAAATTCTTTAATGGATAGGTCTGAGTGATTACAATAGACTTTACCCACAAATATTACCATGTGAATTAGTGTTATATCCTTGTTTGGTGTGTAAATACATTGTTAATCATACAAATTCAAAGTGCCATGGATCTAACCATTACCTTCCATGATACAACCTTGAAACCATCGAAAAGCAACATGTACATGGGTTTGTCCCTGTAAAAAATGGATGTAACAGAAGAAGCCCACATACTTGCCGGTGTAGTTGCTCCACTCCGGGGACATGGCAACAAGACGAGCCAGGAGACATATGCCCCCCAGCTTGTGGAAGGTGGCCTCTGGTTGCCACTGCTGGCGGATGGGCAGTAGCTCCATCATCAGTTCAATGTTCTCCTGCACAACATCTTGGCTGATCTTGATCGCCTGAGAAAATACAGGAAACCAATATACACTGTAACCTTGCTATAACATAGTTTGTGGAGTCAAAGTAAGCAAACAGCATTATGAACAAAGAGTGTTATTTCTCAATCCTGATCATTAATACCAACTTCCCAACCAAATCAGTTGCACTGTTAAATTATGGGAGATAAGTCGAGACATTTTTAAACAGACTGTTTTACGCTTTTTTTTCTTTTTTTTTTTGTATGATTTTCACAATACGAAACTGATAAAATTGCTGGACTGAAATAAAATTGACATTATGTTGGTATATACTGATGTGCATTACTATGGAAACACAATAGTAAAGTCACAATGCTAAAATGGCCCAAAAAGCATTAAATAAATACTATGTGCAGGCATATCTACAACTGAAAAAATAAGGCTATCCCCAATCTTTTTGAACAGCACATAAAATTATATATTCATTTTTTGAGAGTCTTGTCTTTACATTAGTAATATAAATATCACTTTTTTTTTATATGAAATTTGAAGGTTCAATTTAAGATTTAAGTTTTAAATATTAAATAAAAGGTGGAAAAGCAAGACTTTTGGAGAACAGGTTTACAGAGCTGCCATTCAGTGTTGATGTAACAACCAGTTTTGACACCCTGATTACCTTGTATGCAGGTGTTTCATGCTGTGGAGAGTTTCCCTCCGTCCTGGCATGGGATCTCTTCAGTTCAGCCACCTTCAAGATAAGGTGTGACTCAAAATACCGTTTCAGTGCCACACACACGTGCCGTGCTGACTGGCGCATCGTGAACACTTGGTCTTCATTCAGATTTGATGTGTCCTCAGAATTCAGAATCCCAAGTGTGCTGATCTGTAACAATATTGTCAAAATAATTTGAAAAGCACAGGAAAAGGATCTATAGTAAAGATTTAAACTTTACAGTTAAAACTGTCCAAGAGGGGGCACCTGTATAACATAACCAGCCCATTTTAAACAACTAGTGTTGTATGCAGCACATGAGGTGCATAATTTTTCCATTAACATAGCAACCAGAATTTTGGTCCAAGAAAAAAACAAAGTGACGTGCAGAATCTCCATTCTGCCATTTATTCATATAGCAAGTTTTATAATATTATCTTAAACGATTTTTAAGTTATAATGGGATCCAGAAGTTCCTGAAATTCTGAGAATAAGTTCAGATCACATTATGAAATCGATGCACTCAGTGATGCAAAGAGTAAACAAAGTACAAATAGGGAGACGTGTAAAACACATTGACCTCACATTAAAAAATTGACCTATCACATATTTAAAAAGGGTTTTCTAATATTCAATTAAAACTTCCTGATAATCCGGTATTAAATTCAGGGCAAGCATAAATACTGAAATTCCATCATTCCTGTTTTTCAAAATAATCAAGTGCATGACTATGTTGACATTAGTTATTACTGTAACAACCACAAATATTTGTTATGAAATTAACTGTTAGTGTATTTTAGTTAGAGAAACAAAATAATTTAATTTACTAAGTATTACTTAACCCAATTTGGTAGGTGCAATTCAAGCCAGATTATATCATGAAATAAATGTGCTTAATAAGTGATCTTAGGAGGGTGCACTGATTTAATTACTTACCACATTGAACAATCTGCGCAACCCATCTTGGGTATCAAACCTGTCCAGTATGACCAGGAAGGGGAAGGCCTGGGTGAAGAACATGGCAGCGTGACATCTACTGGAGTCATGAGAACACTCCATCAGCCACAGGACATAGCTGTCAACAAATATACAAGGTTCTTAAATATCCACTGTCTTAAACTGATTCACAGATAACATTTTCAAATTGAAAGTGGAGATTTGTTTATTGGGTTTTATCATCTCACTGCCTGTATTTCAGTTGATTGGGGACTTTGTCTACATGAGACAAATATAGTGCTGCCTCACTGCAACATCACACTGTGACAAGTGGCATGATACACACCCAGTCAAATTATTCATATATCAGACCAACCAGTCCATTAACTTCACATTATCCTGAGACCGCACCAACCAATCTTAGAACTTTCCTTATATGCTGAGCACCAAGCAAGGGAGCTAGACCAGTACCATTGTTTACAACTTTGGAATGTCATGGCTAGGGATTGAACCTACAACCTCCTGCTCCCAAGAAGGATGCTCTTACCATTCAGCCACTAGAGACAGCAGATGACAAGTATTCACTTAATAGTAGGAAAAGACAGGACTTAATAAGGCAGAGTATCGTTCTCCAAAATCGTACTGCTATACAAAAGCCTCTGTATAACAATACATATCACTAAATATTGGGTGTTTACTTGAAACTTATTTTCTTTCTTTGTTCAACTTCAAACATTGTTTGAATATTGCTTTTTGCTGTTTTATTTGGAACAAACTTGTATTCCTCCACGTCAAGATTATCACTGGACACCATTTTGAAACACATTGACAAGGGAGGTTACTCTAAATGCACTGGAAAAGTACAGAAAATTATCTGCACCTTTTCAGAAAAGTTAAAATATGAAGAGTGTTCATAGCAACATTCTAGGAATTAAAATTGATGAAAAACACTCTTGACCTTTTGGTAGAGTCAAATACAAATTTCCAAAGTAAATTACTCATAACTAGCTAGTACTGACATCACAGCAGTCTAGTGTTACAAAACACATCCATTCTGTATGAAATCAGTAAGAATGCCAGACTTACCTGACCAGTGTTGTCAGCATGTGGTCAGACAGGAGACACACCTGTAACAGAAATGCCATATAAATTGACTCATTAATCAGATTAACAAATCTACTCGCTACTTTGCTTGATATTAAAATACCATAACTAATATTTCAGTCATTTAGGACACTACATGAGATAGATATGGCATTGTCTCATTGCACTATCATGCCACAGACAGATGGGATGATCCTACACCGTCCATGTCACGTTATTCTGAACAAAGCCATTCAGTCCTGTGGTATGATGCGGCCGGGATTGAATCAACAATTTCCAAGTTACAGAGTAAACACCCAATCCACTCAGCTGCCAGGATCAGTATCATCAAAGAAGTATGACAAATGATAGGAGTCATGATGATCACTGACTGGCTTTATTTGCTGGCATTTTATATACAAGGAACAAACATCAAACTAAAACTAACACTTAAAATTTATATTTGATACATGTCATGACCTTACAACTTTTTCTTCTTTTTTTTAAATCTTAACGAGATATATATTTCTATATATTTCAACTGAGATTATTAATACAAATTTCACACACAGGATGGTTGTAACAAATTATAATGTTGAATCATACAGCATAGAGTTTACATGTAATTTGCAGTTATTACATGCATGCTGTTTGAATCATCCAATCAATGCATATTTTTAGAGCCTCATATGTCATAACTGGAAGTATAGCTATCATTAAATGTGATTAATAATCCTGCTACACTGCCATGGGTCAGCAATGTAAAACAACAGTGAACTTATTGTTAACCTGGATGCAATGAGAAGGGACTACATATGTAACTCCCATACAGCCTGCACTTTAATTTACGAAACACTACACATTGTAAATACTGCTGCTAAGCAACCACTATCGAGACACACCCACCCTTTCCATGGCATCCTCAAAGTAGGACAGATAGTAGAGACAGAGGGAGACACCAGTTGCGGCGATGGATGGACGGTACACGTCCAGCAGTTTCTGTACACCATTCCTCTGTAAAAACTCTATGGCAAACTTCTTGTGACACAGCAGCACTGCCAGATACTGAAAACATCACAACCATATTCTTCCATGTTGTCCATCACTGCATTATTTTCTATCTATTCTTAAATTCTATTGCAAAAGAGTTAATGTTTTAAACCTTTATTTAATTTTACAAGACAAAAATTGTAAAATAAGTTTCTTTAACTATAACTAATAATGTAATCAATCGGATTCCTTTTTGTGGATCACAATCTTTATCTACAAATATAAGCCCCCCTCAATTATTTTCACTTAATAACTGCATTTCTTCCATTAAATTGCTATTAAAAGAATTCAAAACATTTTTTATGTTATCAAATAACAATGATTTAGCAATATCTGAAAAAAGCTGCCAAAACAGACTTTTCCGATGTTTATATATAAATTAAAACATCATCTGATTATCCAATAACTTAACTGATAATTATGTTATCAATAGATGACCATGTTCACACAACACAACACATGAGTTAATTGTGAGCATATGATCTAGTCATGACTGGAAAATAGTCCAGAATCAAAAGGTTAAGGAAGGGCCCACAGTCTTATTGTTTATACCGGAAAGGTCTTTACTGTGGCTGTAAAATATTAATACCCCTTTCTGCACATTCAAACAAACGTTTGATGAATCAAGTGAAGTAATCAAACCCACCTTTAGAGCCTCGAATGCCAGCCTCACGTCCCTGTTGTACTTCAAATTGATGTAATAAAACACCAGATCCATTGCTCGATGTTCAAACGCTGCACTTATCAACTGTAAGGCAGGGGAGATAATAGTAATTTCTCTAAGGTTTACAAAAAATTTGTAGCAAAAATAAACATCAGATACACTTTTTCACAAATATATTTATTTTAAATAAATCTAGTTGGACATAAGTGGTATGCTCCATGTATCAAATAAAGCTCCATTCATAATACTTGCCTTTGATTCAATGAGATATAGCAATTTTTTTCGGTATTCCAGTAATCTGTTATCAAAAATTAGCACGAACACCTCGATTCACACCCATCAGCTGAGCTATCAGAGTATACACCATTACTCAGTCAGTAGCAGAGAACAGCAGACTTAGTTATCACCAAATAACATACAGCCCAGCATTAAACAGCAAGTTTGGGTGATAGGGGATTCCATCCCATACTGGGCCGGGGTTCATGCCAGGGAGACCAACAAGCCTAATTTAAAGCTGGGATGTAACATCGCTTGGTGGGGTCTGAGGGGTATGAAATGGGCAGACCTCAGGCATTCAATACAGGGTAATGTTTTACTTAATTCTCACCCCAAAATACTTTTTATTCATTTGGGAGGAAATGACTTAACCTCGGTACCTCTAGTTCCTCTGAGGAATAGTATTAAGAAGGAATGCAATTACCTTCGCGTTGCTCTCCCCCAAACGAAAATTATTTGGATTGACATTTTACAATGAATAAGTTGGGGCTCCAAAGAACGCAGGGGGGGGACATTGAAAGCAAGCGCAAACGGGTTAATTCATGGGGCAGGATGCAGGTTAGGCGTCATCCATCAGCAGAACAGCTATCTATTGATATTGACTCAAATACACCAGGATTCTTTAGGCCAGATGGGGTCCACTTGTTAACTATCGGGCTCGAATTTTACTTAGAAGCAATTCGGGACATGCTACTCAAACTAAATCCTTAGATTTTAATGGGGACGTCAGAATTCTCGTGGGGATAAATTGCTAAACAACGGCATTTGAAGAGTGTGAGGTCATAAATTCTTTAGTGTAGGTAGCCCAGGGATTTTTTCTGCATATAGGATAAGAGGCCCAAGCCTCTTCAATTTTGGTAAGATTATTTCGCTAAAACTGCCAAATGGGGAACATTTTTTCATTTGGGAAGTGTAAAGCTTGAGTAAGTTTAAAAATTGATATTGATATTGATATTTAAGGCCTCTGTTATATATACTCAAATAGAAAACCCCTGTAGCCAGATAAATTAGGGTCAGTTAAAGGGGAAGCTTAGAGGTTTAGGTGTCTATAGCCGTTTTTAAGCAATTTATGTGGCGGAAAATTCTGTCGGTCAGGGGACGGACGGGCAGGCTTGCTAAAATTAAGGTCGACTGGTCAATGTAAATCACTATCAAAATGCATTGTAATTCGTGAGATTCGAGGCCGGGCAGCTGTACATGATGACTGTGTCATTATTCACATGTGCAGCAGGCAGCCGTAATCTCTACGGTTAAGGTTATAAACATCTATTTGGCAATAGTAGTTTGTTGTGTAAAATATTAAAGTGCTAAGGGCTCAATGGTTTGTTAGTTGGTATTGTTTGTGTGGGATAAATCCCAGTCAGTGTAAACATGTGGTATACTGTCAAGTTAAGCTGCGCTAGGTCTTGCCCGTAAAGTGTAGCGTAATTCCTAGCCGCAGGCCCGGTCCGAACAAAAAGTGAAATGTAAAGTTTTCACTGTAAAGTTAAAAATTGTCGTCAGTTGCGTCCGTAATGTGGTCAGTGGTGTTCATGAAGGGTTGAGCTCTTACTTTGATTCTCTGCTCATCTTTTAATAAAGAAATCATATCAAACTTGCTCGCTTTGCTCCCTTGACCGACAGAAAATTAAGAAATTAACTTGCGATCTACGGCCTTAAACATTCCACTCTTACTGCATCTACATTGATTTGCCCAGTGTTGTTCTTTGTATACATTTAGTACAAAATTAAAAATGATTAACAGGAACGGTCTCTGGTTTTTATTCGAGTCATAAAATAAACATCAGATACACTTTTTCACAAATATATTTATTTTAAATAAATCTAGTTGGACATAAGTGGTATGCTCCATGTATCAAATAAAGCTCCATTCATAATACTTGCCTTTGATTCAATGAGATATAGCAATTTTTTTCGGTATTCCAGTAATCTGTTATCAAAAATTAGCACGAACACCTCGATTCACACCCATCAGCTGAGCTATCAGAGTATACACCATTACTCAGTCAGTAGCAGAGAACAGCAGACTTAGTTATCACCAAATAACATACAGCCCAGCATTAAACAGCAAGTCTTATATATATTTCCAACAAAGCTTGTCAGGCATACCAGTTGAAAAATGCATGTATTAAGAGGAAACGGAAACTGATGCAATGGAGCAACATCCCAGCTTCCTTTAAATATTAAACTTGTCTGCAATGATAGGCAGATCCACATTTCAAATCCTTAATTCCATCTGGTTTATTATTATAAATAAACAATGATGACTCATGATCTATGTATATAACTAGAGCTTTCACAGAAGGTGATTAATACATCGGACAGCCACACAGCCTTGGACCAATAATAAAATGATAGTGATTCTTTTATAAAATGTGCTAGATGCAACAGGGTGGGATATCACAAGTTAATCCTGTATCTATATAGCCCTCACTTTTTTTTTGTGAAGTGTGGGGGTATAATAAAAGAAGACATGGTCCTCACATGGAGTCTGAAAACTGGTCCCTTAGCCATAGATTTGCAATATATTACTATATACAAGAGTTTTCTTTGCAACACATGTGTCACCTGCTGAGGCGTGACAGAAAAAGTGCGATGGACAGACAACCTACAGAAAAATGATCCCTATGTGTCACCTCTATTTACAGCAGGTTACACAAAAACAGGAGTCCTTTTCCAGAAATTGGAGAGCTGGGACTTCAGATATTGAGTTTGTGAGAATCCTGTCATAACAAGACAGATAAAAGCCTCCCAACCCACCTCCTGGTACTCCCCCATGGGTGTCAGGTACTGCAGAATGAGCCTCTGTTTCATGCCCAGTGTCAGTGGGTGGAGTCCAAATGAGCCAATCACGTACGGCTCGATGTCCGCCCAGCTGCTGTTGCTTACGTCACTCACTGAAATACAACCAGGTGTTTATCCTTCCAGCTACTATCTGATACTTGCACTTCATTTACTGATTACAAAACACACACTAGCCAAGCCCAAAGAATTTGTTGAGAGATGATAATAACATTATACATTATCTATGATTTATGCGGTGAAAAAAACTTTTTGTAAGGTTAAATGAAACTTAAATTTTGCTTACCCATGAAACTATCATGATGTGTGCGTGGTTTCTTCAACCTGAACACATCCTCACTGTAAAAACTTGGAGACAGTGCTCTCTTCAACCGAGCCCTTCTTTCCTCTACTGTCACATCCTCTGACTTTTCTTCATCTTCTGAATCAAAGTCATCATCAATGTCACCAACAGATGATGGGAAGTCCTTACTACACCCTGGAGTCTGACTGTCACTTTGTACAACCTTATTTTTAGTCTCCTGAGAAGATCTTAGTTTATCAAAGTCTGCATCTTTTTCTCCATTAACAAGTTTACTTTCCTTATCTGCAACACTGTCCTCAGCACCATCATTTTTATCTGATTTACTGTCTTTTCCCTGATCTTCGTTTGTTGATTCCTCTGATATTTTGCCAGTTTTTTCAGCACTGGTTTCATTACTGACACAATTTTCTTTATTGCTATCCTCAGACACATCTTTATTGTTTGCCACAACAGAAGACTCACCAACCTTTACTGCCTGTCCATCCTTCTGATCATTAACTTTTTCACTTTTTTTATCAGGAGTCTTATTACCTCCCTTTAATGGTGAAATGTTCTCTCCCCTAGCAGGGGACCTAACTCTGCTTTTAGGAGGAGTGAAGGCTGAAGAGTTACATGGACTGGATTTATTGGGAGAACCAAACATAAAGAAGTGTCGCTGGTTTTCGGATGCCTTCTGTGCCTCATTTGTCTCATACTCTTCATGCATCTCCTTCTGTAACTGATGCAACCTCTGTAGCATGATGGGCACCTGTAAACAGGAATACATAAAATTTGTTTCAGTTAAATGTCCCACTGACAGTATTTCAGTAATTTGGGGATTTGTCTAGATGAGAAATACTGACTCAAGTCAAAGACAAATGGCATGATATTGCACCAAATAACAAATCCAACCAGTCCAAGTGAGGGGAATATTCTAGTACCATTATAAACTACTTTGATAAGTCACAGCTGGGAATCATACCAACAATCTCCCTGTTAAAAGATAGACACTCTAACAACACTACCATCAAATCAGTCATTAAATTTAAAGATAAATACAAAAGATTATTCTTTCTTTCAACAACATAAGAGCTATTGCAATAAATACTGTGTCCCAGCCTGGGTAGCAACTACCCTGCTCTGTAGGTTTAATAATGTTCACAATTCAAAGTTCAAGTGAAGTAAAGAGGATATCCCTTTACTAAGAGTCTAGAAGCTTGTGTCAAAGAAATTCACACAACACCTGCATAAATTTACTTGGGCCTTTCTGTTTTTTTAGATAAATAAGATATTTGTCATCAGCTACAAACACACAAAACTTTTTCTACTAGCAAGCCTTTTAGTCTAAAGTTGTACTGTGACATACTCACCAGTGCTGAATTTTTCTCCTTGAAATTGGAAGCGATATCCTGGAGTTCCATAGCTCCTGCCAGGAGACCCGTGGCATACGACCGGATTGGCTCCTCCCCTTTCTCCGCCCACTTGAACAATTGTTCCACTAGACCCTCCTATTTGAGGCAAGTAAAGGGAAACAAATATCAATAGGTACTGTCCAAGAATTATCCATTTATCATAATATTAAAGTAATTAAAAAAAATTCTTAGAAAAATCAACTTGGATTTGAAACAATGCTCTGGCAGTACATGTTAAAAGATATTGGTAACACATTACACAAGAGATTCATTCACACATTAGTGTTCCTTGAAGATAGATTCCTTCAACAATATGTGTTTCCTCTTCATTTATCAACAAATCAATTGTTACAAAATTAAGTCTTATTTAATTTCATGTACACTAAAACCATAGTCATCTCACAAAAGATGTAGTTTAAGCACGATATAATGAAAAAAAAATTCAAATAATCATTTAACAATGTAGTAGTTTAAAGTTTTTATAACTTGAAAGACATGTGAGTGACTGAGAACAATCGTTTAATCAATGTAACATTTGGCATGGTTTTTGCATTTTTCACAAAAATCAACGTGACATTCATTCACCTTTTACCTAATGCATATTCATGTACAAATTTATAATTTAATGAATTAGTTTACTTTAAATTAAATATGAAACCATGAATTTTCTTTGCTATGCAAACTGTGTAGAATCTGAGCTACATTTTTTTTAAGCAAACAGAGGAGACCCAGGACGTGACAAAACAACGTCCTTATTTCTGTGAAGTGAGGGTATAATTAGGAAATGATAAGACAAAATTGGACATCACAGCACTAACTGAACTTTATAAAGCAGAGCCCTAGCACCCCAGCACAAATTGACTTGGAATATAAAATGGCCCCCATGAATGGTGATTCCATGAGACTCAGCATGTGATACCTACAGTTTCTTGAAAGACAATTGTTGCCTCCAGGCCTGGCATGATGTCGTACAGGAGACGGCACGCCACTGTTTGTATAGCAATGTCACGTTGTGCGTGTAAAACATAGCTAAGAACCAACTGTAAACAAAACAGAACAGTGAAACACTTCACAATCAATTAAACAGGGTTAACTATTTTCCCATCAAGTGATATCACAAAATTGTTTGACATTTATCATCAAAAGTGAAAGTCAGGAATGTCCAAAAATGAACAGCAAGTTTAAAACTGATTCTTTTTACTTTATTTTTTTTATAAACATGGATTTTGTGTGTGTCTAACAAAGTGTTTACCAATAGTTACTACTGATGACCATGTCAAGCACTTTTGATGATATGGGAAAAGTGAAAAATATAGAACAATGAAAATTTATTTGAAGGCATTTCAAATTCTACACTGACAAAATAGATATAAAGAAAAAGTTCACCACTTTCAAAGAATTTGTCTTTGAATAAATCTAAGATATAATTTCATTTGGAAGAGATCAAGATTTTTCTATACCTACAATTTCTTTTAGATATATTTATAATGAATAAATCATGCAAGTTTGAAGAAAAAAAATCATATATATTCAAGCCATTAGCTAAATTTCATCCAATTTAAATATTATCAAAAAAAGAAAAAAAAAAGAAAAACAGAAATGAAAATGATATATTGTTTGACTATGTGTATCATTTGAAATGCCTTTCCAATGAATTTAAAATGTAGCATACCGTTTCAATAAAGACTTCACGTTTCTCAATACCAGGTAACACAGCAT
>CM037786.1:24830822-24880822 GCA_021229015.1 Solen grandis
ACTATAAGCACACAAGGCAAAAGGTCACTGACACAAAAAGGCTAAACAAAAAAAGGGGGAAGGCCAAAACATAGAAAAGACACATCAAGGCTCTTAGTTTCTATGAAAAATGAATAGTTTGAGGTGTTTTCTCACACTAACTTTTTTCCCTTTGTTATAATATCTGAAATGACAAAATAAGTATGAGGCATTGGAGGCATTCATGCTTTCCTTTTTTGAATTTAAGTTACACACAATACCCAAGAAACACTAGGAACTGGAACTCTGCATGGTTGCATTATGTAACAGGCGTATCTAATGTTGTGTAATGCTGTCAGTCCCCCACAGCTAAATGTAAATGGGTGAGAAAAATGTACAGCCTGTTTGTTGGCACTTTGATATCCATGAGTGTTTCTGGATGTGTCGGATTGTTTCCAACTATGTTATGTAATCTTCGTGTGTACTCGTGCGTTTTTTTCTTTATGACTTTCATTACGTTAATGTAATTTTGTTTCAATCTTTGACTTTTCTGGAAGTATTAATGTTTTACGCAATAATTTCATACAGTATTTCACATTTAACTTTCTCTCAAGAATTGCATACATGCCATATCTCCCGGCGGGAGATTAAATCTCCCGGGATTTCGACTTGTCTCCCGATCTCCCGCCGGGAGGTGAAAATCTCCCGGTCTGACTTAAATCAAACTGGTTTCCCTTTGAACTCAGTATAATCCATTTTATTACCGAGCTATAATACAGCATTAGGAAGATTACGTAAGAACATGTGTTAGTATCAATCCTGACCAGTGTGCTGTACAGCCACAAGCAATGTGTGATCGTCCTTATCCAATCAAATTGCATAATTCAGACAGGTAGCAGACTGGACACTCTATCAGTTGAAACAATTATCGTCGGGTAATTAGCAGCTATCAAGGCAATACTAAAGCTAGAATGAGTAAGGTGAGGATGGTACACTGTAATAAAGACGTAAATCTTATCATGGATAAAAAAAGGTCCCGGAGAATAGCTAATCCTTACTTACCGGAAGTGTAAACAATAAATGATAATTAGATCAACTGTTTACCAATCATTTAAATCTTAACAAAACTCATCATATTGATACATCATAGAAAGTACACCTCAACTAGCGATAAATTGCAAATGAATTGCAATTTTCACACCGAAAATGACTTGATAAACAAGGGATATCGTCTGCTGAGTAATTTACTATAGTGAGATGTCATGATCGGAAGAGTTGGGTAACCACTTCATACCACCATACCGTACACGATAAATATTTTAAGCTAAATAATATTTTAGCTAAAAGCAATTTAATTCAGAAAATAAGAATACACAGACGGAAGGTGAAAGTATTATTAAATATGATCTAACTTTTTATCTTTATTCATCCCCATTTATTAAAACCTTATGATCAGAAATCGTCCAATAAATCAAAGATACTGTATCACTTTAAATGTGTTTGATGTAAATGGCATGTTCTCCAATTTGTTATAAGTTAGTGTTGCATTTAATGTAAAACAGTGCTTGTGGAAAGTTAAGTTTCTATTTGAATTAGATTTATTAATAAATTTCATATTTTTTTTACATATATATAAATTTCATATGGTATTTTCATTAAATGCAATAAACAGTATATAAACTGTTAATGAATTTAATTAAGGGGTAATCAAATGTGTATTTTTTTTATATTTTTTTTATTAAGAACGTCTCTTCGATATATGTCGTAAAATCTCCCTGGCTGGACCCCAAATCTCCCTGTGAAAATTTCAAAATCTCCCTGGGAGACATACTGAAAATATGGCATGTATGGAATTGGTAGGGATAAATTTGAACTGACTAAATCTTTAAGAGCACCTTTTGTCAAGTATATCTCTTTGGGATCAAACCTAATGCAGAGAGTCATCGGAAGGAACGAGTACATGGGGAGCTCCGATGGTTGCTAAATGAGATATATATGTATAATAACATATATGACATTTTCAGAATCTGAAAACTGATGTTTGAATTATATGGAAGCTGATAAAAAGTAACTGCTACTCACTGAATAAGGTCATACAAATACTGTGAACAACAACTTCACTATAACACTTACCTGTCTCATTAGTTTTCTCCTCTTCTTGGACTGCAGTTTCTTCCTGTGTTGCCTCAGCAGCAGGTGCAGCCTCCTCTTCAACCACCACTTTCTCCTTGTACACTAAGTCTATCTCAAATGGTTCATTGGGGTATTTAGCAGTCCAGTATTTCCTAGATTTCTCTAAAGATTTAGTTCTATCTTTCTCACTCATTAATTTGTGCTCAACCACTAATCCTACAAGATTTTTACAGTCAGCATCATAAGCCTGTGGAGCAAGCATATGGCAATGCCAAACCCATTCAATATCAAGAGGTGCAGCCAAACTTTCCTTTTTATGCTCAGAAGCCATTGGTAACCAAAATGCTTCGTACCTCCGGATTGCCTTTTTGAATAACCATTCTTCAAACATGGAAGAATGCTTATTAACTACACTCAAGAAACCTAACTGCTTTAACGCAGCTTCCATTAAATCAACACCAAACTTGATTTTACTCTTGAAATTTTTCTTGTTGATTTTCACTGAAACTTGAGGGATTATTCCAGGTTGTATCTCAGCACCCTCAGACAGGTTGGATGGACTTCTTGGTGGACTACCTGGTACACTTACATCCTCAGCTTCAGCAATATCAGCGACAGGCTCTGCCTGCTGTAGTTCCTGTGGAGGTTCAGGTACAGGCTCTGGACTGGGTTGCTTCACTGGTTCTGGAGTTGGCTCCTTTACTGGTTCAGGTTCCTTAACAACTTCAGGTACAACAGCTGGTGCTTCCTTGACTACTGGAGACACAAGCTCCTTGCTTGGACTCTGTTTGTTTGGAGATGATCCTCCACTTCTTCTACATTCCCTTTTTAGCTGGATACTTTCATCAAGAGGTGGAGGTGGTGGTGGTGTTTCATCAACCAGTGGTGGAGGTGGCGGTGGTGGTGCCTCATCTTGGCAGGGTTCCTCCTCAACAGGTTTGTTGTCTGTGATGATTGCTGGTTCAGCATATCCAACTTGAGGCTGTTCCTGTACCTCTGTTTCTACTACTTCTGGTTCCTGTATTTCTGGTTCTGTAATTTCTGGTTCCTGTACTTCTGGTTCATGGAATTCTGGTTGCTGAACATCTTCAGGTTCTGGAGCTGCAGGTTCAGCTTGAACCTCTGACTCTGGATCTACTTCTTGTTCAAGCGCAACAACAGGTTCAGGCTCTACAACAGGTTCAGGCTCTATGATGGGTTCAGGCTCAATGACAATGACAGGTTCCGGCTCAACAACAGGTTCAGGCTCAACAACAGGTTCAGGCTCAATGACGGGTTCTGGCACTGGAACTGGTGCAGTTTCAATAGGTTGATCTTGTGTAGGAGCAACCTCTTCCTCTTTGACAGGTTCTGGTTCAAACTCCTGTTCTGGTTCTGTTACAGGGGATGCTTGTATCACCTCCACCTCAGGAACAGTTTCCTCTACTACTTGTTCAGGCTCTCCAATATCCACTAATGGTTCTTCTGGAGGAGGTACAGGCTCACCTAAATCCACGAGAGGTGTCTCACTCTGCTCAACACTTTCGTTTTCCTGATTGTCATGAATTTCAACATCAACCTCTTCCTTTAAACCTCCGTCTGACACAAGTTCTTCCTCAGAAAGATCCTCATTTTTCACCACTGGTTGTTCACCCTTAGCCTCAACTCCTGGCACCTCCTCAACTCCAACAGCAGGTGCACCACCATCTTTACTAACAACATTACTTTCATCAACATTTGATTCTGGTTCAGTGCTATCACCCATTAAATCCTCAGAATCCATAGGAGGAGGAGGGGGTAACTCAGATACAACCTCAGGGGGAGGAGGTAACTCCTCTCCACCCATTAAATCCTCATCACTTATCTCCTCTTCACCATTCACATTTCCATTCACTGGTTCAGCCACAGCACCACCATCACTAACATTTTCACCATTCATTCCATGTTCATCCTCAACACCATTAGATATATCCATGACTGGTTTATTCACTCCGTTTGGCACTTCCTGGGAAAGTTCAACTCCGTCACCATTCACAAAGGAAGGATCCTTAGTGACAGGCAAAGGTTCCAGTACCTCCTCTGTATCACTCATGGTCACTCCTTAATCTGCAAGTAGACAAACAAATCCATATAGAAACTATTATAAGTAGATAACAGAGCAAAACTGTTACACCAGTTAATTTCACTGGGCACTAATTTTTGTTGATTTTTTTTTTAAATGTTTTATCCACATATATTAGCACACACGAAAATTGATAATTTGACAAGACTGAACATGATTCCATGAAAAAATGTGCTCACATTCAAAGTCAGACCCTTTTACTGTAATATATTTTTTCATATATCCAAGACTTGTTTTGTTTCTATTTCAAATGAATGTATCTTTTTTTTCTCTTTTTTTTTTTTACCTACAAACATGTATGTAAAATAAACCTTGCAAGTTTTCTACATGATTAGAAAGAACAGATGACATAAAGACCTAAAACATGTCTTCCCATACAGCCCCATCCGACTAATTTTTAAAACTTGTAAAAGCAAAATAATGTAGTCTGAACACTTCTAATAATGTAGTTAAACCTGAATCATTCAACAGAATTGGATCAGAAACTCCTCTCCACAGTACATTTAAAGTACACACCCCTCTCGAGCCACCCTGGCTGAACTGCTGCACTAGATGATGTCTTAATGATATGATAACCCCGGTATGCCTGCCTGTACCCCCTGCCCCCTGGGACAGCTGCAGGTCAGATGGTGTCTCTGTAAGCAGTGTTACACTGGGCTGCATTAGGTAAATCTCCCATTGTTCATGGTTGTTGTCAGATGAAAATTATACTTTGAAGTCTTACTTAAAAACATATTTTATGACTTATACAAATGTGACCAAGTTATCTTCCAATGGTCAAAACTTTTTTCAATATTAATGCCTACTTTGTGCCGATCTTGCAAGTGAATTGTTATGACTTGTTATGAGCTAATTACCCCTGCAATAAGGACGGTGACAGCAAAGTCAAGATTTACTTTTTTATTTTGATATAAATGCAATATAAAGTATGAACTGTAAAATAAGCGAGAGGGAGAGAAAGAGAAAGAAAGAAACTGCAATTAAAATGATTATTAGGATACTAAAAGGGCAGTCTGCAGAATTAAGAATATTTCAGAGTCTTATTTTCTTTACAGTGGCTTCTGCTGCAGAAGTTTCCCTGCAATAAATAAAGAAGTAGAATCACAATTACAGAATGCCATCAATAAACAGCCCATAATTTGTCAGTCATTTTCCCATTATATAGCCACATCACACAATCCAATTGTATTAGCAGCCTAAATGTAATATCTGATAAAATCGGAGGCAGTCTTTCTCAGAATGTTACAAATGCAATCCACTAATATGAAGGGGAAAAAATCCATTTCACAGTGAAATCCATGGTATTTCTGCACATAGTTATATGTTTTTAGTCACAAGTCCCAGTTTTCGTCTATGTTTACCTAGCACAGAGTCCTGCAGACTTTTGTCCCATGTGGAACATTCCGTGAGAATAACACCGAATTAGCACCAAGCCTGTCTCTGCAGGGGGGCATATCATGTATCTGAGATGGTCTGATAAGATAAAATTGCTCTCCGTTGCCATGGTAATGAAAAGTTCTTTTAGACTGTTTTATCACAGATTCAGTTAGCCAGACATGGCTTATAAACCAGACTTGAAAAATTAGAAGAATCTGATCTATTTCCTTGGTTTCAAAATAAATATTCCTAAGTAACATGATTTCCCTTATAATATTGTTTTGCCAATATTTTGAATTGTGAGCAATGCATGATATAACAACAGTCACTGCATTTATTCAATGTTAGCAATTAAATCAGTTTTGTAGACATGACAGGTTCCCATAGAGTGATCAAAACATCTATGTTGATTAAGTGATATTTTATATTTTAATACATAATACCTTCAGATATCTTTTCTAATAAATTGCTTATCTATAAATCCCTACAAATTCAGCCTTATGATCAATTAATCTGGCTGTATCATTAATGATTTCCCTTGATGCTTCAATATTGGTTTATTAGAAATCTAAGCCTGATAATGAATCAAGAGATAGCTCAAAATGTGCTTGCATAATTGCAATAGAAACCCATATAATAGAATATCAATATTTCAAGAAAACACCTCATTCAAACTCATTTATCAACAACAGATAATCCAATAACAGAAACCTATCTTAAAACAGACGACTTCCAAAACAAGAATGAAAAATCTATTAATTAATTACTCCCTCCTTGTTATCAACAGCATGGAGACCTTGAACATTTTCCTCGATAGATTATTTCTGACACGGAATTCTGCTATTATTCAATAAGTAAACTCGACTTTAGTCACATGATATATGCTTCCACCATCCCCCAGCCAGACTTGGTGGCGCTAAGATTCTCTTTGCATCCTGGCTCCTTTTCCAGACCGTCCGTCAATCAATAAATATGGAACAATCGGTACTCAATATTCTAATTTCATTCATGAATCCATGCCTCACTTCCTATATGGATGGGTAATATTTGAACAAGTGAATATGCAGCCGACCAGTTTGGTCAATAATACTTCTCATCCTAAAGTTGCTAGCCAATCAGATTCAAACCTAAACAAAGCAAAGTTTAAGCAATTTTCTCCCTCATCAACTTTGTATCAACAGATGGATGGTTGTCTCTAACAGTTCACAGTAATGATTGGTTAACTGTCTTTCCTCTCTGGAATTGCTCCTTTTGTTTTCTTTGGTACCAACAGGAGTGAATTGGTCTACATTAAGTTTTTAAATTTATTACACAATTCCAGACAAATGTGAAGGAGTGAAAAATCTTCATGCATTAGACTGCTTCATTGATCTGTTTTCTGATTGAAATCCTGAGAAAACTGAGCTTACACTCCTGGTGAAAAAGATAAGACAGAAGCAAAAATTAGATTTGCCAAATCTTTTTAACCAAAATCAATGTTTTTTAATCATGACTAATGTATCTGGATAGATCTCAAACAAATTCCACCGTTACAACTAAGAAAGAGTATATCTTCAACAAAAAGTATGTCCATGAAAAAAAAACAGAAAAAAAACAACATGCCTCTAAGACAAAGGCCAGTCTCTAGGGGGAAGGGATGTTTCCTCCACCTGAAACCATCTGTGTAGATTAATTTCTGAACTAAGTTCAACTTCACTGTCTGCCAAATTTACAGGGTAAATAAAACAGGCTTAATAATTAGGACCAAAATAAACAATCAGGTAAAAATCTCCCTCCTGGTGTGGGATAACCAGGCCGTTGGTTTAAATGTGGTTACTGACAACTGCTCAGGGTGCTGTAGAAAATGTTGCTGGTTCATGCAGTGCTGGCTGAGTGAAAACAAGGAAACAGGAGGAAAAGAAATATATGATGTTGTAAAAAATGTATGATGATAGAAGTGAGCAGCAGTAGCAGTCCTGAAAATGGTAACAGCAGCAGTTCTTGAGAGTAAATATAGTCTTTATCTAAAATATCTTAAAACTAATTAAGTATAAACCAATTGTCCATATGGTCCATATAAATGACCTTGTCTTAATGGAAGTAAAGGTGAAATTATGTAGTTGTGGTGGTAGTAGTAGTTGTAGTAGTAGTAGTAGTAGTAGTAGTAAAAGAAGAAGTAATCATAGCAGTAGTAGTACTTTTAGCAGTAAACCAGTAGAACAGTAAAAGTACTAGATGCAGTCAAAGGGAGTAATACTGTTTATTAGTAGTTGTAACATAAAAGTTGTAGAAAGAAAGACAGAAAAAGAGAGAAAAAGAAATAGATTAAAAATGTAGGAATGATAAATTAAATATATGTTAAGTCTTGCAAAGTATATCATTTTGTAATTTTCATTGAATAGGAAAATGATTGTCATATAAAAACATATTTTAACAATTGATTAAACAATAACGAGCAAAAGATTAGGAAAATCAGCAACTATTGAAATTGTGTTTGCATCTGAAACATAATAATGTGCTTAAAACAGAGTCATGATCACAAACCTTGCTATATCAGAAAAAAATAAAACTGATCTCAGCAATAACAGACAGTGAAAAATCCTACGTTTCCACCTCAGCAACATGAGCCAAACACCACACAACATTAACCAGCTAGAGATCTTCAAAGTCTGATACACCGCTGTATATCAACATCATCCTGGTTCATAACCTCCCATTAAAACAAAACCATTATGAAATGGCCACTGAATCACTGCTAGTGCCTCACTCCTTGACTCACCAGACTAACAGTATTTCCACAGATCCAACATAAGCAACCTCAGCTGGGCTACAAGATGGATAAATCCACACACTAATGTCACAAACCTCAGGTCTTCTCGGTACTCCAACTGTTATCCAACAATAAACAGTCTGAAAAGAATTTGCAAGATTTCTTAGTTTCCAATTATCTTCTCAGCTTCTGAAACACTGATGTTGGATCATAACCTCAACATCTGTTCAAATGATCATTCCTCTCGAGATGCAACTGGACCCAATGTAAAGGACATGTGCTTAACAGACCCAATGTTGCCAAATTAAACAGGACCCACACACTTACCCCAACAGCTCTCCGCAAACTCTGACTTCCTCTTCATAAAGAAATCACACTTCAATCCTCAGAGCTGAATTTTCCTACTTCCCTACAACACTGAGCAAACTAACCATGCCTCTCTTTCCTTTCTCTCTTATCCACAGCAGCGGAGGAGCGGTATAAGCGACTGAGTATGGTCCACTTGATGAGAGAGACTGATATTGCACTTGTTTAGCTCTACCCACCAGACTGCACATCTTGCTTTTTAACAAATGTTTGCATGTGTGCTGACAATAACCACTACCCTGAAGACTGTATTAACAAAGTCTGTAGTCGTTAATAAATAACAATCAAGAGAATGACTATGGAATGAAAATAAGCAAATCATCATAACTCATGCTATTTATTTTACATCAGCTGTTAAACAGTTTTGAACAACATCAACTAATTAGTTTCAACAAGTTCTCTCAGGCTAGCACATCCAATTATGCATCTTCTAAAAAACTGTTTTGTTTTGAGCTTTAAAAATATGCTGAATCTAACACGTTTTTTTACTTCAATAAATAATGTACCAAACTTTTTTTCATCATTTTAATTTATTTTATTGATAAAGGAGGGGGATAAATTTTTCGGAATGGAATTTAGTTGATTGTTAAAGGAAGTGGATGGGACCAGTGATGCCACATAAGGCTTTTATTGGCCCAAACTGGAACATTCAACACCCTGGGCACTAATAGGAGAACATTGGCAGGCTCCAGGGAACTGTTCTATGCAGAGTAATTTAGGCAGAAGCATTTCATGATGTACCATACCCCATATATATTGTTAACAGCAGAATGTGATTCAAGGTCTTTCTATTATTTCATTTACTGATGAAGAACACATTGGGTGTTTACGGAAAATAAGTGAGAATTTTAAGACATTTCATATACTGTTGAAATACAGGAACTTTGTTAAATTTCAAAAGGAATAATAAAACATGTTTCCACAATATACTTATTTTATTTGATATTCTCATTTTGAGATATCATTTCCTTATAATGTATCACAAAATGGATATTTACAGTATTCCAATGGTTGCTCAGACATATACAGTGTAGCTCCATCATTATACAAACTTCGCAGTTCATATATCAACACATTTTACTGGACTGTATTAAATTTATGTCATTGTTGGATAATCCACAGCTGCTGATTATATAAGTAAAGTAAGTAAATTAAGTCTTTAATTAGTGTGGATAACATATTTAGCAGAAACCAATCTTCCATATGGTCCACATGCTACTCACCATACATCAACCATGTTTTTTAAAAAAAATTTCACCAATTTTATTGTTAAGATCGAAAGCCAATACAGTTATCCAGCAAGATAACCTTGTCCTGCCTGGAGTTATCCAATCCGAACACTTGTATCATAATACCCTATATTCTATAAAATATACCTCCTTAAACTGATGTTCTTATCTCCAAATGGAGAGTATCTATTATGTAAATGTCATTTTAAATGGCTTAAACAGTTTGTGCTTAACACACACAAACTGACCTAATAAGCAATCATGATGGACTTTTCCAGTGCTTACAGATGTATTAAAGTTGACATAAAGGCTACCAAATGGCTCTACTGGGATAATAGGTAGTCAATGGTTGACATGGTTTACACAAGAGAACACACATGGTTTTGATTAATTGTGATACTGTGCAGTTGACCTAGCCATGGATAGGAAATGTGGGCTTCGATTTTCACTGATAAAACTGGATGTATATCGATTTCAGGAAAATGTTTAACTATTTATAATACCTAAAGTATCTTAAATACCTTCACACTGTTCCTAGAAATACAGAATTACAAATCCTAATCTCATCTAGTTTTGTTTTTTTCTTCCAAGTCAAATAAGAAGTAGAAAAAGGGGAAGTTATTCATAATGAACTATGTTAAGGGGAAAATATTGTAAGTTTAAAATGAATGCACAATGAATTCTCTGGGGGAGAAAGCCTATCCAGCAGGATGCCAGTGACGTCTCAGTCTACCATGTTTATTGTCAACTACAAAACTTGCATTAACATTTCATTGATTTTGCCTCCTTGCAAGATGCAGGATAGGTCTCTGTCTACACAGCGTCTGGTGACAACATTTATGGAGTTCATATTTATCATGATAATAGGTAGATAGTTTCATCACGGTTGTAGGAAGATCCCCTGGAGCATAGAGACACACTTGTGGACCCACCAACATACTGCAAACCACCTGGAAGACTTCCTAACGTGAAAAATCCAAGTGACCTGTGGTCAAGGACAACACTGACCATTGGACTAGGAGGGACTAGGTGATAGTAAAATTGTCCAACATGGTATTCATTATAGCAGTACAACTTAAAATTTGGCAAAATGAGATTGAAATCTTCAGACATACAGGTTTATAAATGGCAAGTTGCCTAACTGAGCTGTAAGCCAGACCTAATAGGGAGATAGACATTAATTTACAAATGATTAACCCTTTAACATTTACATTTGCCATTTTCCACCATATCACGCTATTGAAAAAAACATGTAGAGCAAAAGCAATATTCAGCCGACACAAGTTTATCAGTCCTTCCCTCTCATCTTAAAACCACTGAGTAATAGAAAATAGTATAAAACCTGGTCTGAATTTCAGGAACCATCTCAAATTGACATTTTTCCAAAGTCAGCATTTTAAGATCTAGACTGAGCTTCAGCTATTCTTTTTATCTGAAGACACAAGAAATTGAGCATACATGTTATTAAAAATATAATTAATAAAGTAGATGAAAATCTCAATTTGACACATTTTGTGAAATGCAGTCCTGACCAGCATGTTTTTCACTTGCAGGCTGAACTGGCTTCACAGTGGTCACATGGGACATTTCTGTAATAGCTCTTCATGAAAATGCCATCAAAGATTGACTTTGTCCTTATACGACAATAAGGATAATTACAAGAGACGAATTGTTTTGAAGAGGTATACTTGAGAACAAATCTACAAACCCTTAAAATGGTGTCAACTCGGGGAAGTTAGAGGCATACGTCAACATTCTTGAGAACCTATTTTTGGTTGTATATACCTCATCAATAATATAAAAAAGGGAAGAGGAAATTCCTCACACTTTGCAAAAAGCAAACGAAAAAAAAACTCAGGATAGTTGTCTAATGCACTATATGGTATGTGAAACGCAACCTGCACGCATCGAGGAGAATTTGAATTTTGCCCATATATGGTATTGATACTTATAACCACAGACAAGTGTCGGTTTCCTGATCTCATTACAGCCTCAACATTAGAGGCCTATCCTTTAATTTCCTTCCTTTTTTTTTTATTTACTTCCCTATAATTATATTAATTTCATCCCTGAATTAAATAATGATAATAATCTATTTTAACACTGCATATAACAACAACAATCCTTCAAATTAATCTTATATCATAACTGTACTGAAATATTCAAACACTCCTAATATAATTATATATGTAGAACTCATCTTAACCCTTTCCCTCATAGAGGAAACCATGAAAAGTCCTATGCGAACAACATAAAACCAGATCAGCCTGCGAGTAACTCGCAGGCTGATCAGGTTTTATGCTGTTCGCTGCTCCTCAGTGGTCTGGTATTGAGGATTTTGTAATTAAATTTGGTAAGGTTTAACTGTGGTTTTCTGCAGATCAGGCTTTATGTGGTACCTACTGAGTGCGTCAAAATGAGTCTATATGAGGGAAAGGGTTAAGCTAATTATTAGATCTTACTTTATAAAGTTTTTGCCCACATATATTCACTGAAATACCAACACATCTTTTCCCTTCAAAAAGTTTTAAATAAAATAGAAAAACACAGAGCTTTCAATTGATCTGGAAACTTATCTCATCCAGGAGGAATCAAACACTTATCAATCAAGATCAATTTGACTTCAAATTCCAACGACCTTACTTAGTGCTAAGTAATATTTCTCTAGAGACGTTTTTCATCATTTTGTTTTGCTAACAAAAACAATAAACGAAGACTTGATACTGTTAGTCAGTATGGACCAAGTCCGATACTTTTAAATATTATAAAACAAAAATGTTTGAGTGACTGCCATGTACTAAACATAACATAATTCATGTTTCTTAGTTTCGTTAAGATCTGTATCCCAAGATTATGATGTCAACAAGCAAGGATACATGTCAATAGTAACAAAAAACTACTTCAACAAACTTATCCAGACTTGTCCCAATGGCAGAGTGGTTTAGAGCATCTGCCTCATTACCAGGGGTTATGCGTTAAATACATAGAAGACACATACTAAATTCATTAAAAAAATATACTTGTATATCTCCTTAGTTCCAGGACTAGTTGGCCTGGTGGCAGAGTGATGTGACTGGGTGTGGTATCACGCCACTTGACTATGGTACAATATTGCAATAAGGTACCACTGTATTTGTATCATACATACAAATATCTACAAATGAATGAAATAATGCTGGTGGGAAATTAATCAAAACCAAATAAACAATCAACAAATTAAAATAACAAAAGCTATTTCCATGTAAAAAGGAAAGCTAAAAAAAAGGTGAACTTTCAAAATGTAAAATTATCTTATTTATATGCTTACATTACAGCACAAACTGCATTCATTCAACAATCAATATCAATCATAATGATCTGCTTCTCTGTTTAGCTAAATATACATATGAATTAGAAACAATGACTATTTCTTATTTAAGAGGATTTCGACAGAAATATTTGTATTTATTTCAAGAATATCATTAAATTAACTTCATAAAAACAAGGAAATTACCCTCTAGAGATGATCCTGAAGATCTGAACATTCTCATTAACCCTTTCCCTCATATAGACTGATTTTGATGCCCTCAATAGGTATCACATAAAGCCTGATCTGCAGAAAACCACAGTTAAACCTTACCAAATTTAATTACAAAATCCTTATTTCCAGACCACTGAGGAGCAGCAAACAGCAAAAAACCTGATCAACTCGCAGGCTGATCTGGTTTTATGCTGTTCGCATAGGTCTTTTCATGGTGTCCTCTATGAGGGAAAGGATTAAATTTCAAGGGCAAGCTGCTTTCAATTGTGAGGCAACACTGAGAAATATATTAACAAATGCAAAAGAAAATCAGCATTCAGGCTTTTGTAATTTAAATGTATTATTGTTTTCTAAGATCAAATATATGACATAAACACACAAGTATGAAATGACCATTTTTTTTTTTTTAATTTCAAAAGCATTGATATTTTAGCTCAAACACAAAATATTTCTGATAGAAATAATATATATAAATAATTCATCCACTGAAAGCCAGAAGGAGCTATCAGCCTTCTTTTTACATATGCCGAAAGCCCCTTCTGGCTTTCAATGGACAATATATATATATGTATATAGTTTAACAAAGACATGAGTGCTCTTTTTCCTTAACAGATGGGTATTCATCATCTTCATCATCATCATCATCAGCAGCAGCAGCAACCATTTTTCATGCTATTTCCATGTCTCTGGGTTGCACATTGTCCTATTGGTATCCTCCATCTGTAAGACTATAGCTGGGCTCAGATTAAGCTGTCTGAGGTCTTTTTTGACAGATGTTTCCCAGGTCTTTCTTAGACATATGATTACAGTTATAATAGCACCATTGATGTTCAACATCAACGGCTATTCCAAAGCAGCCATCTATTATAACCATCTCTTCCATGAAAAATTTTAACCCTTTCCCTCATATAGACTCATTTTGACGCACTTAGTAGGTACCACATAAAGCCTGATCTGCAGAAAAACGCAGTTAAACTTACCAAATTTAATTGTAAAGTCCTCATTTCCAGACCACTGAGGAGCAGCAAACAACATAAAACCTGATCAGCCTGTGAGTTCCTCGCAGGCTGATCTGGTTTTATGTTGTTCGCATAGGTCTTTTTATGGTTTCCTCTATGAGGGAAAGGGTTAAGCAATACTGGAGAAATATCATTACAAATTTTATCATACAAATCACACACCACACAAAATTTCACACTCAATGACTTTTGATTATTTTATAATAAAAAAGCCATCATTGCCAAATCTTTTAACATTTTTCATCCTGAACCACAGACTGCTATAACATGATGGTATTAGACACTATTATATCAAATTCATACCAGCATGAATTAGTGCCCTGGCATCACACATTGTATTAAATCACACAGTTTTATGAGAATTCTTTCTTAAATTCTCCCTCCTATCACTAGGGGGTGATACACTTCAGTTAGCTGATTCCCTGCTCTGCATCCAACATAAGTTATGCAAGAAAGAATTACCTTTCTGTTTTCTAATGAATTTATGATGTAATCTGGCATTGGGCCTTTCATCCATCTAAAAACATGATCTACTTTAACATAATCAAGAGGGGGCTAACTTGCACACAGTTCTACATTTTTTTCTTCTGTCTCAGATCTAATTTGGCAGTCTGACAATAATTGACAAGAATAATTTATAAAAAAACAAAACAAAAAACAAAACAAAAAAAAACCTCTGAACAATGTACACCTGGGAATCATTAGTGGGGATAATAATTAAAAGTAAAATACCAATTAATTATGTTGGAGTGAATCAGGAAACAGGGTGACAACAGTTCAAGGATTGCACCAGGAAGGATTTGTCTGAGGCGACCTTGGCCCTTACCTTGACCTAGATTTGATAAAGATTTCACAAACTACAGGATAATTTGTCAAAGACCATATCCCTCAGTTGGGTCTGTGGCATTCTTATAAACATCAAGCATGCAGAAAGGACTTAAACTATCACAAAGTGATTGATACCCCCACATTTCACCTTATCTTCATGAAGTGTGAGTACTGGATGGAATAGAACATGATCCTATAGCCGCGGAATAAAACCGAAAATGTTACCATTTCAAAAGAATTGTCGACGTGTGTTGCATCATGAGTTAAAAATCAATAACGCTTGTAATGTTACACGTCAACCTATGGTCTAGTCTACTGTATTACATAAAATACATGTATAGTGATGGGTTCTTCAATTTGTCCCTTGTAGTAAATGGACCAATTAGTAAAGAGACCAGTGTAAGCTTAGTCGCAGTTGGGAAAATTTGAGAGTCAAGAGACGTTTGTTATAAACATGATTTAACATGCGCCAGTGTGGAATTTACGCCTCATGTGAAGGACTGGTGTAGTAAACACTGCCATATATGACTATCACGTAATAGGGCGGAGCATAATGTGAAATAATGACGTAAACTATTAACAGTTAAATCTCAATTAAGTAGACAAGTCTTGCAAAATTTTGAACTCCTAACAACTTAAATCAACCAGAAATTTAAAATTTCGGTCTCACTGCTTGGATAGAAATAGCAGGCAAACTCTAAGTACATGTATATTGCGTGAGTGAAGTTACTATTTTTATACAATCAATTCTCCACACCTGTGTGTTTAAGTCGTGTCTGTCAAGTGACGCGTCGATTTAATTTCATGGGCAACACATGCGATTGTTTACGGTTTTATTTCCCTGGCTGTACATAGCCCCCAATTCTGTGAAGTGGGGACAGAACTAAAACCACTGCGGAGGGACAAGTCTTGCAAGCAGTGGTTACTGGCAAATATCATCTTCCACTGAAAGTGATGACTTACCTATATATCAATATCATGGTGGACAGGACGTGACATGCATTCTCAGATCTGAGTCAAGACAATTTGACTGTCTGCCGATTCACACCATTTGTCTGTAACTGTTAAATAAGACTGGCCATGTGGTTTCATGCCATTTGTCTATAGTCAAATGAGACTAGTTGCAATTTCATGCCATCTGTCAATGTGAGATTATTTTCACAAGATATGTGTAATGTAATGCTCTGACATTCTAAACAATAACTCTATAGAATGACATAAATGAAATTCTTTACATATCAATTCATGTATAACATGAATCCCATGTTTGCTGCAATTAATTACAAGTTGTTAACAAGCTTGAATTTGAACCATGCTCACATTAGCATTGCCCCTATCTGTCTGTTCCACCCATCTGTTTTGTCAGTCCTGTCAATGCCAGTTGCACTGACAACAGCAGTATGTACAGCGCAGGTGAAGCTGCGATTAGCAATAACTATGTCAGGTATTACAAATGTGTAGAAACGTTGATATACGATGAACAGATAATTGCTGCAACAGTACAAATAGCAGAACTTGTCAGTAATTAGTTATATGATTGCAAAATATCTGGAGATAATATTGCTGGGCCCTTGTTTCTCAATAGTATTTATTGAGAAGAAAACTTGGTGTGTATACAATGATTATTGGCAATGATTATTTTTGCAACATGAGAAATACCTGGCATTTTTCTGTTGATGAAACTTAAGTTTAATTCATTCTGAAACAAGTTTTAGTCATACATGAAACTATAACCATCAATAAAGTCCCCCCCCCACCCCACTGCATCCCAACTTGTCTTCATGTGATGTGAGAGTAGGGTGTATGTTTGTTGGTTTAAATGTCCCACCGACAGTATTTCAGTCATTTGGAGACGATGTCTACTTGAGACAGATATAGTGCTGCCACACTGTAGTATCACACCGTAGACATGTGGCATGATACCACAGCCAGTCACATTATCCTGACACCGAGCCATCCAGTCCTGGAACTAACCTTATATGCTGAGTGCCAAGCAAGGGAGCTATACCAGTACCATTTTTTACGACTTTGGTATGTCACGACCGGGGATCAAACCCACAACCTCCTGCTCCAATGTAGGGTGTAACAATCAGCGTAGGGTATGTGATCATATGTGACGAGCATGCTTCCTATAGAGCTCCCACCTGAAGAAACCAGGAATTACATACAGGATGGATGGCCACAATACCTTTTCAAATATGTGACAGGAATTTGAACCACAGACACATTTTGTTAAAAGTGAAGTGCCTTATCACTATGTTATCAAAGTACCAAAGTGTAACTCTTCTACTTGTGTATGGCCAAGTTTGCAGTATTCATGGAGACAACCATTTTTTTCCAGAAGCCATAAACATATCAAATTTTTAATATTAAGACATGATTTGGCACTGAACAGCGACAAATATTTGGTACTACAAGAAAATAATGACCCAATAAATAGATTATAAGTGGTATCCAATCGGAGACTCAGCCTATGATTCATTTGGCGGATAAACAAAGAAACAGACATTCGATGACAGGGTGGTAATAAAACACTGTGTAAACAATGTGCTCAATCAAAGCTTCGGAGAGCCAGTCTGGGGCTGCTGATCAGTGTTATGTAGGTGTATCATGGTTAGCTAGAGGCTTGGTTTGGCAGGATGATGGACAGGTCTGGATCCCAACAACAAGTTCAAGGGGTCCCTGGCCCCTGCTATCTTATCAGGTATCTCATCCTGGCAACTTTATCTTAACAGTCTCTCAACACTTGTGAAAATAAAAATAACAGTATTCTGAGAACATCTAGGATGAAACAAAAGAGTACATAAATCTTAGAATATTTTATCATCTCAACAAAACAAATTCTATGTTGTTACAGTTTTTAATAATTCATTCAAAATGTTGTATGATTAAGAATGCAATGTATACATGTTAAAGGACATGATTGTCCTGATAATATTTAATGAAGACATAATGAATATTAAGATGTTATTTCATAGCAATTTTCGTGCCTATCTCGCATCACTTAGCAATATCAAAGTCTGGGTACTAATTAGACTAGCCACTTGACTGGTAATTAAAATAAGTTTTTCAATTAGAGAGGTCATTCAGTCCTATACCCCTTTTCCTCATATAGACTCATTTTGACGCACTCAATAGGTACCACATAAAGCCTGATCTGCAGAAAACCACAGTTAAACCTTACCAAATTTAATTATAAAGTCCTCATTTCCAGACCACTGAGGAGCAGCGAACAGCATAAAACCTGATCAGCCTGCGAGTTACTCGCAGGCTGATCTAGTTTTATGTTGTTTGCATAGGTCTTTTCATGGTGTCCTCTATGAGGGAAAGGGTTACACAGTGTTTAAGTTGCCGGAAAGACTTTTTCTCAGAACATAAGTGATTTGATTGTTTTGGCAAAAATAATACATGTAGAAACAATTATGTAGGTTTGTACCTTCACCTTGTAAAAAAATCTAATTATGAACCACTAATTAAAATATCAATTCACGCAAAACAATCTTTAATGGGGTTTGATAGTTCTTAATAAAGACATAACTTTATTTACTAATGCAAGGCAATTGTCATACTTTTTTTGTTCAATCTGCATCAAATTTTTTATTACAATTCAGCTTTGATTCTATTCTACTTTATTTACAGTCCCATTTTGGTCTTAAAAAACACTTCTTGTTTGATACAAAATCTATGAATCAAAAGTACAAGTACGAGTACATTATTCAGCTCTTTGTAAAAACCATGAAGTATGATTAATCTCTCGTTGGCTTACTTTTTTGAAACAATTTCCCAACCAGACACCTCAGCTAACTGTAGACATCATAAATGTAAAATACTTATTCTTAGCCGAGTGGCTTAAGACACTTTTTGAGAAACATAAATATCATGACATCAGAAATTCTTGGAATTGTACAACATAGGTTTATAAATTCTCTCTTCACTTCCAGTTCCTATATTTCTCTAAATTTCCCTTGAGGGCAAGCATATAAATTTCTATCATCCTTTCTGCAATACAGAAAAGTTAACTGATCTGCATGAAGATATCTTCCAAAACAATCTACAATGGTTTAACTTTGATGTTATAAGAGATGGAAGCAGTCATCAAAAGTAAGTTATACTCTCTAAAATGACGGGTGATGATGTCCAATTCAGAGCTACTGGTTCAAATGTCCATAAATGTACCAAAGGATGCAGAATTGGGCATTTTTTCATCATTCTGACAAGTCTTTATTTAAGACACAGATGCAAAAGTGTACACTTGCGAAAACATTATAAAAAAAAAGCCATCCATCAAGAAAGCAATTCTTGAACTTATATCTAAATTTGCAATGAAGTCCAATATAATGTGTTATATAAGAGTAGATTTAAATACAATTTTATATTGGATATGCGCTTGGTACATATGTCAGAAATTTCAAGGATAATTCTAGGGTAGCCTAAATAGGATAGGTTTTTCACAATAACACTCCTTGCTGATACTGTGCACCATATTTTGGAAAGACTCCCTGGACCAAACATATACCTAAATGATGACTCCCATATAACCATTCCAAACTTAGTTTCAGAGAAATGTAATACATTTCCAATCCCAATCTTTTAAACAGTTCTTCCTCATCATTAATAGAAAAAGCCATGCCTTTGTATTGCAGTCGATAATGCACTTACAGCAGTAAAGGTTTCACATGCTTAAAATCTATACTCCATTTGAATGGAAGTACAGCTTAGTATAATGACGCGGCTTTCGGCTGAATCTTGTCAGATAGATGTAACATCAGATATATCATAGTGCCGGAATAGGCTTCCTGAACTCCAGGCAGGGTGATGGCTTTCTTCACACAGGAGAGCCATCGAAACTGTCTGGAACACTGTCTCACGTTAAACGCAGACACTGTCTACGTGTACAGAAAATAGCTTTCGGTCATTACACACTGTCCACTTTCACCGGAGATCATCCCGTCTGCTGCTGAATGATAATACATTATGGAATAATCTGATTTAAAGATTTTTGTCTTCCATCTATTATTCTCTCAGGAAGCTTGTTTTTACTCTGTATGCTTAGGTCATGTTCTGTCAGTCTGATTCTTATAATTCTGCATGATGAAAACATATGCCATAGCGAATAACAATAATCTCCTATCAAAAATTGATCAGTTGTTCTTCAAATATTATACTTCCTGATTAGGTAGCCACTGTGACCGCCTGATTTTTCAACACCTAATACATATAGAGACATTTCTAGACCATACAGGGTTTTTTTTCTAGCTGTTTTTTATAGCCCAAAACCAGCTATATTTCCAAAGGCTGAGAAGTATATATTTTCCCTAATATGAAATCTGAAACAAATTGGTTTGGATTGGCTAAAAATTAACAAAATAACAAGTTCTTTTTCTGTCTAAACAGGTGTTTTATATATAGGATTTGCTGATAAACTGATCAATGTATTCATTGATATCCCTAATTGTTGTTTTTTCAGCCTAACTGTCATTGGTAAAAAATGCCTTTACCTAGGGAAAAAAGTTACACACCATGGCTTCTACCGAAATTTAAGATATGCTTTGTAGTCACAAAATTTTAACAAAGTATCATGGCTGCAGAATTATAGTATTTTGATAAATATTTATTTTGTGATTTCAAAATTCAGTCAATGTCAATAACATGAAGAAAATACAAAACAAAACCAAAAAACAAGACAGCCAAGATTGCCCTGAAGACGCTCACCTGAGAAAAACTGCCTTCACTGCCTGTACAAGTTACTAAATTATAGCATAGTTGTACTGAATAAATAATCCATGAGATCATTTCAATTCCAAAAACCAAACACTACATGTGGTAAAAATTTTAAGTCAAACTTGACTTAGAAATTATGGCTAAGAAATGAAAACAGTGAAATCTGGCATTTTTAAATATTAAAAGGGACATAACTCCTGATCTAATTGGCTGACCTAATCAGCCATAATCGAACTTGGCCGACAGATTATCGTAATAAACATTGTCATAAAGATTGAAGATGATTGCTTAAGAAATAAAGATGCTAGAGTTTAAACAAACGAAATTGTGGACGACGGACGGACGACGGACATTCATCACTCCTAATAGCTCATACTGAGCACTTGTGCTCAGGTGAGCTAAAAAACTACATTAACTGCAAAAAACTTTGAAACATCCATTAAGATGGAATGAACAAGTGCAATGCCATTAAAAATGAAAGAAAAATAAAACTGGTTCAACAAAATGATAAGACAAAAACCACAAAAATCTAAACCAAAGAAATGTGTGTGAAGTAACCACCACAAACAGTCTTAACAAAGTTCAGCTCAGTTATTATCTGTACTCCCCAGTTGTTGCCCATCAGTGCATCCGCACCATTGATATGATATGCAAGCATCCAGCGATCTGCTGTACAACATCCTATGTCTTTCTCATCTATCATGCACATAGGCCAATCGCCATTCAAAGCTTGGCATACAGGTATATGCTTGTTTTGCTTACTGCTTTTTGCTTACAGAGAATGTGGCCAAGAATAAAAAAAGGATGATAAAATTCTGCATTATTGTTTATTTATCTGATATAGAAAATTAGGCCCACTTTACAGCAAATAAAACTTGGGCCTTGTCAGACAATGTTGCCATGGCAACAGGAAGGTGGTCCCAGAACACATGGGGAGACTATCACTTTTATACCCTTGGTCAAAGTCCTGCCTATCTTTATGAGTATTGGTATGAAAGCCCATGTTTGTGGTATGATTAATGGTCAATGAACTAAATCAGTTATCTGGAGTCTGTGAATGCAGACATATAAATCTCTTATAACGATGAATATATCACAGTACAAAACGAAAACAACATCTACTCTGGATGCCTTTTTTCCCCTTTATTGATAAATTGGAAACACTTGCAATCTTTGGCGCCATATTTGACTATATAACTTTCCATATATTTCATACAGGCCTTAAATTTCAGAGTCTTAAGCTATGATTCACATGGATAATTTTGCAGCAGTAATTTTTTCCCAATTTCTTAAAGAGAAAAATCCAAGAATCAGTCCAAATTTGAAGAAAAAAAACAACTTATTTTTTGCTAGATTGTGAAGATCTTTAAAACAATCATTAAACAATTTCTGGCATTTATTTCCTAAAGCAATGAACATTTGTAAGTTTAAATCATGGTGCGGTGGTCCAGTGGTAGTATGTAGGACCGTGGAGAAGAAGGTTGTGGGTTTGAACCCCATTGTGAGAAAGAGTACTGCCATATGTTCAGTTATGATTAACTGTTACTAACAACAGAGTTTGCATACCTGATATGTCGTAGCAGGGAACCAACTCGCAACTGCCCAGGGGGGATTGTCAGCTGTGTCAAACACAGGAACTGCCAATTTATTTGAGGGAAAATAAATAAATCTACAAAACAGGAAACCAATGAATGAAACAGAAACTAATGAATTAGTCACAGCATCAAGGAAGATGGTATCTGTTGGCACCTACATGAAACCTTGCAATCTCTGTACAAACATGAGTCAACCTGTCCAGTCTGTGGTCAGATAACAGCTCATAATCCTCCATGACTAATGATGACCTTATCCCTCTCCGAGTATCCACTTGCTGTATTAACAACATAATTCTGAACACCAGTACAAACAATCTCAGTGCCAAACTATACCTGGGATGGTCTCCGTTACACCTGTGTGGCTGATAAGCCCTTTTGGCCTTGACCCTTGACCCCTGCTGTTTTGGCCACAATAATATAAACATTAAGGCATTGATAAGAATATGTTTTCACTAACATGGCAACCAGAGATAGGCAAGTCTGATTGGAATGGTTCACTGGTCTTAGTAATAGAAATAACTGAATCAATGACACGATAGCAAAATCTCATTTTGGAGATAGGATAATCAGTCTAATTTATGCTTTTTCGTAGCTCAAAGATGGATGTTTTTATTGCATATGAAACACCAAAAAATTAAACAAATAAATTGAAGTATGGTACCATGATAAAAATGTATCATTTAATTAAAACCTTTTGCTTCTATTTGAAACTTTGTGATACATGTACATCTTGGCTTCTACTGTATAAACAGAGGACAACAGTCTCACTTAAATTAACATATAATCTGCATAAATTATCTCATTTCAAATTCTGTTTATTTTTTTTTTTTATATTCAACATCAATTCAATCAATACATTTTCATTATGTGTTTCCGTTTTCAACCTATTCTGCAAGCTGTTTAGTAAATTAAGGTTAGTTTTTTTTTTGTTTTTTTTTACAAAAAATGCAAGCTCTTCACATTTTTCTCAATAATACAAACAAAGCTGCGTAATTTCCATATGCAAATGAGACAACAGGAGGCAGCCAATTAAAGCTTCTGTAACAGACATTTGGTGAGGTGTTTGGGGCAACATTTTATCACCTGTTCACATGCCACCTCTCTCTCTCACACACACACACACACACACAGGTATTAATTGATTAATTATTGCTCTGAGAGACACAGCAGGAGCCTGTCAGCAACCCTGTGGCCCACCTACACTTGCCTGAACTAGCAGCTGGGGATTGGGATAAGAGGTACAGGATTTTACCCTTTATACCACTGCAACATACTAGAGCTGAACAAACTGTGAACAATCAATTTAACTCTTCATTATGTTAGAACAGTTAAAATCTAGATCAGACTGAAAGCAAATCTCAGTTTCAAAAGAGCTTACATGCTTATTAAACCTATATATCTGAAAATAACCATGACAAAGTGCTCAAGGCACTGAGAGACTGTCTGCCAGATTTGCATGAAATAAATAATTCTAAATATAGCATTTAGTGGGGTTGAACTCAGGAAAGGCAAAATCATTAAATGCAAAAACTCTAAATGTTTTCCTGCAACTTTAATCATTAGTAAGTCCCCTGAAACTGCTCTTTGCTTCATGATAGCCCCACCAGCAGTCTGTCAGTGCTTTGATTTGTTTCATAATAATCCAAAGTAAAGGCCATGACACTGATTCTATTCATAAGTTGCATATCTAATGGGGCCATGATCTAACTTCAGTAGTACATTCTATATCATACAGTACAGTTAAATCAGCTGCAGTAAACATGTAAATAACCAAAGCATATTTTTGATTTTTGACTATGCAAGACTGGCTCAAATGCCAGTCTAAAAGTTCTCCCTTCCTTGGCACTCACCTCAAAAGTGTGTCAATCAGGATGTTGTATCATGTCACATGTCTATGGTATCATATCGTACTATTCCTGTCTCATATCAAAAAAGTCCCTAAATTACTGAAATACTGGATGTTATCCCTTTACTTTATATAAACTCATTTTGACACATTGGCCAACAGAGAAGACCCAGATCAGACAGCTCCTATAGGAGCTGTCTGATCAGGGTCTCCTCTGTTTGCTCATACAATACTCACTCATGTAGCTAAGTTTCTTCACAGTCCGTGCGGCAAAAAAGGATTCATGATTCCATAAATACCATTTTAAGTTCAGTTAAATATTTATCAAGTCATATAATTCACTGTGCATGAATATTCATGAGGTAAAGGGTTAAACATGAGCAAATGAAAAAAATGCCAAAGCAAACAGTATATATTCACAGACATCCAGAATCTCAATTCTCTCTATTCTTAATATTGTTGGGTGTTTGTTCTAACAATCACTAATTGAGATAAATATATTGGATGCAGTCATTTTGTAAGCATGTTTACATTTATTTACATTCTAGCTGAAGGGAAATGTAATGTAATCAAGTAGTGTGCATGCTGAAAGAACACATACCTAGTATAAATGAGCGAATCTAAGCTCATTTTGTAGTTACAAAATGAGAAAATGAGAATTAGGTGCAACATTTCTTGGGAGCAACAGGAAGGGCAAAATGAATGTTGGTACGGTGTACATACACTGCAAAAATAAAGGGTACCTTAACAAGAGGAGAAGTTGTTTAAAGCAGTTAATTGGGCAAACCTATTGCAATTTTCATTAGTTACAGCACTGCAGATGTGAGTGAAATGAATAACTTGAATGACAGAGATGGTCCTAAAGCTCACTCAGTTGCTACGTGACCTTTGTGCTGATGAGAACTGAAATATTTTCACCTCAACCTGTCATCATTGTGTTTATTAGAGAGATGACATTAAAAAATATCTGATATCATCATCTTTAATGGAACAGTTGGAAAAAAACCCAACTTCTTTGCTAATGTTATCATTTTTAAATAATGGAGATGTCCTAATATTTTATCAAATTCAAAATTCTTAAAATCATTATTTGTAAGTCCTCAAATTCTCATCTAATAAATTACATTAAAACCATCCAAAAGATGGAGACAGTTTTCTCAAGATTACAAGAAGGGTGTTTCCAAGAAGAAGATCAGGTCAACATGTTTCAGGACTATTAATGAAGTGTCATAAGATAGTGCCAATGAGCTGTCAAGTGATGGTAAGTGTTTGTGAAGATGTCTAGTCATCTAAGACAGGGCCTTTAATGTTACAAGACTCTTCAGGTAGTTCAGCAGGAGCAGGAGAACAAAGATGACGAAGATGATGATAACGCTAAAAATACTGTGAAATCTTTAGTTTTTGTAGGACACTAATTTTCATCAATATTGTGGAGGGTTTTATCCACGAATATTAATCCCAGTCAAAACTTGTCTCTTACACAGACCTAATGTTTTCTGAACATAGATCCACGAATATATGTACCCACGAAATTCCCTTAGGTACATAATCAACAAAATTTAATGTCAATGAAAATTAATGATCATACAGTAAACCTTAAGTTCATTTCATCATCTATATTCTGAAGATTAAGAGATATGAACTTGAACAATTTATGGCAGTGGGTAATACCCTGCAATAAAACATTCATGTAGGCTTCAGGTGCAGATAACTCTGAAATAACCCATTCAAGTCTAAACCTCAATATGCACATTTACATCTCTGAGTGGTGATAAATGTATGATCCATGTTTCATCACAAAGAATTTCAAATATAGAAGAGTGCAATAACAAACTCCTATTTCAGGGTAAATAACGGCACATAACTCAGTAAAGTTCTGACAAGAAAGAGACATGCGATTCTTGGTAATGGTGAGTATCATGTTTCATTGCTAAATCCTGTCATTATGGGAAGAATTAAAAAAAAAAAATCACAAAGATAATATTTCACCTTTAAAATCTATCATTTTTAACAGCCAGTTTGAAATTGTTGCAAGTTAAACCCAGCTCATGAAAAGCTACCAAAAATCGCTACATGATTAAAATGCTCGTACTGTCACAGAAACATCAAACTTCAAAACAACAACATAAAATGCCGATATCTATTTGTCATCAGACTAAATGCATGAACTTTTAATAGCTACTAAAATGCCAGCGTCAGTAAAACGCAAACATTTGTTTCTATTAATAATGTCCAGGGTATCTACAAGGGCACGAAACTTCTATCCAGCTATATGCTTGTCCATTAATAACAAGTAGTCAGTTGACATTAAAACTTCTGTATTGCTTTTCAAATCAATACAATTAGCTTTTATATCAAGATTCAAATAAACCTGATAAAATGTCATTATTAAGCCATTGCCATGACATCAATGTTACATTATCTGTAACATTTAGTGACCCGAACATCCCCATGAAAGAGCAAATCAATGGTAACAATGTGCATGCTTTTTTCCTAAACACTATCTAAATTCTTGACACAGTTTTGCAACAGTCCAACCAAGCCATGGCATAATGATGGGAGGTATAAAAAATACTCTGAAAACTCCATCATAATTAATTACTGCACTGAAGATTCTTGTGCCATACATATCAGATAATGAGTAACTTTCCCAAAGGAAAAGATATCATTAATTCCAATTCAAGCGAACCAAAGACAGGAGTCTTAAAACTTCAGCTGCTAAATGAGCTTCTAAAGCTCATTCATATCACCAAATCAGATTTATTAATGCAGATTGAGAAAACTCATTACGTTCAGTGATTCCCATCAAGGAATCTTGAAATTTGTTGCTATTGGAAGCTACAGAAATAGTCACATGGAACAGTGATGGCTGTCTATTTTTCACATGCTTATACAAAGTTTTATTTCAGAAAAAAAAAAAATATATTTAAAAACATTATGAATGACAATGTGCGCATTTCTTTATTTCAATCAATAGTCCAGTTTTCAAGAGTAAACATAAGAAGTTATTTAGGTGGAAACAATAGAGAAAGTTCTAAAAGATATAGAGAAGCTTCAAGTACACACAAAGAAGAAGAACATGAGACTGTCCCACTGTAATGTAGAGGAATGACACTACACATAGTCACATTATCCTGACCACAAGGATTTTGTTAAGATGTGGCCGGGGGACTAACTCAAGACCTCCAAGCTATGGGGATGGACACTATATCCTCTATGCCAACAGGACAGTTTGCTGATCAGGATGGACTAAGCTGTGGTCAGATTGAGGTCATGACCTTTCCAAGCACTGGTCAAGCTAGCCCAGACACTAGACACGCATGTAAGGTATATGGGGGGCAATGTGTCATGTCTAGACCCTGGAGGGCTCCATCAACACCAGTTAATTAACAATTAATGGGAAGTGGGGAAGTCCATTATCACTGTGCTCCATCATGGCTTATCTCCACTGGCAGATCAGATTATCTGCCCCTTCACCAGTGACATGATCCGTATGATTGACCAGGAGGCACCGCCCTTCCCCTACCACCGATCTAGCCTTGCCATAAGCCAACTAATAAACCTTTTGTTTCATTAATTCCACAAACTGGCACAAGGTCATACTTTGGAACTTATTTCTTCATTCTTCTTCCCCTTACAAAATTCATGATGTATCAATAATTGTTTGTAATTGTGTTAACTTAGATATTTTTGTAGATGCATTATAAAACAAAATTGGTGAAAGGCGTTCCAACCATATTGCTCATAATCCCCCCATACACAGCTTGTTAGGTGTTTAAAATTCCCTAGTAAAAATTAAGAATCAAAATAAAAATCCCCTAGTTGTAAATAAAGGGGTTGTCTGTTCATTTGTTTGGTTTATTACGTCCCACCAATTTGGAGACGATGTCTACTTGAGACAGATATAGTGCTGACACACTGCAGTATCACGCCATAGAGATGTGGCATAATACAGATGTGGCATAATACCACACCCAGTCACATTATCCTGACACCTGGCCAACCAGTCCTGGAACTACCCTTATATGCTGAGTGCCAGCAATGGATCTAAACCAGTACCATTTTTTACGACTTTGGTGTGTTGCGGCGGCTGGGGATAAAACCCAGGACCTTCGGCCATGGGGGATGGTATAAGGGGGTTGTCAAAATCACCATGATTCAAGTTCAAACCAAATCATTCCAAAGTGATAATGTAAAAATATAAAAATGAAAGTTCCATAATTGTGTAAACATCTAATCATGACCCTGGTGCAAACATTTGTTATATAAGTCTTTATATATTAATTTGTACTTGCAGGCCAATCTGGTTTATTAATACTTGTTCTTCTGTTCCTATCCACGATAGCCAGAAAGTTGTATAGGATTTAAACAGAAGGATTTTTCAATATCATAAACACACTCGTTATATTAACACATATGCTTTCTTTTCCGCCAATGAGAAACAGCATATATTTTACAAAAGGCTACAAAAATCAGCTGCTATAGTAATCAACTTACTGCACTGAGAGATGCATTATGTTTATTCTGCATGGACAGTGGCCGCAGGGTGTTAAGCACCCTTCCATTTCTGTAATTTGATTATTGTCATTGCTCACTGCAACTGACACAGGGATGTTTCCTAGAAACTCAATTAACTCAACATATGTTGCACATTAGAAGATGAATTTGTTCCATCACACAAACTGTGACTTCAACTTCTGCTAAAGCACTTTGTTTTAACCTAGTACTAGCACTAGTACTTCTTCAATAAATCATTTGATTATTAATTGTGATATCCTATATTAAATCCAGATCAAACTGAGAGTAGATTTAAATCTACGCTGATTTTACAACATTTCTAATTCATCTGAAAGGTGCTGCATGAGAAGTAAAGAACAGTATAAAGCCTGATCAGCCAGTGGGATACTTGCAGGTTGGTCTGGGTTAACACTGGTTGGATGTGTTATTTCTGTAGAGGTAACCAGTAAAGTCTCTGGCTGAGACTTTGTGTCTCCAACACAATCCTGACTATCATCATTGTCAATTTTTGATCCTCTATCTATCAAATTCTCCTTTAGATGCCGCAGACTTCCAATCAGTGATGGCTAACAAGCATGATCATTATTCAATACCTCTAGTTCTGGGGTTACAATGACCCAAGCCTCTAGATGATCAAGATCAGAATGCCTGATTGATCCAGAATTAAGCTTGTTAGTTTGTCATCCAACTCAAGACAAATGACTCCATTTGAAAATTCTGGTCTTCAAATATCTGACAAAAATGTGGCTGACTCTGAAACTTCCGTCTGAAAAAATAACTCAAAAGAGCTTCTGAAATAATCAAGTGAAAGGTTTTTTTAAATCAATATTTTAATGGCCAGTATTTTCTTGTCAAAAATAATAATAATAATAATAATAATGATAATAATAAAAAGACACACACACACACAAATATGATTATTTATGGCTTTTTAACAAATTTCTAAATACAATTATATGAATTGCTATTTCAAATATTCAGACTTTAATTTGAATAAAATAAAAACCTCAAAAAAGGCAATCTTTATGATAGTCAAAAATCGTCCAAGCCCTAATCACTTTGCAAATAGCAAAAAGCCATATACAACAGCATGGTTTAAAGTAGATCAAATATCAAAAGTTAGCAACACTGAAACCTTTGGAAGGAATGTAAAAATGTCACGATTTCTGGTGCAGTAATGATAGTGCATGTCTATTTTATATTTTCATGTTTTTATAGATTAATTTCAGTTAGTTTTATGTTATGACTTTGACATAGGTTATCACACAAGCAATCTTTTTTTTTCTAATTTAAGCAAGATTTTATCTAAAAGATACTAGCAAGCAGCACATAGGATAGGACCTGCATGCTGATCTTATTTTATGATGGCTACAAAAAGGTTATTTTCCTGGAAGTTGTTATGTTGCAAAAAGTTAAGGTTCAATCCCTTTACTTTTGCACTGTATCCAATAATTTCCAGTTATTAGTGTTTGAGTTCAGTATAAAAATAGTCGTCCTTTAATAATTGTCTCAACTAATTTATAGATAAAATATTGCCACCAAATTTATGCTGAAAAGTAAAGGTAAACTCAAATTCTCTGCCAATTTTTTGCTAAATTTGCTACAAAATGCTAAATCGCTCCATTCCAAATTACTAAATTTAAAAGGAAAATATAAATATAACTGATCACAGACAAAACATAAATTGATTCCAGTGAATCAATTAGTTCATGGAGAAAGATGTTCATATTTTACTTACAGCCTGTAATTTTATTGACCATAAATGTTTGCATGTTCAAGCCTGGAGGACAAATATATACCAACAACTCATTCACTAGGTCATCATCATCATCATCATCGACATTTATATTAACGTGCAGGGTCAGGAGCAAATACCACGAGGGGAGCCCCAATCCAGGTTACTGGCTAGCTGCACGCATAGCAGATCTCACATTTCTTTTCCATGAATCCCTATCATGAGGGTCAATACCAACTAGGTTCCACTCATGACGATCTCTCTCTGTCAGAGCCTTCCATGACATTTTCGGTCTCCCTGAGCCTCGTCTCCCTTCCATCTGTATAGTGTGGGTGGCTTTGATTGCGCCACTGGAGCGTTCTACATGACCATACCAGCGTAGCCTTTTCTCTTTCAAGATCACCTCCAGGTCTAGGATCTCAAGCTTTCCTAGTAGGTCCCTTGATCTAACAGTAGCCATGTCCTCTGGCTTGACTTTGAAGATCTGTCTGATCATGGCTCTGTCATTTCGTTGTAGGCGCTGCAGGTTTTGCTTGGTCAAGGGCCAGGTCTCACTTGCATGGAGCATTGCGTTACGTACGCATGAACTGTACACTCGGCCTTTGGTCCTGAATGAAAGATGTCTGGAAGATAGGACTGGTAGCAGTTCCTTAAACTTCTTCCAAGCGGTCTTCACACGTGTGGTTGTTGCAAGTTCACATCCTCCAGCAGCTGAGAGCATGTCTCCTAGGTAGCAGAAAGAGGCAACGACTTCGAGCTTGTCTGGTCCAACCTGAACCTCCTTTTGTGGTCTTCCATCAATGGGTCGGGCTGTACCCAGGCATCTGGAGCACCTGTAGTTTGGGTCCTCCTTGAGTTTCTTGAGGCCGCTGCATTTCTTGTGCACCCACTGGTTGCACCCATAGCAGAATATGCTGTTTCTGCCTACCCCAGTGCGACAGACAGCACATGGGTGTTCACCTGAGCTCTGTAGAAGGTCCAGGCCCGTCCCACAGATCATGATCTTGGTTTTTCCTGCATTCACTCTCAGTCCCTTCCTCTCCATTTCCTCCTTCCACTTCAGAAGCCTGCTGACACATTTCTCCAGGGTGTCTGCTATTATGACAAGGTCATCGGCGTAAAGGTCCTCCCAGGGGACTCCAGCCCTGAACTCGCGTGACAGGGCCTCAAGCACAATGATAAAGAGCAGTGGGCTGAGCACAGAGCCCTGATGTACGCCGACCTTCACCTCGAACTCGTCGCTGAGACCATTGCCAACTCTAACACGACTACGTGCATTCTTGTACATCCCCTGCACCAGCTTCACGATCCACTCCTCGACACCAAGCTTCCGCATTGCCCACCAGATCACTTGCCGAGGTACTCGGTCAAATGCCTTCTCAAGATCCACAAAAGCCATATACAGCCGCGAGTTTGTTGCTAGGTACTTCTCTTGCAGCTGGCGAACGACGAATATAGCGTCTGTTGTACCTCTTCCTGGGACGAAACCAAACTGTGATTCGTCAATGGACACTACTTGTCTTATGAGGCTGTCCACTATTCTTTCAATGACTTTCATGGCCTGCTCCGTGAGCTTCAGTCCTCTGTAGTTTCCTCGATCCAGAGCATCTCCCTTTCCCTTGTAAAGACAAACGATGAAGCTCTGTTCCCAGTCAGATGGGACTATTCCGTCACGGATAATGGCTGTCGCGAGGTCCTGGATCATGACTGCACCTGCTTCACCTGCTGCTTTTATCATTTCAACCACAACACCTGATGGGCCTGCAGCTTTGCCAGACTTCATCTTGGAGATGGCCTTCTTCACCATATCAGTTGTGATATGAATGGGTGGACCTTCAAGTGGTGGTTCATCTGACAGGTGTTCAGGATCCCATTCAAACTCCACATTGAGGAGTCTCTCATAGTGCTCAAGCCACGCCTTTTGTTTCGCCTGATCGTTCAGTGACATATCTCCTGCATCGTTTCTGACTGGTTTGTCACCAACAACATCGACATTCTTCTTCCTCATCTGTTTGGCCAGGCGGTAGACTTCGGAAGACTTGTGGTCAACATTCTCATATACTGCCTTGTCAGCTTCTTGACGAGCATGGTACACAATGCGACGAGCCGTGCGTTTTGCTGTGCAATACGATTGTTTTGTTCCTTCGCCAGCCTTCCATGCTTTGAAAGCCTTTCTCTTAGCTTTGATAGCCTCTTCAACTTCATCATTCCACCACCAAGTCTCTCTACGCCAACGCTGGGGACGTGTTGCACCGCACACTTTCTCAGTCGTCTCCAGAAGATCTTTCTTGAGTCTGGTCCAGACTTCCTCAACGGATGAGTCGGTTTCCCTTCCAGAGAGGTTTTCTTTGAAGACTTCCTCAAAGTGAGTGGCTATTTCAGGGTCTTTCAGCTTCCATACTCTCAGGCGGGGAAAGAAACTGCGTTTTGTCTTTGGTGGCATTTCAAGTTGCATGTCACATACAAGCAGTTGGTGCTGTAGAGCAACCTCCTCCCCTGGTATGACCTTTGCATCAGAGACATGCTTGCGCATACTCTTCCTGAAGAGTATGAAATCTATCTGTGTTGCTGCACTTCCGGACTTGTAAGTAATGAGGTGGCTGTCCCGTTTCCTGAAACAGGTATTGCCTAGCATGAGGTCGAAGGCAATCGCAAACTCCAAAATTCTCTCTCCCTCAGTGTCCGGATCCTGTCTGCCATAACCATATCCTCCATGAGCCTCGCGGAGACCTGTGCCGGTACTGCCAACATGGCCATTCCAATCACCACATGGGATCAGAAAGTCTGATGCTGGTACTTTAGCTGTGACAGCACGCAGTTGATCATAGAAGGTATCCTTGTCTGCCGCGCTAAGTCCACACTGTGGTGCATAGATAGACAGGATGCTGAGCACGCACTCACCCAGAATCATCTTCACTAGTATGATCCTATCTGAAATCCTCTGAACTTCAAACACCTTCTCTATCAGATCTTCTGCTATCAAGACTCCCACTCCTGCCGTGCCGTTGCTGTTTCCAGACCAGAACAGCTTGTACCTTGTGTCCTTGCCATTGATGATGCGGCAGTGGCCACCTCTGTACCTGGTCTCTTGAAGACAACAGACATCCACTCCTCTGCGAGACATAGTTTCCACTACCTCGTAGACTCTTCCTCTCAGGGTGTTAACATTGAGTGTCCCCACCCTGAGCTTCCTCAGACGCTTGCGGGATTTGCCGTTAAGGCCCGACCCTGCCCCCCGCATCTGAGAAGGGGCCAAGCCGGAGACACTACTGACAGGACTATGTGGTCTGTCAGCACCGTCTAACGTAGACATTGTAAGAACTGCCATTTGTGTGTTGACGAAAGTGTTTTATGGAATCGCCTGTCCTGGCTGTCATCCCAACTCGAAACATTGGCGTAGTCCGAGAATTGCATAAAGCACGCCGTTCCCTATATTCGGGCTGAGATGCCTTGCCGTTGTCCAATGCATACCGGATCATCCGCCAAGCCATGCTGCTATAACACCAAATCACCGGTCCATTGGTGATTGCTGGATAGCATCTGCCACCCAGGTTGTGGTAGGCTATTTGTCCCATAGCTGGGGGATTTGGAGTCAGAGTTACCTTCTCCTAGCCTTTGTCGCAAGGGACTTTACCCACAAGGCAGCGGGTGGTTGATTGGTGCATGCCAGGGCATGTCCACGCACCGGTGGGCCTGCACACTACACCTCTGGGGCTCAACCTGCTCCGAGATCCCTCACAAACCTAGCCTGGGGCCGCAAGGTGCCCAGTTTCCATGGTGCGTCACGGGGAGGCGTTGTGAGAGTCTTGATTTAGCAGAGGCTATGTACCACCAGGAGGGACTTACGCACTTGGCCCTCTTTTCACCCAAAAGAGCTAGATGGCGGATGCAGCTGAAAGCGGAGAAGACTAAGCAAACCCACCCCACTACAACACTAGACGCATACTAAACCCTGTGCAAAGCACCACACCATAATTGATTAAGGATTACTGTAAATATGATTAATTCATTTTGATTTAATTTGGTGACTATCTTAGTTTGTTGTTTCAAATAGGCTGTGAAAGTAGTTATACAGCTATTCAAAATTCTGACTTCAACATCCAGTGAACAACCAAATTTATTACCGAGGTTCGTATTCTCAAAAATAAAACTGTTACTTAAGTATGATTTTCATACTCAAACTATGCTCATTAGTTTCAATAAGAATTTTAGTATGATACTCAAATTTACGCCTGAATTTTTACTTAAATATTTTTGAGAAGTTTGGGTCAGAACACCACAAGCAGTTATAGATCTATCAAATCTTGATGAAAATGAGTATCTTGCAATAAGCATAAAATATATTCCAAGTGGCCGAAATTAAAAACCTAGCAACCAAAAAAATATGGTAAGATGCAGATGCAGAAACTTCTCATGTTTAATGAAAAACCCTCTATAAACTAAATGCATTACAGAACCAGTTTAACAAAAGTAGAAAATGTTTGATAAATACTTCTAAGCATGCAATCGATTAACCCTCCCAACTTTCAAAAAGAATGCCAAGTATTTTGAAAATATTCACTTCAAGAGACAATTCCATTTTCATTCCTGTTGATTTATAGTTTTTGAATAACACACAAAAGCCTATTGCTTCAAAAGGCAAGAACTCTGGATTGAGAATCAATAATGAGATTTAAGGTAGAGGCTGTTGCCATCACCACTGGCTTCTACCATCAATCCCTCACCTCCAACATTAACAGTACAAGAATGAGTTTAGCATCTGAATTTGTAATTGTCTTTTCACAATTAAAATAAACGCAGTTTTCATCAGTTTTCCATGTAAATGAATTTAACAACTGTTAAGCAGTGAGCATGTTCTCAAGAAAGCAAATATATCACCAATTTTGAAGTCAGAATGTCTAAAACTGTATTTAACAGCTTCAGTTGTTTGGGAAAAACTGATAAAATACAACTCCCTTGGCTAATATCAGAAGGAATTTAAAATGCAAGGCCAAATTTTTTATTTTCATCTAATTAATTTGGGAGAGGGATTACATGCCAAAATGAATTGGTTTCAAATCATGCACATAGATTAACAAGAACATGACAAAAGTCATTTATTTATCTATTTGCAAACACAATGGTTAATATTTAGAAAATAGCACCACATTGTAAAACCTTATTTTTGCAGCTGAGCATTTTTTCAATCTGTTTTGGCATTTTATGATTCATTTTTCACAGTTCTTCATCAAGTCAAATTCTTATGCTAGCTGTCTCAGTACATAAGCACTAGATTTGTGTGCTATCAAACTAGAACTGGATGCTGCTTCAGCATATGCTTTAATTTTGTATGCTGTCTCAGTACATAAGCACTAGATTCATGTGCTATCAAACTAGAACTGTACATTGCTTCAGCATATGCTCTAAATTTGTATGATGTCTCAGTACATAAGCTCTAGATTCATGTGCTATCAAACTAGAACTGTACATTGCTTCAGCATATGCTCTAAATTTGTATGCTGTCTCAGTACATAAGCACTAGATTCATGTGCTGTCAAACTAGAACTGTACGCTGTTTCAGCATAAGCTCTAAATTTGTATGCTGTCTCAGTATGTAAGTACCTGATTCATGTGTTATCAGACTAGGAATGTATGCTGCTTCAGCATAAGCTCTAAATTTGTATGCTGTCTCAGTATGTAAGTACCTGATTCATGTACTGTCAAACTAGATCTGTGTACTGATTCAGCATAAACATAAGCTCTAAATTTGTATGTCATCTTTGATTCTTGTGCTATAAACTTGGGCATTGTGCTGTCTCAGAACAAAGACATCAAGGTGATCTTGGGGAAATAAGTACTGGATTCTTGTGTTGTTTTAGAACACAAGCACTTTATTCTAAAATGTGATGTCTTTGTATACAAATATTTGATTCTTGTGCTCTTTAGTATATAAGCTCTTGCTTCTGGTGCTGTCTCTGTGCATAAGCACTAGCTTTATGTGCTGTCTCAATGCATAAGCACTTTCTTCTTGTTTGTTTGTTTAATGGGCTTAACATCCCGCCGACAGTATTTCAGTCATTTTGAGACAATGTCTATTTGAGACAGATATAGTGCTGCCACACTGCAGTATCATGTCGTAGACATGTGGCATGATACCACAGCCAGTCACATTATCCTGACACCGAGCCAACTTGTCCTGGAACTAACCTTATATGCTGAGTGTCAAGCAAGAGAGCTATACCAGTACCATTTTTTACGACTTTGGTATGTCGCTGCCAGGGATCAAACCCACAACTCCTAAACTTTCTTCTTGTGCATTCTCAGTACATATATACTTATCTATTGTTCTATTTCAGAATAGAAGCACTTGATTCTTGAACTGAGAAAGTATAAGAGTACTTGATTGTTAAAAATGTGATTTAAGATGAATCAACAGTGACCAAACATTAAAGAAGAATTCTATTACTTAAGGTTGTCATATACTAGATTTTTAAGCTATCTCAGTATTTTAAAACTAAAGTCATGAACTATCTCAGTATATATATTTGGCACAATAATTATAGCAACATGAACACATTCAGTATAAGCTCACATGTTCCAGAATATGGGACCAGATATATCCATTTCCTGCTGGTATCACAATGACTATGGGAAACTTCCTTTCAACAATATCACAGGAAATGGTGACTACGAAATATTCTATCTGAGAACATTAGGATATAAATCTGGCATTACAAGAATTGATTGAATCTCATGTCAATCTAATTTCAAGTCTCATCTTGATTTTGAATCATGATCAGAACTAATGTAGAAAATTAAGAAATTCAATTGTCATTAGGGTTTGGATCAAAGATCACTTTTAATTATACATTATTAAAAGCTAGCTGAAAACAGGCTTCAATGAACAATCAATAAAGTTTATAAACTGAAGCTTTATATATAAAAAGATGAATACTGCCCTGAGGAATAACACTTACCAACAATGATAATTGTATCATTTATCACCAGACAACTGGGAAGCCTGTCACTACTCTAGGTTTGTACTGTGACCTTATTGTACAAGTATCATAAAATATAAAGCCAGGTCGGTCAGCAACTTACTTGCATGCTGATCAGGTTTTATACTGGAAGTATAAGCCTTGTATCATTTATCACCAGAACACAGGGAAGCCTGACTACTTTGAAAAAAGGTTTTTACTATGACCTTATTGTCCACCCCAAAATCACAGAGTTTTTTTGTAAAAACATTTTCTCCCTGATATGCTCTCATGCGTTAAAGGGATTACAGCCAGTGTGTAGTCTGTAAAATCACTCCAACCCATTTGGCCCCAGATGACACCTTTATTGCTCTTGTGCCACTCGGTCCAGCCATAAAAATCACACACTGTAAAGTTTACAATAATTCCACTGACACTAATACTGTAACCAGATTCCTAAGTTTTGAGTCTTAAGTGCTTCATTTGGATTCCTAATACAAATCAACCCATCAACCATTTTCCTCTTCAAGTTAGACATAATTATTTCTTACAACTTACAACAGAAACAACATATCCTCCCAGGCACATAGTACTAAATCATCAAGAGGAATTAGAGTAAATTCTAAATTTAAGGGGCCTCCGTGGCCAAGAGGGTAAAGTCGCTGACTTTAATACTTGCTCAGCCTCCAACAGCGTGGGTTGGAATCCCAGCAGGGTCATTCTGATTTTCATGTGAGGAAGCCTTCCAGCTGGCTTGCGGTAGGTTGGTGGTTCTACCTGGATGCCTCAGTGTATTAGGGTCTTCCTCTATCTGTAATTAGCTGGAGGTCGCAGTTATATGACTGAAATACTGTCACAATGGCAGTAAACTCAAACAAGAGGCCCATGATGGCCCTAAATCGCTCACCTGAGATAAATAGGTTGACCCAAGGAACATCTGTACCAATTTATTTTAAAATCTGGCCAGCAGTTTTGAAGAAGATGATTTTTAAAGTTTTCATATTTTTTTTCTTTTTGTTGCCATGGCAACCAGAGTTCTACATGGATCAAGTTTATTTTAGCAGCTTTTGTGAAGGTTGACCCAAGGATCATCCCTGCCAAGTTTAATCTAAATCTGTCCAGTGGTTTCAGAGGAGATGTTGTTTAAAGGTTTCTCTATATACATATAAGACAAATAAGCCCCGCCCCTGGCGGCCATGTTTTTTTACGGATCGGAATAATTTTAGCAACTTTGGTAGAGGTTGACCCAAGGAACATCTGTACCAATTTATTTTAAAATCTGGCCAGTAGTTTTGAAGAAGATGATTTTTAAAGTTTTCATTTTTTTCCCCTTTTTGTTGCCATGGCAACCAGAGTTCTACATGGATCAAGTTTATTTTAGCAACTTTTGTGAAGGTTGACCCAAGGATCATCCCTGCCAAGTTTAATCAAATTCTGTCCAGTGGTTTCAGAGGAGATGTTGTTTAAAGGTTTCTCTATATACATATAAGGCAAATAAGCCCCGCCCCTGGCGGCCATGTTTTTTTACGGATCCAAATAATTTGAACAATCTTGGTAGACACTTACCAAAGGAACATCTGTGCCAAAACATTTGAAATTCAGTTGGTTGTTTTGGAGAAGAAGACATTTTAAGTTTTTTCTTTCCGTTGCCATGGCAACCAGAATTCCAAATGGAATTCAATTCTTTGAACAACTTTGAAAGGGGACCACCCAAGGAACATCCCTGTAAAGTTTTATCAAAATTGACCAAGCGGTTAAGGAGGAGATGTCGTTTGAAGCAAAATGTTGACAGACGACGGACGGACGGACGGACGACGGACGGACGGACGACGGACGAAGACCGGTCACAATAGCTCACCTTGAGCCTCTGGCTCAGGTGAGCTAAAAATCAATCTAAATTTAAACCAAATAAAAAAAAAACCTCTATGACACAAGAGTTGGATTAGTAATTTGAGCTTGGTAAGGTTGTGACAGAATATTGCATCCATTGTTTTCACAAGCAAAACAGTTCCAACTAAACTGCCTGTGGGAAAACAGTGCCTTTTTTCATTTAAAACACACTCATACTTGTGATAACAATAAAACTCTGAGAGCATTTTATTTTCATTATAACAGCTTTTGAATACTTTCTAAATTACCATCCATATGTTTTTATTAGACACAGGTATAAACAAGATAGGTTTTGCCTTTTACAAATCGGATTAAAGGGCCCATTTTCACATTATATATTATGTAAATGTTTAAAAATGATATTTGGATCAACATGTAACAAAACATTAACATTTGTGATTATTTGCCAAAAATGTCATGGCCAGAAAAAACATGCTAGCTCTCTTTTATTGTTTTTTTATGAGCCTAGTGAGGATAATGCTATGTAGTTAAACCAATAGAACAACTATTAGCTATTTTATTCTTCTTCATGATCATGAAGATTCATAGAAATTATAAATTCCAACTGGTAAATGACTTTTAAAAAAGTATATTTCAGAACTAATTAGCATTTGTATATGTACAATATTCATGTAATGAAAAACAACTGAGTTTCATAAGTTCAAATTTTTAATAAATACAAAAAAGTCTAACAAAAAAACAAAACACACAAAAAAACAAGAAAGCCTTCAGTTTAAAATGCAGCAAACAGAAAAAAAGCTGATCCCCATGAGAGTTGTGCAAAAGGTTGGAATTGCCAATATCAATATTTATAATGTTGGCTTTCAGAATATAAAAGATTTCTCTCACATGTTGTTATGGCAGCACAGGAAATCCCTGGATGAATGAATGGACTTACAAAATTACATGTTGGGAGAGATGTTGAGTGGCTAAACTGACCAAACTGCGACCAGGTTGATAATGTGGGAATGCAAGAAATTTCATTTGCACATTGTTTGTTCTTTATTATATTTGAAGAAGAAGAAAATAAAAAATCCTTTTTTTACTTCTGAAAAACAAAATTCCTGAAAATAATTCAGCACCCTGAATGGGCTGGATATAAATACTTGTGTCAAAATGACTGTCAAGAAATGTGGTATAAAACTACACTGCAATACTGAAAAAAAAAATATAAATGTTAAGTTATGGTCATAATTTCCAATTAGTATTTAAATTACAAGTTCAGGAGGAAAAGCAAGATTTGAACAGACAAAATTAATCAAGTATCTTAGTCTTGTGGTGCTATGACTGGCTCAGACTGGTTCAGAGACAGGAAAACATGACTGTAGGACCAGTCATAGTCCTGTACATCGGACTGATTCCCAGGAAAAATGTTCACAGGTGCACCTGACCCACCACAGATAAGTCTACCTCCCTGCTGGTTCCCATATTCCTGCAAATCTAAAATCAATATCTAGGTTCCCAGCCCAACCATCCATAATCCAGCCCCCCTAATCTTCCAAGTAACCCATGATTCACTTTTGATTAGGCTCCAGGAGAAAGAAAAGCCCCGCCTTTGTGAGTGAGTGATATTTATGACAAATGGATGTGGACATGATAGATTGGTACCAGGCTGGGAGATGTGCCTTGTCTGGACTATCAGGAACAACAGCTTCCTATGGAACCGGCCAATACTGACATCAACCAGTGGTCCTTAACTTTTATCTTGGTTAAACTTTACAGACTTTTTATCATTATTATCAAGTTTGCAAATGCCTCTCTATGATTATCACTACCTTTCTAATCATTCTTATCATCTTCATTTCTAGCACATCTTCCTATCCCTCAAACGTTGTGTACTCAACATTTTTTTTCCAGATTGTTTTTTTTCAGGCTTTGATTAAAGTATACCTTAACTGAACTTTTAACTGTTATATATGTATGCATCTCCCCTTACAACTGAACAAAAAAACCAAATGTTGCCTGTCACTACTTTTTTTGTTACAAGCATTATAATTACTAATAATATTTGACAGTTCAAACAAAAGAGAGAGCATTACAGACAAGATTCTAAACATTCAAGCCTAATAATCCTGATTTACCAAGAAACTGTACCTGATATTGCCGAGATAACAGAGTGTGGACCAAGTGTTCTCAAGGTGTCTGAAGTGGGGCATTTAATTGAATTAGAGTAGAAGTGTACAAAGGAATTAAAGTTTGTGATATGTAATAAGAATGAAATGCCCTTTTCTTAAAATTTGAATTTCTAATCAAATGCTTATCTTTCTTGTAATTATAAAATGCATGACTTGACTTGATTTGACTATTTGAGTTTATCGTCGCTTTAACACTATTTCAGTCATATTGCTACATCCAGCTAATTACAGGTGAAGGAAGACCCCAAATGCACGGAGGCATCTGGGTAGAACCACCGACCTATCGCAAGCTAGCTGGAAGGCTTCCTCACATGAAAATCCGAATGACCCTGCCGGGATTTGAACCCATGCGGTGAGGGGCTGAGTCAGTGTAAAAGTCAGCGACTTTACCCTCTCGGCCAGGGAGGCCCCATAAAATACATGACACAATGATAAATATCTTGTAATAATCATCTGGAGCCAGTTTCACTAAACCTCGTTCGAACAAATTTGTTCTTAGTCATAAGTCTGTTGTTCTACATAGTGTCTATTAATGTCTTATTTTCACAATAAAAGATGAAGAAAGACAACCCAATTTATTGTATAATACAAACACAACACCTTTTCTAAACAAAATTTTACAGGAAAAATACTATTGTACAGGAAAAATACTATTTTACATCTGAATTTACCCTTATGAAGATATTTTTCGTACAAGGTTTAGTGAAACAGACTCCTGAATAGTACAGAATACATCCCACAGTACAAGTCAGAACTGTTGAATCCATCTGAGCTGAAAGAGATTACTGTTGCTCTGATGGGACCCTGTTAATGCAAACACTTACATTATTTGTATCTGACTACAGTCACCAGTATGGCAGACTACACCTCAAGAACTTGTACTGCTGATGATGCTGCAGCTGATGTGTTAGTAGCAGATAATTATCTGTTTTATTTTCCTAATGGTAGCATAATCTAAACATAGTTACATATCCTTGACATACTTTTAAGAAAGACTATAACCCCACTTTACAGTATAATAAGTTGTTTTGATGACAAGATGATTGGAGTTTATAACCAATTGACACCAAACCTCTTATAGTAGTATTAAAAAGACAAAGTTCATAACATAATGCTTGCATGACTTGCTGTATGTCCAACATCTGTGTCATGTGTAGCAACAATCAGACAAATGTGCAACATCTGGGTCATGTGTAGCAACACCCAGATGAATGTGCAACATCTGGGACATGTGTAGCAACACCCAGACAAATGTGCCTGGCATGTGTAGCAACACCCAGACGAATGTGCAACATCTGGGTCATGTGTAGCAACACCCAGACGAATGTGCAACATCTGGGTCATGTGTAGCAACACCCAGACAAATGTGCAACATCTGGGTCATGTGTAGCAACACCCAGATGAATGTGCAACATCTGTGTCATGTCTAGCAACACCCAGACAAATGTGCAACATCTGGGTCATGTGTAGCAACACCCAGACGAATGTGCAACATCTGGGTCATGTGTAGCAACACCCAGACAAATGTGCAACATCTGGGTAATGTGTAGCAACACCCAGACAAATGTGCAACATCTGGGTAATGTGTAGCAACACCCAGACGAATGTGCAACATCTGGGTCATGTCTAGCAACAACCAGACGAATGTGCAACATCTGGGTCATGTCTAGCAACAACCAGACGAATGTGCAACATCTGGGTCATGTCTAGCAACAACCAGACGAATGTGCAACATCTGGGTCATGTGTAGCAACAACCAGACGAATGTGCAACATCTGGGACATGTGTAGCAACAACCAGACAAATGTGCAACATCTGGGTCATGTCTAGCAACAACCAGACAAATGTGCAACATCTGGGTCATGTGTAGCAACAACCAGACAAATGTGCAACATCTGGGTCATGTCTAGCAACAACCAGACGAATGTGCAACATCTGGGTCATGTCTAGCAACAACCAGACAAATGTGCAACATCTGGGTCATGTGTAGCAACAACCAGACAATGTGCAACATCTGGGTCATGTCTAGCAACAACCAGACGAATGTGCAACATCTGGGTCATGTCTAGCAACAACCAGACAAATGTGCAACATCTGGGTCATGTGTAGCAACAACCAGATAAATGTGCAATATTTTAATCATATGTAGCATCAGTAAGATTAATGTGAAACATTTAGATTAAATGTAGGAGCACTCAAATAAATGAAAATTAAGGTCATATGTAGCAACAACCAAGTAACTAGTAGAAAATGCTACAGTAGTTGAAGATGCAGATATAAATATTACTAGACATTGGTTGTAGCTGCAACTGCTGGAATTCTGCAATATATAACTGTTAAGGATTGGATATAATGGGCATTGTGGTCTAAAATATTCAGTCATACAAAGTCTGCATTCTCTATCTGCTATTTGAAATTTTCCTATTCTGTTTGTTTGTATGATTCCTTGTGCTTAACAGCCCACTGACAGTATTTCTGTCATTTATGTCTACTTGAGACAGATATAGTGCTGCCACCCTAATCTATTCATATTGTCAAATGTGATGTAAATGATAAATGTAAATAAACAGATGTGGTTTAAATGTCTATCCTTTAACTTCCTCTTACCAGACAAAGCCATAGTAAGCGTGCAAACTAACTTCAAAGCAATATACAGTAGAACCTCGTTAAATCGAAGTCCTTGGGACCAAGCTGAAAACTTCGAAATAACGATTATTCGGATTAAAAATCCGATGGAAATTTTAGTTTGTGAGCGTACATGTCTGCGTTTTCATTACCGATGCATATTGTGAAAATCGTTATGCCATGAAAACCACCTATTAGGTGTACGTATATACTGTTTGCAAGTTAAAAAAGTAATGAAAATATATCATGATCTACTTAGATGCTTCTGATGAACATAATCATTCTACCATGTCAAACAATGATACATATTTTTACCGTCGATATGCTGCTTCAGGTAGCATCGCATGCCGGTGACTTAGCTATGATATGGAATGTACTAAGATCTGACACCTGGGTTTATCTTCTGGCACGTGCAATAATCAACATTTCCGGTGGGACACACGTTGCCCAACCCAATCTCGAAAAAAGGTGTGAAAAACGTGCCTCAGCCATCCCTCCAAGTGCCTCCGCAAAATAAACTGGGTTACTGACCCGGATACGAATGATAATAAGAACGATAATTAGTTCACGAAAATTTATGAAATTTGACCTCGAAATGAATATTGAAAAATGTACATTAATTGCAACCTTGGGACAGGAATTTTATGTCGAAATAGCGAAAAAATCGAAAAAGCGAAATTCGGATTAAACATTTTATTTTTAGTTAAAATAAGAAGGGAAGAAATCGGGACCGAAAATAAACTTCGAAATGGCGAAGAATTCGGTTTAATGATGTTCAGTTTGGCGAGGTTCTACTGTATAATTAATTCATGTTGCTATATTGTCTATTTTGTTTGTGGAAAAGGTAAAACTAGATTAATGGCATTGGTAAATATGTGTATTGTGTTCTAACACATAATTATGTGTTCATTAAATAGTTATACCTTGATAGCTTTGGCAGGCAGTACAAGCACTGGTACAATGATCAAAACAAAGTCAGAATTTTTGCAACTAAAGGCAGTGTTTCTATTTTCACACAAAGAAGAAAACCGTGCAAAATACTGCAGAATGCAAATCAAATTATAAACAGATAAACAGTGCACTCTTGCTTTTGTATAATTATATTACCATTTTTACACATTCTATATAAACGCAGCCTCAGACCTATGGTACCAACCACCTGTGACATGACCCCAATATTTCAAGACACCTGTTCTGGCTGGGCTCAATGACCCATGCCCTTGACTGAGAGACTACAACATACAAAGCTGTATACTAACATCTCCGATACAGATAAATCACAAACAGACACTTCATCAATGTAATATACAGGCCTCATCTCTCTGGGTTACCATAACCCACCAGAACCAAGAGAACCCCTGGAGTAACACAAAGAATGCCAACCAAACACAGGCCCATTAAATCACAAACCTTGGAATTCTTCTGGTGTCTGTTTGTGCAAATCAAGTTGATCCTCTGCTCCTCAGAAACCCTCCATAACCACATCTAGAGAGATTCCTTTGCTCTCTGTTTGTTGCAGGCTTGTATAAAACTTTTCAACACACTTTTTGTGGTTCTTGTCTTGTAATCTTAGATAATGGTGCACAAGAGACCTTCATGACTGCAGCATTATTTAAAGTATTGGATAATTCTCTGGCACACTGGCAAAAGATTGAGTTTTCATCTGGGTCATGGCATAGCACAGTACTGTGATTCATAAGATTTTAAAAATTTATTATTTTTATATACCAAAATATTTTTTTAAAGACCTACGCAGTATCAAATGTTCAATACCAGCTCTGTCATAAATCATAACTTACATAACAAATATCAGCAAATATCAACAAACAATCAGGTGATATTGTTACATAAAAATTTCAGTTTGGTCTTCAGCATCCAGTTGTCCTTCTTTGTATGGAAATAAATACATTTGTTTTTGTTTTTTTAAGAAAAGATCAAAATTAGAACAACATGATTTGTTATCTATCACAACAATTAGTTGGTTTACTTTCCTTTTTTTTGTTTACACTATATATATTAGTGACATCATCAGAAACTTACACAACTTAGTAATCCACTGTTTAAACAAATTGATTTGCTATTGCTGACAGCACAAAAACAACCTCTGCAAAGTCTTGCTATCTGACACTCAAGGAGATTTAAAGCTGTTGGTCTGGTTTCCATCATTTTAGACAACTTGGAATTCTTGCCAGGAGCAATAAAGTTTCTGTTTTTCTAAAACAGTTACTGTCTCTTCCTCATTTCTTTATGCAGACAGCTTCATTCTTGCTCAGAGGGAAAAGAGGAATATGAACCAAAAACAAAATTAATTGTTAAATGGAATAAATCTTTAAAAAAGAGAACACGATGTTCAAACAATATAAGATGTGTACTTATTTTTAAGATGTTTCAAAATAACCGTCTTAATATAAACTGTTTTATTTATTATAATATACAGAATTTTTGCCTTTCATTCTGAAATAAAAGGAACACAAATGGAAGCACCATTTATAGAGACCCACTGACCCACAAACACTGAAAATGAAATTGAAAAGATAGAAGGAAAGAAAAATGCCGTATCTAGATTAACTGGACCTTAGAACATGGCCAAAACCATTGCCAACATCATGTCTTAAATCACAGGTTCAAATGAACATTATTACAAGATAACTACCAGGTGCTAAGCATGTACCCTTCCAACTGGTTTCCCATGAAAATTCATATCGCACATCTTCAGTTGCAGAACAGGCAGTCTGACATGGAAATCCATCATTACCTAGCAGCAACACCTGGACAGTAACATCAGTTATCAACATCATCATCAGCACCACAGTAGGTTTTCCCCTGCAATCAACACTACATATCAACAAAGCATTATAGACAACCGACAGAGAAAAGAAGCCACGTTTGATTGCCAACTCGATGAAAGTGCAGGGCAATGGTCTTCCTGGGGAAACATATTCTTTACTACAACACAGAGATGGGGGAAATTTATTGAAAAAACAACTAAACCATTGTTCACTCTCCACAAGACACTGCATCCATTTCACAAGCATGGCTTGCTGCAGAGTTCCCTGGTACAAAGAGACAACAATTTAATCTGCATTAAAACTTTTTAAGACATGTGGCTCCAATAGAAAGCTGTTAAAACATCTTGAATGGATTGCCCGACTGCACCAGTTTTTGCAGCACTGCACATGTAGACAAAGGGATGCACATGCATAATGTGAACTGTCGCTATGACAACAGTTTCACAGAAAATACATCAAACATCAGGGGTTCATCCATTAGATCCTATTTGAGTCCTTTTTTTTCATCATGCCCACTGCAATATCAGTATTCTTTGCATTTGCAGCAAGGATGAAGACAAGGTCCCTGTATAAGCAAGACAAGGGGGAGAGAACTTGCTTTCAGAGGTCATAAATCAAAAATTAAAGTCTACAAGCTTGCAAATGATACATAATGACATGTGACACTGTTATGTTACTCTTAATTATGATTTTTTCAACTGAAACCAATATGTTGTTTGAATGCCTTTCAAACTGGTCATTTCATTGCCTCTTCCAATAAAACAGTAAAAGTATATATTTATGACTAGCCACAATTCTGATAACAGAAATATTTTGAATGGAATTGACCCAAGACACATTTGTATTATTTTCTCACTGAATGCTAGAATTATACAGAGTTCTAGCCCAGGTTGTAGACTGGCCACATATTTTAGCTCACCGAAGCACAATTTGCTCATGGTGAGCTATTAGGATGGCCCTGTGTTTGTAATAAAAAAGTTCTGTCTGTAGGATTCGATCTCGTGGTCCATAGTTTAACAGACCAATTTTTAACCAGCTGCACCATGGAGGCTATTACAATTAGCTGAAGTTAGCTGACTTATACAAAAAGTTTTTAAGGGACGAGTCCACTACCAAGATAACTATGATGTTTTCTAAAGACTCACAACTGTTTATTTTTTTGACTGGGTGGTTTTTCAACAGGATGGTTTTTAGGTTTAAAAAGGTAGAGTAACTTGTTAATAATTTATGCAAACCAATGAAACGTGTGTGTGTTTTTTGTCCGAACACTTCAGTTGTTAATTAAGGTTAGATTGGTCAAGAAATAGGCAAAAATCCATTTTATTCAGCTTATGCCAAAAAACTAGAAAACTCTTCTTGTCAGAAACCGCAAGGCCTGAGGCTAAGATATTTGATGTGTAACATTGTGAACCTCTACCATGTTTGTTCAAGTCATGGCCCTGGGGTCAAAATTGGCCCCGCCCCAGGGGTCATTTGACTTTGCACAGACTTATATAGGAAAAATTTGAAAAATCTCCAAGTCAGAAATCACAAGGCCTTAGTTTAGATATTTGGTGTGTTTTTTCAAATCACAGCCCTGGGGCCAAACTTAGCCTTGTCAAAGGGGTCTTTTGATTTTACATAGACGTAAAGGAAAAACTTGAAAAATCATAATGTCAGGAACAACAGGGCCTGGAGTTCAGATATTTGGTGTGTAATATGGCCTTATGGACCTCAAGCAAGTTTGTTCATATCATGCTCGGGTGTCATATTGGCCCCGCCCCAGAGATCACTTGCTGTTATTTAGACTTATATAGGGCTACATGTATGACCATCAAAATCTGGATGGCAGGTACAGTTTTTGTGTGGAATCTAGATGATCTTACTATACTTCTGCATGAATTATGTATTCAGCACGATTATGCAATAATCAACATGACGCTAAAACAGGTATATCCCCGCCCCAAATATTTGTCGGAGGCTGTTGAACAAATGTAACTACTGAAAGCAAGATCCACACGCATTTGTTTGTTGGAGTTTGTAAAGATTTTCACTGGTTAAACCCGTTATGCATATTCATTTCGAGGCGGTTTTGCATCATGTTAATTGGCAATGAAGGCAAAATTTCTCAGGTGAGCGACTTTAGGGCCATCTTGGCCCTCTTGTATACTTCTACTACACCTAATGTCCTTATCAGAAATACATGTGATTAATCAAAACTTTGCATTACTGAAAGATAATTAAGATCATCAGTCATGTGTCAATTATATCTACATCACAAAAGGTTAAAAAATGAGGCTGAAGCTAATTGCATGTACACATGTATCAACAACCATGCTTAGGAACAAATAATCTCAGGAAGTTTGATATTCATGCAAATATTCCGTGTTATCAGGTCAGGTATATTTTAAGGCTTGTATTGAGATAAATGGAGAGAGATGAAAGATACAGAGTTATTTATGACTCAGCCACCTGAAATATTTCACTAAAAAAGTCAGGGCAATAGATATGTTCCTGAAGTAATTCCATCAGAGTCTAGCGACTGAAGGTTCTCTATCATTGACAGCTATGGGGAAACAGGCTTGTCAGCCATGTTTTTATCCCTTAACATTTTGACTGGAATATATCAAATAATGAAAGAAATCATGTAACATGAAAGTATTATCAAAATACCAAAATAAACAAAATATAAAAAAAAAAAAAAAAAAAAAAAAAAAATTGCTTGTTTGTATATTTAAATAGGTACTCTACAACGTGACCCCAATTCCTTGTGAGAATTCAAGCATATAAGACAAACAAGGCTCAGTCTAAATCAGCCATAACTGATTAAAAATGTTTCAATTTAAATTATTAGACTAACATTAGAACTACTATTAAAGCATCAAAAATGACCTGAACCTTCTATGTTAGATAAAGTCCTTGGTTAAAGTC
>CM037786.1:24880922-24930922 GCA_021229015.1 Solen grandis
ACATGGCCTCTCATCAGCCCCATAGTCCACGTCTGTGTAACCATAATTTGTGATTTCGTTCTACTTTCGATTTGGGGTGACAACCAGTACAAAAATAGCATATCATGCTGAGCGGCTCATTGATGGGACTACCCCTGTCTGGTCTGCAGGAAGCTTTGCTTGTCCGATCATGGCCACCCTTGTTAACCAGGGGTCTTCCTCAACCTCGGATAAGCTAATTGTCATCAAAATATGATTGCAGTTGTGGTAAAAAACCAGATGGTATTGGACACTGGGAATGGATGTGTTTAATTTGGAGTTTATTGTTGCTGCAATAGTGTTTCAGTCATACAGGGACATCCAGCAATTACAGGCTGAGGAAGACCCAGGGTGCACAGAAGCACTTGGGTAGGTTTCCTCACTTGAAGAACCCAAGTAACCAGATTGGGACTTGAACCCAGAGCCACGGGGGATAAAGTGATGATAAGTAACCAACTATAATCTTTTAGCCACAGAGGCCTCTTCTTAAAAAGTATCATAGGTGTCAGTGCTGTTCTGTTAAATTTACTTTCTAAACTGGATAAGTGTATGTTGTATTTTATTAAACCAAAAGATCTCTAGATGTTTTAATAAGTCTACCATCTGTTCAGAATGGTTTAACAGCATATTATGAAATCAAAGAAAAATAAAAATAAAGGACAGTAAGACCATTTAAGAAAGACATGGAATTAGGTAAAAAGAATGTGATTATTAATGGAAAAGTCTCATCCAATTGTAGATATAAGTTTTTTCCCATTTTTTCTTCTTTTATTTCCCAGGATCCTCCATTTGTTTTATCAGAAAATGGTCACAGTATTTCCAGGTCTTGTGAAAAGAAATCACTTTTCTGTGTTCATTTCATGACACAGTTCATTAACTAGAGTAATAGTGTCATGCATCACTTGATATCCATTAACTTTCCCTTTTATGGTGAATTAGCACACCCTAAAACAATACCCCATAAAAGCAGAGCAGTTCCAAATGTGTCAGTTGCACATGGGACAGGTTGACATTATGGCAGTATGGCTCTAAATGCCACATGTCATGCACATGTCTCTCTGCCAACATTCCTGACTCTGTTGATACCAATTCCCCCCTTAATCAATAATCCATTTGAAATCCATCCCAGCTGGTGATTACAGGTCATCACAGCATTTGTAATAAACAAACAGTGGGAGGCAGAGAGAGAACACAGAACTTTGTCATTTTAAAGTTCTAAATCTTCATGTGTAGTTTAACTGCAATTTTGGAAGAATTCCCTAGGCAGAAATATGCTTTTACCCAATTTGGAACAACCATTTCATAATTGTCATAAGACATAGAAAGACACACAATTATCCATACAATGCTTTGAAGTTAAGGAAGATAATGTTCTTGTTATTTCAACATGCTGAATTACCTGACCTCATTCTCTTTTCAAAAGGAGACAACCTGAAGTAAGTTTTAGATACAGAATGTGATTAGGTGAATTCAGGTATCTTAATCTATTTATTAGGAGCCCTGAGGTTTTGACTAAATAAATCAATAACCAATTAAGACAACTTTATTCCAGATAAAAGATACTTTACTGTTTTTCACATAACACCTGCATACCATTGAAAATTTTGACATGCCTGACATTATCCCACATAATGTGAGACCATTGGCTGAAATTAAAACAAGTGTCTGACAGTTACCAGTGCCTGACATTACCCCTCAAAATATGGGACCAGTGCCTGACATTATCCCACATAATTTGAGACCAGTGCCTGGCTTTATCCCACATAATTTGGGACCAGTGCCTGGCTTTATCCCACATAATTTGGGACCAGTGCCTGGCATTATCCCATATAATTTGGGACCAGTGCCTGGCATTATCCCATATAATTTGGGGACCAGTGCCTGACATTATCCCATATAATTTGGGACCAGTGCCTGACATTATCCCATATAATTTGGGACCAGTGCCTGGGATTATCCTATGATTACATGCTCCATAATATAGGACATTAATCCAAACAATAAGGACCAGTGTCTGACATTATCCAACATAATGAGGGATTGGTGCCTGACATTATCCCCATGATTAGATGCCACATAATGTGGGACCACGTCTGACATGCCTGACATTATCCAACATATATGGACCAGTGTCTGACATTATCCAACATAATGAGGGACTGGTGCCTGTCATTATCCCCATGATCAGATGCAACATAATGTGGGACCACTGTTTGACATTATCAGCAAGAACCATCACAGCATCATCAATCTAAAAATAGGAAATAAATTAATGCCAATAACTTCTCATTGCCTCTGATTGTCACTGATGAAGTAATATTTGGTTCATCATTTCTTTCAGCTCTAAAATAACTTCGATAAAGGCTTTTTAGCTGGAAACAATATCAATTAGCCTGTTTTTACTGTCAATAGATGTATTTAAATTTGATTCATCCATAAGCTAAATATCATTATGAAGGTCAATATCAAAATATTGTATATCAGTTCCACAGTATCAGAATCAATAAGTTCTACGAAGAGATTAGTAACAGATTTTGGCAGTTGCAGAAAAAAAATGGAAGCAGATAATGCAGAAATATACTGCATCAAAGGTCTCGTAACACTTCAATTTTATTTTTTCTAGAAAAAAAACAACAACAACAAGAAACAAGCTAAACATGAACTTCAGTAAGACATGCAGTTGCTGAAGAAATGCCACACATAATTTGATGTGTCTGATATGGAAAGTTCACTGCATGATCATGGCTTTATCAAGCTTCAGATCAAATCGAGAAGTATCTGTTGCAGACAATATCTGGCAATGACTCATGCCTCGTAGTTCTATTACGTGCCACAGTAGCACACTTTTCGTGGTTGCATGGGGTCTCAAAAATCAAAACCGTATATACTGATGTATGATTTTATACTCAAACTCAAAATGTGAGCATGTTATTCAAGTATGAGCCTGAGGACATACATAAGTATTTTTGAAAACTTGGGGCCTGGATTTTCCTTTCCATTCCTAGCTAGAATGAAAGTGCCTCACCTTGTGGAAATGTCCAATATTTCATTTTGTGTTTTTCAAATGATTTCCGATTATTTAGAAATGTAATTTAAGTCATATTTAAGCTATCAATTGATGCATGTTTTATGTCCTTATATTTCACTGCTATAGAAAATACAACTTTAAAGAAAGGGACAACCTGCGAAAAAAAAAAGAAATGAGGGGAAATAGTTTTATATATGAGGCATTGAGTATATTACAAAATGTGATTAATACACCTGCATCCTACCTTGTCTTCAGGCAAGCGAGTGTAGAGGAGACGTGATATGGTGAGACGTTAAGTGATTCAGAAGTGGGGCGTTTAATAAATTCATACTTCATGTAAGTATGAAACCTGTTGAATTTCTCTTCTTTCAAGGCTGTTGAATCATTTTCTTTTCATAAATCAAAAAGTCTATACAATTTGTATGATTACTTAAATGTTCACTCTGAGCAAAGTCTTAAATTCAGAGAAAGGGATGAATCATGGCTGTTTACAGGATCATTTTCATACTATCTACCTCACTATCCTAGTCAACCATCCACATACAGGCCATATATCTGCTATACTTCAAACCATAGGTACCCTGTATCATTAGAAAAATATCATCGTTAACATCGAAACTTGAGGAAAGCCATAAAATAGTCATTAAATAACTGGCTAGTACAGATATGTTCCAAAAGTATAATATCCTGAAATCTATGAATCGTGTAATTCATTCTGCAGATAATTTGAAATTGTGCCAAAGGGCTCGCATACTAACCTTACAAAAATGAATTAAATTAGGGCCAAACAGCAGGGGAAAATGTTGATAAACCAGAATACATTCCATTAGCAAAAAGTATTTAGTCAGAAATGGAATTCTAACTCAATTTAATGGGTTCCATAATACTCATAATACCTTGAAATTGAAAATATAATCATACATATATAACACAATATCATACTCATACATTTGTGTTTTCTGAAGAATTTAAATAAGATTATTCCTTATCTTAAAAGTCGGATATAAAAACTTGGTCTTGGAAAACTGTTGAAATGTAACTTGAAACCATAAATTAATAAGAAAAAGAACATTTTCTTTCCAATTTTAAGATTTTACTTGGTTTTCACATTTTTGTTTCATGAAATTATACCTATTACAACAGGAAGGACTAGATTCCTTATATGGGTTGAATTATTCCCAAAACACCTGCATTGCTGTATTATATGACATGCCAGAATGCATTTAATTGGCTAGAACCTAGGTTTTATGGGTCATTACACATGTGCAGGTGCTTTCTGACATCATTAAAGGGACCACATGAGTCCATGTTCCATGTATAATTGATAAATTCCATGTAGTAGTGATATGCCTTATGGGAAGTTATTATGTCATAATGACAAGCTTCTGTGCAATACAGAATCTGATCCGGGTCATAAAAAAGATCAGAGGGAAAAACTTGATTGATTAAGCGGACCATGGTGAAAGATAAGATGTACTTTTACATTTGAAGTTACTCACAAAACACTTCTTGAAAAAAGAAATGATACAGCCAGGAAAGATTATATTCTGATGTATGAATTAACCAACAAAGCATCAAGAAAATCCATGTATTAATAATACAAAAGAAAATCAAGTCATTGAAAAACAAAGCAGGTAAACCCAGCCACAAAGCAAATGAACAATCATATAAAACTAAACATAACTGGATCAGGTCATACATTAATCAGACAGATGATTTTTTCCACTGCTCTGCCCATCAATCAAATGAAATCCTAGCAATCTTGCATCCAAATCAGCTGGTGTTTCTTATCAGTGCCTAATTATTTATTAATTATCTCCAAATTAGAGCACCTGCCCTGTGGACCACCGGGTGTTGGAACCAACTGGGCCAGCAGCCGGTGTCTCGGAAATCTCTGGTGGTATCAGGTGGTATCTATAGATATCATGTCCAGACGTCAAGCAGGTGAGCTGTACTTCACATTGCCTACACAATGGTGCAAATCTCTCTGTTCTCTGTCATGCAAGTATGACTTCCAGCAAGTTTATCTAATTCAACTGAAATTTTAATGGTTGCCAACTTTTCTTGTTTTATTTTTGTACTTGCGCAGCTATCACTTTTTGATCTATTATGGATTTATACACAAGTATTTGACCTAGGAAAATCTTGAGCTTGGGAAAGTTGCCGTACAAGTTATTGTGTCAGTAATGTGATTGTTAAAGATTGACAAAATTTAACAAACTGCACAAAGTTATAATGCAAAAAAGAAAGATAAACAAGAGATTATGAAGACTATAAATAAAGAGTCTTGCTTACTAATAAATACATTAGTAAGACAAAGATGTTATTTCAACAAAACATAGTCATGCCCCCCACCCCCTCAACACACACACACAAAATCAAAGCCAATATTTTGATACAAAAACATATAAATATTTCTTACACAAATCTTTGTAGGCCTCAAACGATTTTCAGTAAAGTTATTTTAATCTTTCATAAAATTTTACCTGAGATAAGTTCCAAAATAATTAAATCCTCACAAACTCTTCAATTTATTAAATACACAAAGTACATCCTCTTCAGGTACCCTTATTTCGAAACTGTTTCTATATAGAACTGAGATCACTGACACTACCATTGCTAATGTAAACACATGACATCATTGACTCCCAAAATGGACACCACATGCTGTATACAGCTGGCCAATTACCTCCCTTTTGCTGATGCCTAATTAAGCACATCCATGGCTAATTGACCATCAAACAGACCCACACCATAGCATCAATAATATCTGTAATTGGATCAAGTGTACCATCATATAACCATATCAAGATTCATAGATGGGTCAATAGCAGGAGAGGTTGGGATTTGGGAGGGACCAAGACATTGCAGATCAATTGGCCTGATCAGGTCCATGTGGCCTCTTTATTTCTTTGTCAATATCATGACCATTACACAGAGCACTCTTCATGGGATGCACTGGAGGAGGACCATTATCCTTTTACCTGGAGTACACCTAAAATTGATGCAGTGCAAATATGACCATCATCCCATTACTTAGAAGAATACATTAAAAATGGACCATTGTATATATACAAAATGTACTTTTTGTGACAATACAGCTCATTCAATTCTAGAGGAGAGATGATGGACTAATAGCAGAGAAATTAAGAATAAATTGACTTATAAACTTGCTAGAACTTACTTTCCAAATGAGGGTGTGGGAGTACCCAGATAGCAATATATAAGGGACCCATATGGGTCCCATATGGTTTCCCACATGGGCCCCATATGGGCTACCCACATGGGACCCATGTCGAAAGTGCAACCTGTATTGGCCTGGGTCCGATATGGGCAGCCCACCAAGATCCAATATGGGCCCCTCAAGGGTCCCATATGGGCAGCCCACCTAGATTCTACATAGGCCCCATATGGGCTACCCACATGGGACCCATGTCGAAAGTGCAACCTGTTTTGGCCTGGTCCCATATGGGCAGCCCACCAAGATCCAATATGTGCCCCTTAAGGGTCCCATATGGGCAGCCTGCCTAGATTCTACATAGGCCCCATATGGGCTACCCACATGGGACCCATGTCGAAAGTGCAACCTGTTTTGGCCTGGGTCCCATATGGGCAGCCCACCAAGATCTAATATGGGCCCCTTAAAGGTCCCATACTTGCACCCCATTTGCATGTAATATGGCTCCATACCACTGCACTGTCTGAATGTGCAGTCAAATGTGGAAAACTGGTACCAACAGCCTCTGAAAATCTGTCTCTCCAAAAAAATATTACTGAAAATCAGAAAATTGGTCCCTCAAATACAACATACAGTTTTATTTTTCTTCTTAATTTAATTAAAACTTCAATTTAATTCTAATTAATACTTAAAGTTTAAAATTTATTTCCTAGCCATAAGACAATTTCTTATGCAACAAAAACAAACACTTAAAGATTGCATATCTTTAACACTGCACATAAACTCAACAACTTATACAAAAATGCATACTGTTGTATAAAGAAAATAACTAGCATAACAAGACTAGACTAATAAATGCATCACAATCACATACATAACAACTATTATTTCGTCTTAAGTTCTTAACCTTAAAGTACTTGAAATATAAAATGACATTAAAATTCAAAATAAAAAGGCTAACTGTAATGATGGATTACTTCAGCAGTACTATTAAAATACTTAAATCAACCATATCAAACTGGATGGTGAAAATATAATTATACAGACTAAGCAGACTATATTGTTCAGGCCAAGTGATACATGGATATGTGAAAATATAATTTATATTAAACATATAGATTGTTGGCATAGCATGTTTAACAATGTGAAAAAATAATCTGAATTAATCTTATCAACAATTCTCATGCACATACTAGTAGTCCAATCTCCACAAAACTGTTAGTTACAGAACAGATTCTTTTAAAGCTTAATAAAAGAAAAAAATAGTATAGTATACTTAATTCAAAGTTTGGCGTGTCTGAAAAATAATGGACTGATATTCAACTATTCAAAACTATATTCTAAACTATTCACTATGAATCTGTCCCTCCACTTATTGAGAGTGTCTCCTGTTGGAATTCCTACATTGAAGACTTGTCTGACTTTTGCTTCACTGTTTTCTTCCCCCTTCCCTGTTCAGTACCACCTGCCAGTCATTTATAGACCTCTTACTCAGCGTCCTCAGTGGTGTGGTTCTGAAAGTTCAAAAGGTATAAAATATATCTTAAGAAAGCAAACCAAACAATGTTGGGACTGTTAAACTTGGCATTGAAATTAAAAAATATAACTGATGAGAATAAAGTATCATTTTTTTCATATGTGTTCCACTGAATAATGCATTTTATAAATAAATCATAATGTTGGTGATGTGTGTTATCAGCTCAAGCCTCTGGGTTCTATTTAGTCTTAACATAGCTTTCTTGTAAATGATATAAAAATTGAATAATTCCAAGGCATTGACTATGACTTCATTACATTTAAGACTTGGCTAGAGTTTATTGCAGCAAATCTTACTGTAAAATTCATCCATGATATGCAGTTTGGTAAATGGCAGCAACCCCTTCAGTCCATGGAAGATGTAGTTTACATCCAGCTCATTTCCATTCAGAAAACTCCTCACAACGTCCCAGAGATTTGAATTAAACAGGTTGACAGGTATTCTGGTATTCTATCTACAATTACACAAAGCGTATACATTATGAATCATCTAGTTCTATATGTCAGAGATGTGAATACCTTAATGTAGCTTCATGTATATCTGTAGCAAGTTTAAATAGCAAGGTATACTTTGATCGGAATACAAGTGATTTATAACAGTGCTTTATGATACAGAAATAAATAAATTTTGGAACCTGGAATGTATACCAGAAAATTGCCAATGACAGTACGTAACGTTATCATTATTATTCAACAATACAGTAAATAATGCAAAAAGTAACAATAAAATTTATCTAACTTTTGATCGAAATTATTGATCCTTTGGTCCTCAAACTAAAATTTATAGCAGATAAAAGTAAATTCTAGACTTAGACACCTTGAATTTGAACTACCGGTACATACAATATACGATAAACAAGTCGAACTCAACTCGCGAAAATACGTTACAAACCAATTCCTTATTCATAATCAGAATTATTTTCAAAAAAAAACAAGACTTAATTATTAGAAAGGCATCTTAATCAATGTTATACATACGTATTTCACGTTTTGAATAGGCTAATAATGTTCGTCTGGCCGTCACTCTGAAGAAAAGCTAAGTAGGTTAACATCGCGTTGTGTTGTTGACCGTTGGTTTGAATATTGCGGTTAACCGGAAATGTAGAGTGCGCATGTGTAAAATAGTATATCTGGGACCCATATGGGTCCCACATATAGGGTCCAGTAAATCTCTATATATGGGACCCATATGGGTCCCACACTGTCGAACCCATATAGGCATACCCAGATACGGCCCATATATATCCCTTATGGGGAAAAACTCTATATATTGGACCCACATGGGTCCCACATAGTCGAACCCATATAGGCATACCCAGATACAGCCCATATGGGTCCCTTATGGGTGAAAAACTCTATATGTGGGACCGGGTTTGCCCATATTGGCATACCCAGCTACAGCCCATATGGGTCCCTATGGGTAAAAAACTCTACATATGGGACCCACATGGGTCCCACATAGTTTAGCCCATAAAGGCATACCCAGATACAGCCCATATGGGTCCCATATACCCTTGCTATCTGGGTAGTAGTGAACTTGCAGAAGAGCCTTATGTAGAAACAATCTTAGTTAAATTTCTAAATCAGCATCTGAGTAAAAGTAATGCTTTGAAATCAAAACTGCAAAAGCTAACACTGACCATGTTACCAGGCATGCATTCAGTATGCCAAACCGTAAGCGGCCAGTTGCTTACAATCAGCTATGAAACTGACCACAATGTTATCGTATACCTATATTCAGCATAGGGTGCATGTGAACAGCATGTTATACAGCCTTAAGACAACTCCATGGCCTGATGTGCACACGGTTTGGCATACTGAACACATGCTAGGGCAATGCCTGGATTCTAACAAACATGGACTTGTTTAACAATTATGAACTTAGTATTTATTTACAAAGTACACAACACTGGTATGGTTTAAAAAATAAACAAAATCGCTCTACATTATCAACAAGAAATATGAGATATCCAGAAAATCCACTTGGCTAAATATAAATAGATACTAACTTCCCAATCTCATGTTCTGATAAGTGAAATTATTTTTGCCCACGGCACTGCTACTGAAGTGATAAATTTTTATCTTTGAATATGGTAAAAATCCCTGTTTGCAACTCCTGCAATCTAAATATCAAAAACACATTTCTAAACAATTTATAACAATAATTTTCTCTTTAGCATAGTGCTATTCCAAGAAATAAAATAATTAATAAGGCTGAAAAATATTAAGGGAACATACTGAAGGCTGACTGCAAAATTACCAGTATTAAAAGTCCATAACTATATAAACAGAATAATGTGGAACAGTTTCAAGGTCAGTCCTGAGGATTGTATATAATATACCATAAAGGAAACATTATAACAACATAATTATATTAATCCATTCCCTAATTTTGTATGCATTGGATTAAACAATACTTTTCACATACCCAGCTAATTATTTATATCAAATGGAGCAGACCTTTCAGACAAAGCACCTGTACCATACGCGGTGGCCAAGTGGTTACAGTGTCAAACCCAGAAGTAGGAGGTTCTGGGTTTGATCCCCAACTGTATCATCCTTAAACCATGACAAAAATGGTAGCTCTATGCCTGGTGATCAGCACAGAATGAACAAGATGTGTTCCTTGGAACATGTGTCAACTGCTGAAAGAAGCATGACGTAAAAAGTATGACAAAGTCTAACAGATGGATGGACTGACAAACAGAGAGTTAGACGGACAGACAGCAGAGAAGTGATCAGAATGTGTCACCTCTGTTTACAGAATAAACTGTATTAACACTTCTCTGCACTGAGCAGCCAACCTATTGAAACATATGTTTAATATATCAATATATATGTCATTAAACAGCAAGCATTAATATTTCAGAGAATGCATTATTTTCACACTTATTTAAACCTCTTTTCAACAGACACCTTGTCTAAGCAGCCTCATTTCCTCCTTACTTGTCACTCAGGGCAAGTTTGACTGTTTAGATACAAGAAACAGTATAAACAGATCATCTAAAGAATCTGACACTATATTCCGTAAAACAGAGGTCAAGGACATGAAAAGAAAAATCAAAGCGCACAATGCACTGAAAGATTGTCAGCAGGATTTACATGCTGAACTAGCTATACATGTAATTCAACTCCAGCGTTTAAGCAGGGTTGATCTTGATTGAGGCAAAGGTCATATGCCATATGACACATTTTCCTGCAGCTTTAGTCACTAGTAGTAAGTCAGCTGACTTTGTTTCTTGTTAAACCCGCCAGCAGTCTCTCAGTGCCCTGAGCACTTTGATTTGTTTTATAATGTTCCATTTATACCTAAGGAGGTCATGTCCTTACTAACCTGATGTATACAGTCGCTTTGCATTGATTCGCTACTGAGTGCAGAGTGATACAAACAGTGAAAATGGCTGTGGTAAGTATGCAAATCATCAATGCTAGAATTTCTATTATTTTCCAATCAATATTTGATATCTAATACTTATTTGTACAGACAAAGCTTTTAGGAAAGATGCTTTACCTAGAATCAAACTAAGATGAGCCAATCAAATTCTCATTTACAATCCTCTACAATCAATAAGGGCAAACAACCCCCCAGATGTTTGATTGCCCCAACTCTAACCAGGCAAAGTAATGGTGACACATGCTACATTTCCTTGTCTGTCCAGAGAATTCCATTTAGTACAGCATACAAGTAGGGTGTAGTTCTCTATAAAAAGAGGAAAGGAGCTAATAGTGTTTCTTCAGGAGGAATATTGGCTATCAATATGGAACATTGACCAATTCTCCACTGGCCATCCTTTATTTAACTTTCTTAATACACCTTTTAAGTTGTTAAAGTACAGTCAAACCTGTCTTAAGTGGCCAGTCAAGGGAACAAGGAAAAGTGGCCGCTTAACAGAGGTGAATACAGTTTGGTAATTTTAAAACTGACCACTAAATACAGGTTGACCGCTTATTACAGATGGCCGCTAAAACAGGTTCTACTGTTTACTGAAATATATAGATAGATGTGTAGATATAGTCAAAGCTGTGGTTGTGGTACTTTTGAAAAAAGTAGTTCCAACAAAGTCAATATTTTTAAGAGTATCTATAACTTTTAATAAAAATTTCTACAATGGTGGGTATTTTGTTTTCTTCATCTGATAAGTTAGTTACTGCTATCTGGTCAGGGTCTCCTCTGTTTACTCATACAATATTGAAGGTCAGATCATACAGTCTGCACAGCAAAGAAAAATCCATTGTTTCACATATCATTTAAGTTAATTAATATTCATCAAGTCATATAATAGCACATTAATATTTATGAGAGAAAGGGTTAAAGACTTATCCATTTCACAGCATGAGAAGAGGGAGAGGGAACAACAGTAAAATCTTAACAAACTGAAAACTGTTCACAATCTGATATGGCATGTCAGTCACCGCAATCAAAGGGTGTCTGCAACACGCTGTTTTTAATGTATCTTGTATTTGATCCGGTCCCAGTAGCCGTGTGGTAAGAGTGTCTGCCCTGGAATCCAGAGGTCATATGTTTGATCCCCGGCTGCAATATCAAAGTCATAAATAATTGTACTAGTATAACTTCCTTGTTTGATGCTCAGCATATAAAGGTAGTTCTAAGATTGGTTGGCCAAGTGTCGGGATATGTGACTGGGTGTGGTACCATATCATGCCATGTCTATGTGCAGTGTGGCAGCACTATATAGTATCCAAAATTGTGAAATACTGTCGACAGGATGATAAACCAATAAACAAACTGTGTTTGATCCTATATTGGTTGGGGTTTGAAGAATATTGTGTTTTCCATGCAGAATAAACCATGTGGTTTTCTGCAGGCACTCCCGTTTTGTCAAGCATCAAAAGCAACAATCAGATCCACCAAAAAATTTCCCAAGCCAGCTAACTGTCGGTTCAGGTGTTGTGGTTTGAAACGTCACTGATAAAAACTAATTAATCTAATTATAACTATACCCTTACAAAACCACTGACACAATAAATGACAAACACTGTATTTATGGATACAGATATAGAGGAATCTGCAACAGTTTAATGTTAACAACAAACTGATCTGAAACAATGTGAATCAATAATTGATTAGAACTGATCTGTGAGCATCCAGCAAGCCAATAAAACACCATTATAAAACTTAATGGCTGCGATTGCCATCAGTTAGTGAAGAGCTTAAAGCACTTGTTTACATCAATCTGTGTTTTCTTAATGTATCTGAGATCTTTATCGCCCTCAATCAATATGCTGATTGGATCTGCAACAGCATCTGCAGATGTTCTCCTCTGACACAGGCAGTGCAGAAAATACTCACTCGCAAAACAAAACATACACTCAGGTTTGGACTTTTTCAACAGGATTGTAATACTAAGCTATGCAATCAAATCAGGGGTCAAAAGCAAGAGTTGCAAGTAGGAGACAATATGCATTTTTTGCTTTGGGCCTGGTATTGAAAAGGAATAAACTGAATAAATTGCCATTCTAAGAAAACTTTTATATCATATAATTCATTTCTAAAATACAACTAGAGCTATCACTGAAGGTGATTAATACCCCTGCAAAATTCTTTGATACAAAAGAAGCTGACTCCAAGAGGAGTATAGATAAGAACCTGTATATACAGTATATTGGTTATGATAGTAAGTAAGTATTAAGTAAGTAAAGTCTTTATATAAAGTGGATAGAGAGTCAGTTATGGTTGTTTGGCACAGTAGTTTAAAAGTGTAGAGTTACAGTTCTTGGACACTGCACTTCTCCTAGTCGCCATCTGTTAACATTTTAAGTTTCAAGTGAATAACATGTATAATATTCAAGTATCGGTTAAGAAATGTAGAAGTAGTATGCGTCACAAGATATTAAAAGTCGAATCAGGGGCAATAACTCTGTAATCCTTGAGATAACCCAAGTGAAATTTATGTCATGCCCCTCTCCACCTGATTATCAATGCACACACCAAATTTGAACATAATTAGTTTAGAAATGTAGAAGAAGTTTGCATCACAAGCTATTTAGAATTGATTCAGGGGCAATAACTCTGTAATCCTTGAGATAACTGAACCTCTCAACCTGATTATCAATGCACACACCAAATTTGAACAGAATTGGTCAAGAAATATAGAAGTAGTTTGCGTCACAAGTTTTTGGGATGGACAGACAGACCAGCAAACCAACAGATTGACTCCTACATGTATATACCCCCTCTTAAACTTTGTTTGCGGGAGTATAAAAATGGAAATTAATTTTGATAAAAGTAAATGCATCAAAAATTTTTCATTAAATAAGAATGCCATACAATACTTTACTTTAGTTATTATATTTTGTTATCTTGTGAGAATAACAAGATCATTACAGTCTGATTAGGATTTATTGTTGATATAGGTCAAGGTCATTAAACAACACTATAACAAGGCAATGGGCATTTCCAGGTTCAAGCAGTAAAATTTTTAGCTCTATCCTTCCTTCCAGAATCATTAGTAGTATCCATTATTACATATATTTTTTGTTACCTGCTAGATCACATGAACTGAATACTTTTATTATATATGTGAAAAAGATGATGTACTTTGTACAAGTCTTAATAAAATATCTGTTCTGTTCTGTTCTGTTCCTATTCAGAGCTAGGTCAACTGCACACAAACAGGATCCTGAAACACAACTATGATTTCTTTTGTGTAAACCAAGCCAACCTTGTGAGCCTTTGGCTACCTATTATCCCAGCACAGCTATTGGATAGCCTGTAATTCAAAATTGATACAGCTGTAAATATTGGAATTGTTCATCATACAAAACATATCATGTGATAAAAATTCAAATCAATGGTTTAAGCAAATATTTTAGATCTAATCAAATTAATGGCTCTTTCAAGATTTTAAGTGAAATTTTAAGCCCAAGGGAATTTATGACTAGATCAACTGATATCAAGCAGTATCAAGCGCTTTGTCTATAACAAAGTAAACCACTGATCACATGATATCCCAGTGTTGCCATTGGATAATCTGATAACTTAATTTGAATGTATCTGTACATATTTGAAAGGTCAACTATTTTCGACATGATCTGGTTCAGTTCTGGATATACAAGTGTGCTGTTGCCTGAATGGAACTGGAATTACCCAGGTAACAGCTGCATGATCCTGTCTAATCAAGGCTTAGAATCTCTGCCACAGAGGTGGGAGATAGTAGAATTAATTCCCAGCCAGAACATGACAAAGAACAGTAACCTTACAACACTGAATATGTTTATTTTGGATGGGTTATTATATGGCAATGACTGTATATCAGTGTTTTGGAGACATTGTCTACCTGAGACAGATATATAATAGTGCTGCTACACTGTGGTACATGATACATGTACATCTTCAATTTGCCATTGTTGTGTGTAAATTTGATATAAATATCCATGCAAATAATCTGAATTACGTTTATAAATAAATCAAACCATCAAATATAATATTTTCACTGGACATATGATTTATGGCAGTCATCTTGGACATCATCTTGGATTCCTAAGTCTGCACCATGCATTGGTAATTTATGCCAGTAGTTTCATATACTACTGACCTTGATAGACATTTTGGTATATAAAATTGCCTGATCTACTTTTATGACCAATCTACTGATTATCACACTACTAGTATACATGTAGCATGATACCACACCATGTCACATTATCTTGATACCGAGACAACTAGTCCTGGAACTTCTAAGTACGAGTACATATGCTGAGCACCAAGCAAGAGAGAACTGATACCATTTTTTAATGATGGCTGGGTAGGAATACCATACTCAGTTTTAACAATTCTTGTATGTCACAGCTGGTGATTGAACCCATGACCTCCCGCAGTTCCTCTTGCTCTAATGACCCATTCTTGTGTCAAGATGGAATATCATGCATGGCTGTCCATGGCAAATTTTGGTCAATCTCCAAAAATGACTGAAATATTTTCATTGGAACTCATAAATCTGACAAACATAAAGGTTACAGCAGGAGTGAATGTCAGATCTCATGTAAATTGTTGAAGCTGTGTAATGTAGATCAATGTCCTCTTTATCTATCATGAAATAACAGTTATCTTATTGTCAAGAAGACAAAATTAATCAACTCATTAGGTAATTGTTACAATTCTAGACCTAATTCTTAAGGTTAATTAATTATGTTATCAGTTGTTTCTTACATAATGTATGTTAAGTGTGTCAGAGTTGGACTATTAAACACTGCTTTATGTTCATGTGATCACACTCTGGGAAACTCCATTATAATGTACTCAGAAATGCTATAATAGGATTCTATTCAATTATAATGATATAATCAGATTCTATCAGTTATGATGCTATAATAGGGTTCTACTCAATTATAATGCTATAATAGGGTTCTACTCAATTATGATTCTCTAATAGGGTTCTACTCAATTATAATGCTATAATCAGGTTTCTACTCAATTATGATTCTCTAATAGGGTTCTACTCAATTATAATGCTATAATCAGGTTTCTACTCAATTATGATTCTCTAATAGGGTTCTACTCAATTATAATGCTATAATCAGTTATACTCAATTATAATATTATAATTGGCTTCTACTCAGTTATGATGCTATAATAGGGTTCTACTCAATTATGATGCTATAATAGGGTTCTACTCAATTATAATGCTATAATAGGGCTCAATTTTAATGCTGTAATAGAGTTCTACTCAAGTATAATGCTATATTTGAGTTCTTCTCAATTATAATGCAATAATAGGGTTCTATTCAATTGACAATGCTATAAAAAATTAAGGGATCTATTCAGTTGACAATGCTATAATAAGAGTTCTAATAAGGACTGACTCTGAAAAAATAAAGGAAATCTGTCTGTTGATTTTTTTTTTTATTTAGAAAAATATTTATAAAAATTTTTTTTACATTTTGGTTTGGACACAAATGAGAATTATATTTTATATTTTCAATCAATTTAGAGTATTTTTATCTGTAACTTATGGAATACATTATAAGTTACAAATAGTGATAAAATATTTTAAAAATATAATTTTAATAAGCTGTTACAGTATTTACAATCAAAATCTTTCTTATTTTTTAACGCCATGTTTTTTCAACAAAATTTAGCAAATAGAGATGCTCTACTATAAGCTTAATCTCTAAAACAAGCATGGTGACCCCCCTATCTTTAATTCTTATATCTTTTAGTTAAAGTCTAAAGTACTTATATGCAAATTTTAAGAAAAATCTGTCCGTTAGAAAAGACTCGCTCAAACACCTTTAACAAGGTCATATTATGTAAAATTGTCAAAATTCATCTCCAACCATTCACTGATCCTGGCAGTTGTGAGTACTTTTTCTTTTGCTTGACACTCTGCATTTATAAGGGCAGTTCAAGGACTAGTTGTACTGGCCCTATGTTCTCGAAAATAGAAATGGTACTTGAGTATGACTGTCATAGTAGCTGTATCAGATCAATTCAGGAAGAAGGACAAGAATCTGAAATAAATCTGACCATGAGAACTGGCCACTTGGTGACGATCACTATCCCTGACCCTATTGTTTTCCCCAGACAAACACAATTATAGCCTCCCATACACGTGTACAAATATAAAACAAGACCATCCTCAGACAAGTCCACTTAAGATACCAATTAAATGGATCCATTGTCCGGGGCTGTTTCAATATGGTCAAGAGATGGTCATCCCCTTCTTCAGCCTCAAGTGGAGGCAAGTGTCCACCAGGTCATTTACAGAGTTAAGTGAGCAGCTTTGTCTATTAGCTTCCTCAACGGAGATGGTAACAAGAATAGTGGTGGTAGAAGGAATGATGATGATGATGATGATGATGATGATGATGATGATGATGATGAGATAGCAGTGGTATGTATGTATGTATGTATGTATGTATGTATGTATGTATGTATGTATGTATGTATGTATGTATGTATGTATGTATGTATGTATGATGATGATAATTAATACAATTTATGAAATCTGTTCTCACTTTAGAGACCTCATGATTTCAAATCAATGTTTAAATATATGTTAAATATATATTGACACCCATTAAAAGTTGATTGATAACTGATTCAACACCCCCTTACAATATATTGAAACAATGACCAGAAATCATTAAAAAAACAACATGATATTTTCATCTGCAAATACAATATAACAGTATATGAATAGAAGTTCAAAACTTAAACTGATGCATTAATTGCAGGAAATATAGAACTGAAGTACCAAAATAACAGATGAATATTTGCAGAACTTCTAGAAATCCTAGCCAAGTGAAATGCACACCAACCTCAGACAAGGAATTATTCCTAAACCGAGGAGAAGCAGGTCACCCTATCCTGGAAACTGCAGAAATCCAATTTCCAATGCACACACAGCAGCCTCACAAAGGACTGTAGCCTACCAGTCAGCCGTTCCCTGCTAACATTCACAGATGGATGGAGGGGCGGGACCAATGAAAGGGACTCCGTTACCATGGTAACCATGATACAGCAGCTGGTGGCAGGGAGCAGGACAACAATGACATTGCTCGTAAATGGGCACGCTTCACCAAACACCCACTCACACTCGCCCGCCCATATAAACACTACGTGACCATTAACAGCCCTCTAACAAATCATTATAACACCATTGTTAGACAAGAATCAAACACTGAAACAAGATCAATGCCTTTGTTAAAAAGATTTAATTCAGTTATTTTTATATTTACCTCAATGAAGGACTAAGTGATCATTTTAATGTGTATCCTATTATTTTCAGTAATGGTGAAGTATAGAACCAACAAACTCAGACAGCTCCTGTATTTATCCAACATTGATTTGTGGTGACACTAAATGAGCAAATAAAACAGGACAAACACAGGAAATGACACAAACCATGACAGTTATCCATATTGATTATTTTACAGTTACCCTGTGAGTGAACCCAACATTAAACAAAAATTAAATTATCCAACCATTAAATAGGGATGAATTCAGTGATTTTTTTATGTCTTTGTTTTATTGGCCGAGTCTTATTTTCTTTTTCATACCTTGATTTAAATGACATGTTTATTTATTCTTTTTAATTTTTTTTTTATTCATTGTTGTTTTTTGGGAAATGGGAGGGTGGGGGGGGGGGATGAATATGTTAAACCAATACAAATTGATAAAAAGAGCAGAATTAATAATAATTTTGTAAACTTTACTCTTTGCTTTTCAAATTTTCAAATTCATTAATTTGAAGGTAAAATTAAGGAACAATTTAATGCCTGTCAGTCTTATTTTAAATTTCAGAGAAAAAATAAAATAAGATCACTAAAATATATTATAGGCAAAAGGAGTGAATGAAGTGCTAAATGAAATCATTTGTTGAGTAATGATTTTTATTATCCAATACCCAATCATAGTGACACTAATTCATATTCACTTTTCCATTTATTTAGCACATCTAACAGACATCGTCCTGATACTGGATAACTACTTAATAAACCATTAACCAGGGGATGACTATAAAACAATTAGTCAAATATAAAATCCATACTGCTACAATCAAAGCTAATTTCATCAATCAAGCCCTGTGTCATTATCTGACTATAAACAGGATTTTATGTGATAAACAAACATAATCAGTCTCATCACAGTTAATAAAGTCCCTACTTCCATCATGGGATATCTCCTCCGACAGATTCCATATTAATATTTCTGAGGGAAAAAAATTAACTGTTAAAGACCCACATGATCAATTAAACCATACACCATTGATCACATTGAAGACCTATTAAATTGAAAGTTTTCCCAATCTGACATAGTTTTTGGTATACCATAGGGCAACTCTGTATACACTTCATCATTGGAAATTCCTGGTTGACTTATTCCGTATCACTTCATGAAACTAAGCCATGGGAAAATAGGCTAGAAAAATAAATTCCCTTTTTTTTTATCAGTCGTTGACTAAATAATATTCTAATGAAAACACGCCTTATTAATGAAATACTCATAGGCCTGCATGGTAAAACAATGATGGAACCAATAAAATGGCACAATTTAAAAACAACAAGGTACAGGCATAATATCCCATGTTAGATGATACCGATCAATCTAGCGTTGGTATCCTTCAATGCAGACACTATAGGGTAGTAATCAGTACAAACCCTGATCAGAATTCAAGTTATTCATAGACTTGTGTGGTTTTAGTAAAATACTCTCCATCACAAAATTATTATGTCAACCCCTCATGTGGTAATAGTTCTCTATGGCAGAAGGTGATAAATCAGTTCATGTACCTATGTTATACAGTGTTTTCTTAAATCACTGCTGAGGTCTCATCACCTTTTTTTATATTTATTTTTGAGGGGTTCTTCTAGGTACTAGGTAGTTTTTTGGTAAATCCGTGATTCTGCACAGTGCCTCAGTGCACTTGTGGGATGTTGCTGTTATTGAAACACTGTTATGAAGACAGTAAAATCCTAAACATTACCTTTACAATGCTGTGGCACCTTGTGACTGCCTTTGCAACCAGTGCAACCAAAATCAGCCTGCACATCCATGCAGTCTGATCATGGTCTATACTGTTGGCTATTCAGTCAATAAATTTTCAGCAAGTACCCGCATAGACAACTTAAGGTACAGTCCAAAACAAAGAAATGACAAGTTCATTTAAGAAATTTAGCATGGTAAGGTTTAATAACAGTGACAATTTAAAATCTCATGAAACAGTAGGGAAAAATACCTGGAAAACAGTACCATGAGGAGGTTTCATTTAGCTTACAGAATTTAACACCCCAATTATTATAGATTGGAAAATTTGCTTCCTGACAATCACTGAACGCCTGGAAACGGAGTAAACAAGCAACTAATCAACAAACAAAATTTCAATGCTTGTCAAAGAACATGGTGAATATTTTGTATTTTCAAGAATATAATTTTTCATAGAAAAACAGGAAATTTAAGAAATGTTCTAAATATAATCAAAATTAAGCCCCCGCCCCCATGCCATTATAAACCTGATATATGACTCAACTGTATAAGTTTTATACAAGTCCAAGTTTTGACCTTGGCCTCTCTGAAGGAATAAAATTTTCCATGCTGGAACAAACAAGATGTCAGTATAATTCTTCTGAAATCATGTCGTACATCAATGAATCCATCATTCAATAAATGCAAAAGTTTGTATCAAACAAATTTGCTTGGAAAAACAACTAAAATTTTAATTCTGAGACTTGCTGGGAACCAGAGCCTCCACCAGCAGCCCCACTGATTTCTGGTCTTGCCGGTTCCCACAAGTGGCTTCCATGAGAAACTGCACAGTGCATTGACAAGCCAGCGTTTCATATTGTAGAAGCCCATTATGATGTTTATCTCAATATTTCACACAAACCCATCAGCATGCATCCTGCGGATGGCACATGCAGCATGCAACAGCCGACATTTCAATGCACGCTATTGACTCCAAACCTTGACCCCTCTGACTCAGAGCAAATGGAGATGAATTAACAGAAGCAGTCGTTAAATATGCTGCACTTCCAACCGAGCTAATGAGATCCTATTTTTCATTAGCTTTCTAAGCTCCTGGCATTATACAACATAGTGTATAGCACCTTCAGTTGCGATTGCATCTTATTATTATGTATCAAGCTGTTTATTTTGCTTAATTACATGGAACCTATATTGAAATTAATCTTTATATCTACATGTATTACCACATTAAAGCAAAACAGGATGTTATTGCTGTTGTTGTGGAATAATTCATTTTTGTAAGAGAGAAAGCCCAGGTGTACATGAGGTCAACAACCTACACAACTTTTTTACAGGACCAGATGGGGGACTCAAACCCACAGCCTTGACAGTCATTGACTGTAAGTACCATGGTGGCCTCCACAGCTATACCGGATAGTGAACTTCTATATAACCAGTTTAAAAAGATATCAGGCTGCAGGTGACTCACATGACAATTTATGCTGTTTGCTCATCGCCAGTTTATTTGATTTACTGATATTATAAAGTGAATCTGTATAATAACAGGTAAATCTTGAGGTTACAGATGTGTGGTTAAATACTGAGTACTGAGTAATTTAATGATGGGTGGTAAATATTTAATGATTATTGATTATTGAGTAGTTTAATAATGGGCAGTTAAATATGTATGTTAAGTTCAATATTGGGTAGATTTAAATAATGTAAAGTGAAATAATTATGGTTAAAAATTGAATGGTTAATTATAGGTGGTTCAGCTAAATATTGGGTGGTTGAATAACAAGTGGTTGAATATTGGTTGGTATTAATGAGTATGGTTACAGTCTTGACGTGAATACAGTCAGTACAAGCTATGATATACTATGTACAATGTAGATTTATTATAACATGTTCCATAATAACACACATGCCAATATAATATGGTTCAAACCAGGGGTCCCAAGTCTTGCCTTTGTTAAAAGTAAAACCATACAATCTAATACAATATACTAGAACCCCAAATAAGATACACTTGATTATTCCCATGCACAGATTTCTGAATAGCAAGTCTTCAAGCTAAATGATTTTCAGACTACTTGTTCAAATAAGCCAGGCTTATTGCAAACTAGAACTGATGGGTTGTAACGAGATGCGGTGACAGTACATGACAAGTGTGATTTGTGATGAGATGTGGTGACAGGACATGACAAGTGTGATTCCTGACAAGATGTGGTGACAGGACATGACAAGCGTGATTCCTGATGAGATGTGGTGACAGCATATGACAAGTGTGTTTCCTGATGAAATTTGGTGACAGGACAAGACAAGCTTGTTTTGTGACAAGATGTGTTGACAGGACACGACAAGGGTGTTTTGTGACAAGATGTGTTGACAGGACATGACAAGGGTGTTTTGGATGAGATGTAGTGACAGGACATGACAAGTGTGTTTTGGATGAGATGTGGAGACAGGACATGACAAGGGTGTTTTGGATGAGATGTGGAGACAGGACATGACAAGGGTGTTTTGGATGAGATGTAGTGACAGGACATGACAAGTGTGTTTTGGATGAGATGTAGTGACAGGACATGACAAGTGTGTTTTGGATGAGATGTGGAGACAGGACATGACAAGTGTGTTTTGGATGAGATATAGTGACAGGACATGACAAGTGTGTTTTGGATGAGATATAGTGACAGGACATGACAAGTGTGTTTTGGATGAGATGTAGTGACAGGACATGACAAGTGTGTTTTGGATGAGATATAGTGACAGGACATGACAAGTGTGTTTTGGATGAGATATAGAGACAGGACATGACAAGTGTGTTTTGGATGAGATATAGTGACAGGAAATGACAAGTGTGTTTTGGATGGTTTTGGATGAGATTAGTGACAGGACATGACAAGTGTGTTTTGGATGAGATGTAGTGACAGGACATGACAAGTGTGTTTTGGATGAGATGTAGTGACAGGACATGACAAGTGTGTTTTGGATGAGATGTAGTGACAGGACATGACAAGTGTGTTTTGGATGAGATGTAGTGACAGGACATGACAAGTGTGTTTTTGATTAGATGTAGTGACAGGACATGACAAGTGTGTTTTGGATGAGATGTAGTGACAGGGCATGACAAGGGTGTTTTGGATGAGATGTGGAGACAGGACATGACAAGGGTGTTTTGGATGAGATGTGGAGACAGGACATGACAAATGTGTTTTGTGGCAAGATGTGATGACAGGACATCACAAGGGTGTTTTGGATGACATGTCTTGACAGGACATGACAAGTGTGTTTTGTGACAACATGTGATGACAGGACATGAAAATGGTGTTTTGGATGAGATGTGGAGACAGGACATGACAAGTGTGTTTTGGATGAGATGTAGTGATAGGACATGACAAGTGTGTTTTGGATGAGATGTAGTGAAAGGACCTGACAAGCATGATTCCTGTTGATATATACCCGACTTCTGTGAAGCAGGATATGATTGATAACACAATATAAGACTTTGGGTTTGTTATCTAATCTTAATTTCAATGACTGCAAATGCATTCATCCTTTATTACAAAGGTATGTTAGTCATAAAAGAAATCTGGTTCATCCCCTGCAGATGTAAAGCTCAGACATACTGCAATATATGTTGGTGCAGTTATTTAATACCAATATTCTCTAAACAAAAAATCACATCTATTGACCATTCTGCCAAGGGGACCTTAGAAATCTTTCAGCTTAAAAGCATGTGACAGAATAATATCACAGCTATTTGATTGAATGGTTTCCATAGATACAGACAGGATAAATAAAAAATGTCAGTGTGCTGACAGGCTCATAACCATATATTCAATCCATAAAGAACTACTCTGTTTCTGTAAGTTTCCCGCTGTATGTTTCTGAAAAATACCAACATAGTTAGAGACAGGAGATTTCTTTCTGTCTTGTTGCGATTATTGATATACACTGCCAAGTGGTGTAATACTGCACCCAGTCACATATAGATCCTGACACACATCTAGCCAGTCCTGAAACTCTCCTGATATTCTAAGCATCGACCAATGGACCAGTACCTTTTTTAAGCACTTCCTTTACCATGCCAGATGGAGATGGAATCTATGATATTCCAGTTACAGGGTAGCCATTTCATAGAATTAATTCATAGCATTTCTCTAAATATATGTTAAGCCCGTATTAATGGGATTTACATAATTCTGCAGTTCAGTAAAGGAGTTAGTACAGAACACTCATCTTCTATATAAGGGTAGATGCTTTAAAGTCACTTCTGACTGGACCCTTTTCTTGGTTAGCTTTGGCACTATGAAACTATTACAATATATTCCTCAAGATGTATTGCCTCTACCCTCTTCAAGAACATGGAAACTCAAAAATTCTGGGACAAATTCAAAATTGCTTGTTGCAGCCTAAAGGTTACCCAGGGTCTCAAATAGTAGAACACATTTTCAAGCAAATGAGGGGTTTGATTTTTTGCCTGGCTGCATTCACAAATACATTATTTCTTTATATATTTCAAGACTGAATAACTTCATACCATAGCATATAGAAATGTGTCATGAATATTCAATACATTACAAAACATTCACCAATAGATCTTAATCTGTTTTTTCTGCCTAGTGTGTAAGGTCTCCCTTTATTTGTAGAATATGTATTCTTGTTTACATGGAAACATAACATTTTAACCTGCTAATAGTTCAACAGACAAGGAGTAAAATTCTTCTTTCCTATAAATATGCAGGGGTAACACCAGGGCATTGTCATATACGTTGCCTGGGTTGGACCAGTACTTTACACATGGACTGCATGGTCATAAAAAATATCATACCCAAAACATGTTCAAACCCACAACCATCAAATGCTACCTGTGGACCACAACACATTTCCTCTCCAGTGTAGAAGACACAATTACCATACTGGGATTCTTCAAATTTTATATGTTCAAGATAAACTTGCTGTTTCTTTGATCAAAGCCAAACGCAAAAATTAATGTAAAGAACAAAAAACAACTTCCTTCCTGTAATATTTATTGCTCAAAATCTTATATTCACTGCCATAACCTGTTATTCAACCAAGGAATAAAAACCCAAGAATAAAGATCGATGAACCTGCTTCATTCTTCATCTGTGAAAGGTATCTGATAGACAGTCATAATGACCTACCTGTTACACAATGAAATCAATAGATAATGCGGTAGTGCACTCAACTGTGGCAAAATTCCCTGTTTGTAAATAAGGGAAAAGAATCGGAAGTCCTGATAGAGAGAGATAGCTCTCTGGCAAGAAAATACTTTAATAAACAGTCAAATCAATATAACCGTTACAAGCAATCTGTTGCATGCATATTTCATGAGATACAACTTCTGGATAGGCAGGGAGAGGAGGTGCCTGCAATCTGCAAGATTTTTTTGTTTATGATGACAGGTAACAGCTGCTGAAATTTGTATCTAATGTTTATGAACCATATCAGAAAAATGATTGGAAAAAAAAAACACACAAAAAAAACAGAATCAATTTCACATTTTGTTCAGTATTGAACTAGTGAGATGATACTGTGTTATCTGCAAAATAAACTATATGATACAGGTCCTTTGGCAGCATGACTTTCACTCTGGACGTTTGTGTCAATGAAATATTTAAGGCTATCTCAGTCCGACCTGCTTAGAAAATATTGAAATGATACGGACAGAATATCTGATAATAACTTACAACAAGGAAGAACCTGTATTATATACCAATCAGTGATTAACTGTGATTTATCAGTAAGATAAATTTAATACTGTCACTGTTGTTATCATCACTAGCGATGATATCATTTTTGCCGGGACTAATTTGTGGTAATCTGCTTGCTTATCCTTCAAGATGATTTTACAGACAAGTTACATCCTCAAGTAAAAGATGCAAACAAGTTATATTCATATGCACCTTATACTAGGGAATATATCACTTTTTGTTCCAAAAAAAGGCTACTTTCCATCCATTTTGGCCAATTTAATCAGTTTCTTTCACTTTGATTTCCTTAGATTTAATCCTTTATTTTGTCGAAGAAAAACTTACACACAAGCCTTAAATCACAAATACACGTTATTTGTTCAGTTTGTTGTTATCTACCTTTAATAAAATCACTGTTAATCCTTTCTCCATTTATATTTCCTGGCCTTAAATCCACCCTCCTGATGTGATTTTTTGCTTTATTTTATCACTCCAAGAGATCAAGAGTCTTGAGATCACTATTACATCATATTACTGTAATATACATCATCTTTGATGACCTACAAAGATGACATAATTTCGTTCTCGGATTGATCATACATTTATAATTGGAAACAAGGCAGGGCAATATATGCCCAAAGAAAGGTATTGAAAGTTAACTACCTTTGATAAATGGATAAGCACTTTATCAACAACAACATTTTAATAAGGAGATGTGGACAGACTAAAGAAGGAGGGCAAACTTGCAGTTCCCTCGTGTAAACATTGGTAGGGGATTAAAAAACAGACACAAACTATTTTCGCATTATATCAGTATGACATGTTGTTTCATACTGTGATCTTGACCCGATATAACTGAAACCTGCATTTGATCTGTACATACTCTCTGTATTTAACATTATAACAGTACCTTCAGGTGTGTTTGAAAACTACACTCTGCACATCCCCTCAGTATGGTTGACATTTCTGTCAAATAATTTCAATTTCCATCCAGCAGTTCTAAAGATAGAGTGAACGAGAAATTGATAACTACCTTCAAGTGTGACCATGACCTTGAACCAAGACATCAGAAACCTACACTCTGCACATCCTCTTTGTATGGTTTACATTTCTGTCAAATAATTATATTTTCCTTCCAGCTGTTCTAAAGATACAGAGCAGACACAAAATATTCTAACATTATAAAAGTATGACATGTGACCTATGAGTGTGACCTTGACCTTGAACTAAGATATCGAAACCTTCGTTCTGCACATCCTCTCAGTTTGGTTGACATTTCTGTCAAATAATTACAATTGTCTTCCAGTGGTTATTAAGATACAGAGCAGACACAAAATATTCTAACATTATAATAGTATGACATGTGACCTTCAAGTGTGACCTTGACCTTGAACCAAGACATCCAAAAACTACACTCTGCACATCCTCTCTGTAAGCTTAAGATTACTGTCAAATAATTTTAATTTCCTTCCGATGGATCTTAAAATACAAAGCTAACATAAAAAAATTCTAGTTTGACGTTTGACCTTCAACTGTGACCTTGACTTTGAATCAAGACATCCGAAAACTATGCTCTGCACATCCTCTCAGTATGATTGACATTTCTGTCAAATAATTTTAATTTCCTTCCAGTGGTTCTTAAGATACAGATTGGACATGAATTTGTTAACAGACGGACGGAAGGATGGACAGATGGATAAACGACCAGTGGCATAACATAATACTGCCCTTCAAGTGTAAAAAAAAATAATCAAATGATAGAACTGTTGTTTTGGTTGTCACGATGACGTAGATTTAACAAAATTACTATCAGTGTGTAATCAACATGCAATTATGTTGTTATTTTTTTACTTGATATGTATTCTTATGGGCAGTGCACATGGGGGCGTGGCTTACTTCATTCCCATTTTCTTGCCTATCTTCTCTTGCTTCCATGTTTCTTTATTTTTGATGAAAAATAATTGATGGTATATAATAAACAGAATAATTACCTGCATTTGGGTTGATATCAAAATTTTGTCATTTGTACATCATGTTATCCAGTTGAAAAAACTTGTCCCGTTCTCGTGACATAATTTTGATATCAACCCAATGAAGACAATTATCCTCTAAGTAACACTTCAGTTGTATCTGACCTGCAGTTTTAAGCCCAAGTCTGACTTTGTATTTTCTGAACTCTATATGTCACATTTGCACCATATGAGACAGTAGCATACAGTTAGATTGTCATAATTATTTTAGATTACCAACTACATATGATTGATAGCTTTGTGTCCATGTGACCTTCACTTTGATACTCGGACCCCCAACATCAATAGGGTTAATCTGCTTTTTCATATTTTAATTCTCAACAACCTGACATTACTAACGACCTTGACTGAATCATTAAGGGGTCATGTTATCAGATCTTGTTTATTTACATCCAAACATGTGACCTGCTCCACTGAAGCAGAGACTGCCATTTGATTCTTTTGATACAACATATAACAAGATTATTTATAAGATAATTATGTGAAAATATAATGAACCTTTTACACCATGAATATTCATCTGTATATTTATGACTTGATGAATATTAATTAACTGAAATTTAAATGGTATATAAAACAATATATCTTTCTTGGCTATGCAGACTGTGTAGAATCTGAGCTATATATACAGAACAGACTTTGAACAAGAGCTATTTGATCTTCCAATGGCATCATCACATTTGTATGAGCTAAAGGATTCCAGTTACAAACAGTTGAAATCTTATTTTCAGTGATCATGTTTAGTCTTAAGTTAATCTTTTAAACCATGTACCACATGAGTGTTTTCCAAGTAAACACCTATTAAACTAGCATAAAACTCAACCACAAAGAACTCTCAGGCTGATCAGGTTTTGAATGGTTTCACATCAGTATCTATGAAATGAGAAAGCACCAGTATAGGCTGATCAAGCTTTCAATTGTTTAAGATGGTGTACTTTACAGATATATATATCTTCACCTCCCCCCCACCCCTCTATTTTTACTTTACTGATTTATATAACTAAACTCCACCCCCTCTTTTTTTTAATTTCTACATCATTCAACAGAAAATAAGGAAATTTATCTGAATCTCATGCAATTTGCAATTTATGATTTATTTAATACAGGTTTTCAATGGAAAATAAAGAAAAGGGGGATGACAAAAAACAAAACAACAACAACAAAAAACAAGAACACTATACAAATCAAGGGCTTGGGGAAAAACTATTTACAGTTGAGTACATGTATATTGATCATTATCATGCATGATGTCATCCGCATGTTAGCTTTACTATGCAATATACCCAGTTACAGTTCCTTTATTCTACAAAATAGATGTGGACAGGGTGCAGCAAATAACAGTATCCTAACAAAATGTTTTTGTGTGTGAGTGTGTGATTTCTTTCTGAAATGAAATTGCACTATACTGACTTTGTATTGCTCAAAGCTCAATGTATATACAATGTACTTTTATCAAACAAGAAAACACCAGTTCTTTTACATCTTTTTCTAGAAATAGGGCAACAGATCAGAGTCTCTGGTAATACCTGAGTTTCCTCTTGACTGACATTATGCCCCAAAATAAATATATAAAAAAACAATAAATGTTCAGTCTGATGTGGCCTGATAGATTAAATAAGTAACAAGATCAAGACATAGGTAGGGAAGTTTGTACCAAAGGAGGAGCCCTTGTGACTCCATAGATTCTCTTGTCATGTGGTATCCTTGAGAGTGAGAGAGGGTTTTTATGTAACCCTCTGTAACTTCACTGAAGTGATGCTATATAGGAATCGTTAGAGATGGGAATCAGTCAGAAAAAAAAAAAAAGTTAATTAATCAGTTTTGTCTTTCTGACTGAATAATGATTAATCAGAAACTTTTATACTGATACTTACAGACAGTTATTTTATATACAGATTGTATTCAGAATTTAGAGCTTGTGCTACTTATAACAATTGTTAAAACAATAAAATTTGAGTGCCTTTGTTCTTATCTAAACTACATAATCATTATCACAGTTTACCAGTTAAAATATTATTGTAACAATGTAGACCAAAAGGGCAGTGACAAACAGCGTCAAACTATCCTAAATAACCTTAATGTTAAATTGTTACCAACCAAAAGCTGCTTCTCTGATTAAAATCATAAAATGCCTATTTTGTTGATAAATTGAAATAAGAAATAACAGTTGACGATTCATTGGCGCTCAGTGTCTTCCTCAGCGATTCATCGCCAAAGTAAATGATCAGTCCAACACCTCGCGCTCATCACATTACATAGTACCCCATCTTTAGCAACATTTACATTATGAGGTGGAATGTTGGGGTATCAATCACCTTTAATGATATTTGAAGTTTTGTTTAACAATAGTCCTATATCATACAGGGCATCTCCATTGTAATGCTATACTGTAGCATCAGAAATTTTCGTGGGGGACTAATTAATGTTGATTTTGTGGATGGCTTTATCCATGGATATTAATGCCCACGAAAGTTGCTCATTTCATAGGCCTCACGTTTTCTAGATCATAAATCCACAAATATATGTACATACAAAATTAATTTTATTACATAATCCACAAAATTTAATGCAATGACAATTAATGATTTTACAGTATATTATCTATTCAAAGGTAAGATACCACCCAAAGAATGAAAAGAAATATCAGAAATTTAAACTTGCAAGTTTTATCCTCAAACTATTTACATCTTGCATTTGTTTGTGGGCCAACTGTGGTACTTCTAAAGTTGCAGTTGGGCCTGGTTGACAGTGGATGTATGGAACATTTGCATGAAGGGAAAACATAAGCTGCAAGCTTACTCTGGTTTCAAGCATCACACCACAGATGCATGTCAGAAACACTCAATATTACTGCAACATGGGGAAGTTTGACTCAATTTTAACTGTACAGTAAATGAGTGGTGATGCCATATGGCACTAATTACATCTCTAGTTGTCAGCCAAGCCAGCATGACCTCATTTTCTGAAACTTTCAGGAACTATTTCTCGCATTTATCATCAAACCTTCTGATGTTAAGTAGCAATTTATAAACCCTCTCGAGGCCCCCTTGTGATAAGCCATGCCTTCAGGGCCATCAAAAATATCTTAAGAACAATCTGTTGGGACATTAATTGCAAATAAGGGTGTTCATAAAGTGCCATTGGGCTGCGCTTATTTTCCTAATCATGGACTTAATTCCAGTAGTTTTGCAGTTTATTTTCAAATGTGTTCTAAAAATGATAAATTTTTACAAAATGCTTCATTTATAAAAAAAATATGACTTAATTAATTCAACATCTGTGTAAAATTTCAAATCAAACTTTCTAAGATACATGCAGTTGCCGACACAGTTTTCAGCACTAAATATCTGCCAGACGTGACACTTACAAATGGGATTCTACAATCCACTGACTGACAATAATGATAAATCACGTTGATCACTCAAAACAACTCCTCGGCAGGTTTTCTAACTTCTAATACTTGATGATAACCACTATTGTTGTAATATTCTTATTACCACTTAACCATTTAAAATATCTAATTTTAGTTTGTATGATTCATTACAATGCATTTTTATCTTTCTTCGTGAGTGTTTTGATTTGGAAGTAAGTGGGGGGGGGAGCATCTCTACATGGTCACAATTGTTGACTTACTATCACTTTCGTTAGAGTTTCAGGTATCTGGTCTCTCTTATTTCACATGTCAGGAAGTCTTCTAGCTGGTTTGTGGTTCTACTCAGTTGTCCCTCAGGCACTTAGGGTCTTCCTTTAAATATAATTAATTTCATAATATTATAACAGGATGTGGTCTTGCTTAAAAAAAAAATCTTTTTGTTTCCTTAAACAGAAAAGATACTTTTTTTGTGGGGGGAGGGGGGTTGGCAAACAGGTCAGACATGGAGAATAACATTTTCAAAACCCCGCAACACTTGATTCAACCTGACTTTGGAGCAGGGGCTAGTGTATGACCTACTACACTATCAAAATCCCCGACAAATGTTTGCATTATTTATATGTTTGATTATACCCTGTGTCTTTTAATGATGAACAAAACCTAATATCAAATCCTTTTCAAATAAATTAACATTTTGGTTAATTTGGTAAAAGACAACATCACTCTGACACTGATGGATAAATATCAATAATTGACTTAACGAATGAAGACGACTCATCCCTAAAAGTCTTGCTGCACTTGCATTTTCTTAATATTAGCTAAGGATAAATAGCATCCATTTTCCATTTAACAATCATATCATTTCAATGTATTTAAAAAATGGCTTTAAGACAATTCCCATCATCAATCTCCACTGTTTCTTTTTTCCTTTATTCTGCAGAAGTAATCTCTACCCTATTTCTTAACTAACAAGTTCTCATGACAACAGTTCCATAAAAACAACCAAACTTTGTTAATATTGAAATTCAAACCAATGATATTGAAATGTTCTCAGGAGTTCTGGTTTAAATTTTTTTTTTATGTTGACTAGGAAACAAGTTCTTATCAATTTATAAACATTCTTCTCATTATTTTCTGGATTGGACCAGTATTTAATCATGATTGATCTATGCTTCAGATCTGGCTTAAACCCTTAACCCTTTCCCTCATAGAGGACACCATGAAAAGACCTATGCGAACAGCATAAAACCAGATCAGCCTGCGAGTAACTCACAGGCTGATCAGGTTTTATGCTGTTTGCTGCTCCTCAGTGGTCCGGAAATGAGAACATTATAATTAAATTTGGTAAATTTAACTGTGGTTTTCTGCAGATCAGGCTTTATGTGGTACCTATTGAGTGTGTCAAAATGAGTCTGTATGAGTGAAAGGGTTAACCTGAGACAGCAGTCATTCGAAAACCTCTCACAGAAGGGACATAAATATTTATACTGAGAGACACAATTTACAAAATAATAACAGCAAATGATCTGTAAAGATGACTGGAAAACACATTTTATCCACCAAAATCCATCTCTAAACATCAGAATAACCTGGCTATTAAGAAACTGCAATATAATACAAGCCATACACTTTTTCAGTTTTTAGCAGTGAATATTTAAGCCCCCTCCCCACTTTCCATTCATAGCTAAGTCTAGTCGCAAACAATTTCACAAACGAAACCATGCATACTTTGTATAAACCGGGTCAACCATATACTACCCCTATCATCTAAGTGAAGTTATTGGATAACCCTCAATTTGAGTAGATCTGTAAACACTGAAAAGGTCCATGGATAAAAATACCACTTGAAAAAAAACTTGATACACCACCAACCATATAGGACAGTCAGGCCTGTTACTAGTACTAGTGGCGCAGCAGGATCAATGCTGACCCCCTCTCTGACAAACCATCAAGGCTATCAACAGAATGTATAAATGACAGCTATATTAATTGCCTAGCTATACCACTATCATATAATGACCAGGGTTCCTATATCACCATCATATATTGACCAGGGATCCTATATCACCACCATATATTGACCAGGGATCCTATATCACTGTCATATATTGACCAGGGATCCTATATCACCACCATATATTGACCAGGGATCCTATATCACTATCATATATTGACCAGGGTTCCTATATCACCACCATATATTGACCAGGGTTCCTATATCACCACCATATATTGACCAGGGATCCTATATCACTGTCATATATTGACAAGGGTCAGGGATCCTATATCACCATCATATATTGACCAGGGTTCCTATATCACCATCATATATTGACCAGGGTTCCTATATCACTATCATATATAGACCAGGGTTCCTATATCACCATCATATATTGACCAGGGTTCCTATACCACTATCATATATTGATAATCTAATAAGTGAATAATAAAAGATTCCAATTTGAATGTTAATTTTAAGCTAATTAACTTTACAAGATGACCAAGATGGCCCTATGTCCCTCACCTGAGCAAGATTGCTGAGTTATGCATGATTGCAAAAAATGTGGCAATGTGCAAAAAGTGTTTGCAATGTTTTTCTAACATTTGACTAAGTGACCTAGATTTTGATCCTACCTAAATTTGCACTCATCTGGGATTTCATGCAGTCATCAGTCTTAACAAGTTTAATGAAGACTGGGACAAAAATGTAGCCGCTAGAGTATTTTCTAGGTTTTTCTAAAATTTGTCCTGGTAACATACTTTCTGACCCCATGTGACCCAGCTTTGAACTCAATCGAGATTTGATGTAAACAAGCATTTTGACCAAGTTACATGAAGGTTAGACCAAAAATGTGGCTTCTAGAGTAGTCATATGGTTTTACTAAGATTTTACCAGGTGACCTACTTTTTGACCCATGTGACCCATTTTTGAACTCATCTGAGATTTCATAATTTCATAATTAAAGACATACATCCTGACCAATTTTCATGAAGATTTGGCCAAAACAGCGACCTCTAGTGTCTTCACAAGGTTTTTCTAAGATTTGACCTAATGACCTAGTTTTTGACCCAACTTCAAACTCATCCGACAATCATTAAGACAAACATCCTGACCAAATTTTGTGAAGATTGGGCCAAAAATGTGGCCTCAAGTGTGTTCCAAAGGTTTTTGTAAGATCTGAGCTGATAACCTAGATTTTGACCCATGTGACCCAATTTCAAACTCCTCCAAGATATCATGTAGACAAACATCCTAACCAAGTTATATGAAGATTGGGCTAAAACTTTGGCCTCTAGAGTGTTCACAAGTTTTTTTTAAGATTTGACCTGGTGACCAAGTTTTGAGCCCACGTGACCCAATTTCTAACTAAACCAAGATATCATGTAGACAAACATTATGACCAATTTTCATGAAGATTGGGCCAAAAACTGTGGCCTCTAGAGTTTTCACAAGCAGTTGTTGATGACAGATGACTGATGACGGACAACACACGACAGACAAAAGGCGGTCACAAAAGCTCATCCTGAGCACAAGTGCTCAGGTGAGCTAAAAATGTATATGTCATAAAACAAAACATGAGAAACTCTTTAAATCTGATCAGCAAAGTTAGATTATAACAAGTTTTAGCCTACCAAAATTTCTTTCCAGGGCATTTCTAAATGATGAAGTATGAAGTGAAAGCCGTTTTTCAGCATTTGCATATGGAAGAGATAACCTTAGAGTACGAAAAGGACAAACTGTAGGTGGTTGAACATTTCTCTCCAAGTCAAAACTTTCTTATGTTTTTTTTTTCTTTAAGTCATGGTAGCACAGGAAATGAAGCAAGAAATTCAAGGACTTTAATAGGGCTAAGTTCAATTTAGGCTGATATCGTGTTTTCTTAATCGGGACAACACGAAGCCGTAATTTAAACCTGTACGCACCTGCTAGACTGACTAAAAATAGTCGGTAAAATGGCGTATAAATGGCGCACATCACGTGATATCACGTAATGGCCGTTAAAATGGCCGATAAATGGCGGTTTCTGCTATCACGTCACTTCCGATTGGATCCCGTCTCATCGTAGGTATCATGAGGCAAATCAGATACCAAGCGGGATAACATCTCCGCAGGAAGCGAATCTGAAACTATCAAGTTGAAATGTATGACTATAGATGTTCCTTCCCATGGGAAGGAACAATAAGCCAGAGTATCCATGTGTCAGAATTTTCAACCAAAGTCTTTCACAATCATCATTAGACTAACCTAGGACTGAACATATGCTGTACTGGTGAAAAACCAGTGTGTTAATTAAAATGTTGTAAACCAGTGAAAAACTTGATCAAGCTAAAACCAATTTTCAACCAGACCATGCTCAAAGTCCATCAACTATACTTAGCACAAAGTTTTACATAAATACTTAAGGGCAAAGCTCATCATTCTTGTTTCTCTAAATACATACAGTTCATTCACAATTGAATGAAGTAGCACTGGACAATGCATTTACTTTGTTGTTCCATTGTATCTCTTATTCAGAGGGGCCTCCGTGGCTGAGAGGGTAAAGTTGCTGACTTTAGCACTCACTCAGCCCTTTACCGCGTGGGTTAGAATCCCAGCAGGGTCATTTGGATTTTCATGTGAGGAAGCCTTCCAGCTGGCTTGTGGTAGGTCGGTGGTTCTACCCAGATGCCTCTGTGCATTCGGGCCCTGAGATGGTAAAGTTGCTGACTTTATCACTCACTCATTTGACCTTCCACCTGTAATCACCCCCCCCCCCCCCCCCCCCCCCCCCCCCCCCGTGTCATTGTGCCACACTTACCACAAGTATGATGGCCATACTTATTGCCTAATTATACATCCAGTGTTTCTTCAAGTGCGCGTTTTTGATGCTCGTTTTTTGGCTTTGATGCAATGAAATTCGATCTGTGTGTTTTCCGTGACGCAGGTGTTTATTCGTCACATTAAAACTTTAAATGAGTGGGAAAGATACAAGAAATTTGTTGTGCAGCAGCATCGATTGAGAAAGGCATGCGCCATGTGCATAGTCACATTAAAAATCAAAATATCACATCTTTTTTTTTTGCATTTGATTAGCCCCTGTCGCATTCCAATTTTTGGTTGTTTATAGTCCAAGCCCAAAAGAGGGGAATTCTGTTGCTGAATATAACAAATCATAGAGAGGGGTGAACATTATTGATTCATTGAGGCATTGGTGTATCAACCAATCACTGTCTTTTTCATGGAAGAACCCAAGAGGGATACGCAGTATTGATTTTTATTGAGGCATTGGTACCTGTTATCAAATATTATTGATGTTTATAATAGCCAATAGTTTGAGTAATATTCTTGAAATGCTGATGCCTTGTATTTTTATTTTTATTTTACAGGTCTCTTTCCAATGGGTACATGTATTTGAAGTACATAAAAATTGATAACCAAACAGGACAGTATTGTCCAAAATGAAACTAGGGAGAACATCTACAGACAAGAAACTAATTGTCTATTTATGGTTGGTTACAGAAATAACAAGGGTCAGGACTGCCACAAAATATGCCCATCATAGTATGGGGACTCTCAGAAATAGCTCAGAGAAAAAAAGCTACTGTCCATAAATAAGCAAAATAATTCCAAAATCCCATTAGTTAATGAATGTTAATCATAAAAAAAAAAATGTTGATACATTTCCATTAATTAACTGCAAGATCTGACAACACCTCATAGGGTCTAAGGACTAGGGACAAGCAAATTTTCAAGTATGTTGTGTACGTCAAGGGCCATAACTTCTAAGTCATTCACGCGATAATGCTGGATATCGAACTCATCCGAGATATTATGGCCATGCACATGTGTGGAAAGTTTGAAAAGGATTGGGCAAACGGTATTGAAGTTAGAGCCCGGACAATCACAATTTCAAGTATTTTGTGTACGTCAAGGGCCATAACTTTTAAGTCTTTCACGCGATAATGCTGGATATCGAACTCATCCGAGATATTATGGCCATGCACGTGTGGAAAGTTTGAAAAGGATTGGGCAAACGGTATTAAAGTTAGAGCCCGGACAACAAATGTTCCACGCCCGCACGCCCGCCCGCCGTGAGTGTTCACATAATACGCCCTGTCTTAAGATGGGCGTATAATGATGCAAAAATCGCATTAGGTTAATTTCTTGCCCTCAATCAATTAACTGTTTTGCCCGACTTTTTTTTCAACTGATACAAGCACATACTGTACTTTACATGGTTGCTGTGCTGAATATTCTGTTCGGTATACGGGAATAACAGTGAGTTCTGTTTTGTATTGTGAAATATAGAAAAAAAAATAGAAATAATTACTAGCAGTTATGTACTGCTACAGTGATGAATGTGGATTGTTATGTAAGATTGGCCATTGTATGGTTTCTAGACTATAGTCTTTTTCATCTGAAACTTTTGAGGAAGTAAGTGAAATGACAAAATATATTTTGATTGAAAAGTTGCAAAACAACATGTATAATCACAAAAAAAAAATGACCGTCACGGTCATTTTTTTTTTTGTGATTATACATGTTGTTCTGCAACTTTTCAATCAAAATATTATTTTGTCATTTCACTTACTTCCTCAAAAGTTTCACTTTTATGATGGTTTGAGACTGTTGTTATTATTATGCACTTTAGACTTAGGGTCAAGTTGAAGTTGTTTCATAAAATGTCACATTTGATTTTGCCTCAGAAAGGGCCATTATCCTTTTAAGAAAATTCTTTCTCAATCACTGCTTTAGAGTATGAACTTCTAAAATTTCAAATGACCCCCAACTTCTGGTACAGGGGGTCAAATATAACCCCTTAAAAATCAGAGCTGGAAGAAACACTGTACATCATAATGGCTGACACAGGAAATGTATGTTTGTCATCCTAGTAGTGTGAAAAAAAGACCGACGCTTCATTTGAGTGCATCATTCATCAACTTTTAATTAGTCCTGGGGACTTCTAAAATGGTTCTTTCCAGCGCATCTTTTCTTCCATTCAAACTTTGTCCCATCACATTTTTTCATATTGAATACAAAACACATTCTACTGGGACCTGTGACTTACTTCGAATTACACCGTTATTTGGTTCCGTCGACACTGGATTGTATACCAAAACATTTAATTTCTGAACAGAAAGGTATTAACCCTTTCCCTCATATAGACTCATTTTGACACACTCAATAGGTACCACATAAAGCCTGATCTGCAGAAAACCACAGTTAAACCTTACCAAATTTAATTACAAAATCCTCATTTCCAGACCACTGAGGAGCAGCGAACAGCATAAAACCTGATCAGCCTGCGAGTTACTCACAGGCTGATCTGGTTTTATGCTGTTCGCATAGGTCTTTTCATGGTGTCCTCTATGAGGGAAAGGGTTAAGTTATGTCAGCGCAGTCATGCACCAGAAAAGTTTGTAAAACAGAAATGTTGGAATGCAAGCAATCTCTTTCAAGAATTACTTTGTGCCAATATTATTATTGATTTCATCTTAAAGGTCCATTTGGATAATTCAGGATAATTTGATTTTATTCTTGTTGCTGGTGATGAAACAATAATTAAATATAAACAAAAATCATCGGAGGCAATCTCAATTGCAGAGCTACCTGAACTTGATGTCGCTAAAAATGTTTCCGACTTCATGCTAACCATTGTTTGTGCATGTTTATTGTACTTTTTTTTTTGTCTAATGATTTGTTATAACAGGCCATTTCATCAAGGGTTTGGCAATATTTAGTTTAATTTACTGATAAATTGACCAATCAGAGACTGGGAAAAAAATCTTGTATATATGTTTATTTCCTATTGAACAATGTGTGGAATTATACACCATCATGTAGCCTAGGTGTTCCAGATGTACTTGTTAATTTACAAAGGTTTATGTCTCATTTCAGATAGATATGGTCTGATGCTTACCTAGTTAGGTACTACTACAAGTCGTCAATTATCAAGATGGTTTCCAATATTTCCGTTTTTAATTGAAACACCCTGTCCAATCCATTTCAATAAGCATTGAGATGGTGGTCCTAATTTGTATCACTACTTGTTGCATTATCCAGTTTTCTGTTATCTTCCATGTGGCAAAGAGATAAGAATCTCATACAAATGGCATGCATGTAAAGATACATTGATCATCTGACCAAAATACAAGATCAAACAAAAGTTACATTGTAAAGAATATTCTTAAATGCAAAACTACTTTGTCATCATTTACTTTAGAACTTAAATATCTCAATGTGTATACTTGAAAGACGACTACTGATAAGACTACAGATCAAACACAAATGTTTCTATTGCTAGACTTTGCATTCTGTCTGATTGCATGACAAACTCCCATTTAGGTATTAAGCCAATATCATATCCAAGAGACATAACTCTGCAATATGTAGACATTATGTGTGATGGAAACTAATTGTGTTCCAAACTACATTGCAAAACTTATCAAAATGTATACAAACATTTTTGCAAACCACAATGGAAATTAAATTGCAAAATAGAAAATAACAAAAAAACAAAACAAAACAAAACTTTTCATAAAGTCATAAATGTCTTAAACTGTATGCCAATTTCCATCATCAAATTTAATAACAATATACCACAAGAGATGTCAGAGGACAGCACGCTCAACTATTCAAAATGCTTGTTGGTAAATCAAATGAAATCTATTTTAATTCTTGCCCTTCACATACCCTGTATATAACAATAGTAAACAAGAGGGCCATAATGGCCCTGGTCACTCACCTGAGAACCAGGTATTAGTGGGAGGAAAAAAAACAGCAAATATCATATGATATTGTGGAAAATGCCCTCTGCCAGCCATAAATCGAGTGAGTACTTTAGGACAAGAAGAAATTTCAAATTTGTACTATATACATATAGGGAAATTGGGCTTAGCCCCCTGGAAGCCATGTTTTTCAACAGATCATAATAATTTGTTCAACCTTGATAGAGAGTGACCTAATGAACATCTGTGCCAAATAATCCTGAAATCCAGCCATTACTTTTGGAGAAGAAGATATTTGAATTTTGTACTATATTCATTTAAGGAAAACAGGCTCTGCCCCCTGGCGGCCATGTTTTTCAACAGATCAAAATAATTTGAACAACTTTGGTAGAGAGTGACCTAAGGAACATCTGTGCCAAATAACTTTGAAATTCAGCCAGTTCTTTTGGACAAAAAGATTTTTCAAATTTGAACAGTATACACATAAGGAAAAACGGGCTCCACCTCCTGGCGGACATGTTTTTCAACGGATCATAATAATTTGGACAATCTTGGTAAAGAGTGACCCAAGGAATATCTGTGCCAAATAACTTTGAAATCCAGCCTGTACTTTTGGAGGAAAAGATTTTTCAAATTTGTTCTACATTAATATAAGGAAAACAGGCTCCGCCCACTGGTAGCCATGTTTTTCAACAGATCAAAATAATTTGGACAATCTTGGTAGAGAGTGACCCACGGAACATCTTTGCAAAATAACTTTGAAATCCAGCCAGTACTTTTGGAGGAAAAGATATTTGAAGTTTTTACTATATGCATACAAGGAAAATGGATCAAAATAATTTGAACAATCTTGGTGGAGAACGACGTAAGGAACATCTGTTCCAAAAAACTTTGAAATCCAGCCAGTACTTTTGGCCAAGAAGATTTTCAAATTTGTACTATATTCATATAAGGAAAATGGGCTTCACCCTCTGGCGACCATGTGTTTCAAAGGATCAAAATAATTTGAACAATCTTGGTAGAGAGGACCCAAGGAACATCTATGCCAAATAACTTTGAAATCCAGCCAGTACTTTTGGAGGAGAAGATTTTCAAAATGTTCATATGCTTTTTCTTTCCGCTACAAGAGTTCTGTATGGAATCAAATTCTTTGAACAACTATGAAAGAGCTTCACCCAATGAACATTCCTGTGAAGTTTCTTTAAAATTGCCCCAATGGTTTAGGAGGAGATGTCATTTTAAGTTAAATGTTGACTACGGACGCCGAACATTCATCAGTCACAATAGCTCACCTTGAGTACAATGTGCTCAGGTGAGCTTAAAATGATATACCTTGATAGTCTGATACCCTTAATATTTTATGAAGTCTAAAATCAATCCCATGCCTAGTTACTGAGACATAAGAATAATAACACTGTGCATGAAAAACTTTAACCAAATTTCCAAGTTAGAAAAGGGCCATAATTTGTATAAAATTCAGTCCAAAGGTAATCCTCCTTGATTTTCTGATGCCCCTGAATACACTCCTTAACTTTCTAGTCAATTCTGAGATATAAGCTGGATAGTAGCTTAAAAATTTAACCAAAATTCTAAGTTAAAAGGGGGCCATAATTTTTAATATATTTCATCAAGTGTTATCTTCCTTTATAGTATGATACCCCTAAACATATTAAAGATGTTTCAAATCAATCCCATGCCTAGACTCTGAGATATAAGCATGAAAGTACCTTGCATGCAATACTGTAACCAAAATTTCTAAGTTAAAAAGGGGCCATAATTTGTAATATATTCCATCAAAAGTTATCTACCTTGGTTGTCTGATGCCCCTATGAGGGATGTTCAAATTGAAATGCAACTCAGGTTATATTATGTAACTACGCGTGCTTTTCACCAAAAAGCTACTTGGATCACCTAGGGGCATCAATTATCTCTCGGTCGATACCAGTTTTGTGTAAATCTGTCCTCTCCAGCCTCGGCTACACAACCAGAAACATTGCATACTCGTACATACTAATGATAAAATGGTTGGTAAAAAATCTGCGTTCGCCGCCCAAATACGGGTCAAAAACCGCTGTTTTCTTGGTATAGGTCCAAAAGAGATATTTCATGTAAATGCTCAATTTATGGAACTGGTGAGCTGTCCTATGCATCGGTTACTAGGTGGTGCAAGAAATTTGCAAGTGGAATAACATCCTTGCAAGATGCACCATGTGGCCATCACAGAAAGACAGCAACCAGTCCCAAAATGGTATAAAAAGTCAGAGAAATTATATCGACAGATGCAAGATTCACTGTTAGGGAAATAGCCCGAAAGGTAGGCATCTCAATAGGGGCAGTTCATTCAATTCTAATTCAAGATAACTGCACAATGGATACCCCATTTGCTCACAGAGGAGCAGAAGTGCCTCCGCGTGAAAACAGCAAAATCTTTGCTGAAAATGTACCCAAAATACAATAATCATTCGTTTGCTAATATCGTCACAGGCGACAAGACATGGGTGCATTTCTATGAGTCCAAACAAAAACATGAAAACAAGATATGGGCTACAAAAGACGTGATATAATTTTTAGTGAGTAGTGAGTTTCAAGTTAGAAAAGGTGAGTTTCAAGTTAGAAAAAGTGAATTCGAGTAGGAAAAAGTGAGTTTCGAGTTAGAATAAGTAAGTTTTGAGTTGGAAAAAGTGAGTTTCGAGTCGGAATAAGTGAGTTTCGAGTTAGAATAAGTGAGTTTCGCGTCAGAAAAAGTGAGTTTCGAGTTAGAATAAGTGAGTTTTGAGTCAGGCAAAAGTGAGTTTCGAGTACAGTTGAAGATATAAATGTATTCGCAATACATTTTTAACTCCCTTGTTATGAATATTTTGTCAGGAAGCAGAGTTAAAAAATTTTTAAACGATTGACAAAATTTCATGAATTAATTTTTTTTTTTAAAACAACCCTGGTCTCATGCTTTTAAAATAAAGGCATATATATATATATATATATATATATATATATATATATATATATATATATATATGCATAAATTATTTTTTACTGTCACTAAATTATACATTCAGTATAACTCTTATTAATCAATTTTTCTATGCATGCATGGTTATTTATTTTAGCAGAAAATGATTTCGTGAATTTATTTTTACTTTCCGTAAATATAATTGTCTATATTTACACTTAATCATTCTTATTGTTGAATGACTATAAAAATATACAGTTAAAAAGAACATCTGAGAAATAACTGTCATATTGATCAACCTTATTATTATTATTTTTTTTAATTTCAGCTATAAAGTAGCCCATTTATTCTCCCCATAATTGGTGTTAGGGGGTCGGGGATCCATCCCCCAAAACACCTCACAAGCAAACATACAAAATTATGAATACAACACTTTCAACAGAAATGGTATTTGATGATTGGTTAACCCAGATTATATTATATAAGATTATCTATATTTGTATCAAATACTGTGGGTTCTGGACAAATTCACTAAGGAATATTTGCTTTTGTTTGTTACTCTTTGGTATTTGTAATACAACATATTTGAACCAATATACATAGTTTCCACATCTGTGAATATCTCTACTTTTGGCAGCCATCTTGAATGACAAATTCAAGGGATTTTTTTAAAATAAATTACATACAGGAGCAGAAATTTCATTTTCCTATAATTTCAATATTTCTGCTTCAAAAATCAAAATGTATACACCATTAAAAAGCTCTTGAAATTCATATTTTTAGATAACACAATTCCTCTAATACGTATATTAGCACAAAAAAGAAAAGAAATGCAAAGTAAAGAAAAAAGGTATAGGTTCATCTTTCAACAAAATAAACAGTTTAACTTCTTGGGTATAAAGCTTTTTTCTTCATTAAAATATCATTTTCATATTAAAAATGATTAATCAATGCTGTTCAATTTGACATTAACTTCAGTACGATAGACTGGAAAATAAAAACATAGTGGTAATTTTCAAGAGGGCCATGATGGCCCTGGGTCGCTATGCCCTGTGCAAGCCATAAATCGAGTGAGTACTTTAGGACAAGAAGAATTTTCAAATTTGTACTGTATATATATAAGGAAAATGGGCTTAGCTCCCTGGGGGCCTTTTTTTCAAAGGATCAAAATAATTTGAACAATCTTGACCTGACTTGACTATTTCGGTTTACCGTCGCTTCAGTAGTATTTCAGTCATATAGCAACGTCCAGCTAATTACTGGTGGAGGAAGATCCCGAATGCACAGAGGCATTCGGGCAGAACCACCGACCTACCGCAAGCCAGCTGAAAGGCTTCCTCACATGAAAATCCGAATGACCCTGCCGGGATTCGAACCCACGTGATGAGTTGCTGAGTGAATGTTAAAGTCAGCGACTTTACCCTCTCGGCCACGGAAGCCCCCCCCCCCCCCCCCCCCCCTGATTTGGATATTATTTATAAAATATAATAATAAGGGAGCCCCCCCCCCCCCCCCCCCTGTCCTGTGATTTTCAGAGTGTTTTTTAAGAGTGCGCGTCAGTGAGTATGACTGTCACAATGTCAGTGATGTTGGAATACAGCAAAAGTTAACAAACAAAATACAACAATGGAACACAGGCACAATAAAATGTCCATTTCAAGAATGATACTTACTTTTACACTACTTCCCTGTCCATAAACAAAACCAACAATACATTCGTGTTTCGCCGGTGTGTAAACTTCGACAAGAAGGTAAAGGGAAAATAACAAAACAAAAGAAGAGTAGTCAAGGAAAAGTCGTAAGTGACAGGTTTGTTTTTGTGCTGACAAGTGTTTATTTCTTATATCAAACCAATAAATTATGAAAAATGTGGAGGAAAAACGGCACCATTTTAAAACGGTTTATTTCGGAATGAGGTATGCCGCATTTGAACCATTTACAGGAATTTCTGAGTGTATGTTCCGTGCTTTTTTACAGTTACCCGGGATATAGACTTGACTATTTGAGTTTACCGGGATATAGATTTTTCTTAAACGATCCGTCATGTCAGAGTAATATAAAGATTTAACTCACTGCTGATATAAGCAACTATTTCCCGATTTTTTTAATATACTTTACCGTAAAAAGCAATTAAAACACACAAATGTTAAATATATGTACACAGTCACCAAAAAGATACACATTTTTATCCTGTCACTTTACAGTATAATTATACACTCATCTGTTCTGTCTCGAAACTCACTATTTCAGACTCGAAACTCACATTTTCTTGACTCGAAACTCACATTTTTTTAACTCGAAACTCACTTTTTCTTAACTCGAAACTCACTTTTTTAACTCAAAACTCACTTTTTTAACTCGAAACTCACTTTTTTAACTCGAAACTCACTTTTTTAACTCGAAACTCACTTTTTCAGACTCGAAACTCACTTTTTCCTGACTGGAAGCTCACCTTTTTTAACCCGAAACTCACTTTTTCTTTACTCGAAACTCACTTTTTCAGACTCGAAACTCACTTTTCTTACTCGAAACTCACTACTAGAAAAAAAGAAATCCTCACAAAAGACATGAAAAGGCCATGCGTAGCCAAAGGCACAGTGAGCGTCAGAAAGGTTATGTATGCAGTTTTCTTCACAAATCAAGGGCCTGCTATACAAATTGATGTTCAGAAAGGTAAATCGGTCAATAGCAAGTTCTACAGAGGGGCTGTTCAAAAAAAGTTGAAGAAATATTTCAATACACGCAGGCCAGTGACAGGTTAGTCAGGGGTCAGGTTGCTGCTTGACAATGCGTCTAGCCACAATGCGGCTATTGTATGCGATTTTTTAAGGCAGGAAAAGGTTGTAGAGCATCCGCACCCGCCGTATTCCCCAAACCTTGCCCCCTGTGACTACTTCCTGTTCCCGAGGCTCAAAAAGTACCTCACTGGACGAAAATACAAAACATGAAAAGATCTTGGTTCAGCCATCTTCCAGTGTCTCAAGGGTATACCCAGAAACAACTATGAAACTGCTTTAAAAAATTGGATCAAAAGGTTGAAACTGTGCATAGCTTACGGAGGTGAATACTTTGAAGGAATCCAATAGTTGGTTTGTGAAAATTAACAAATCCTTTCTAGATATGCTAGGAATTGCATTTCAATTTGAACATCCCTTGTATACATATTCATAAACTTTCAAGTCAATACCATGAATGGTTATTGAGATACAAGCTAGATAGTAGCTTGCATGCAAAACTTTAACCAAATTTTTTATTGCATGCAAAACTTTAACCAAAATTTCTAAGTTAAAAAGGGGCCATAATTTATATCAAATTCAGTCAAGAGTTATCTACCTTGGATGTCTGATGCTCCTGAACATATTTATAAACTTTCAAATCAATACAATAAATGGTTATTGAGATATAAGGTTGATAGTAACTTGCATGCAAATCTTTAACCAAAAGCTGTAATGCCAACGCCGACGCAAGGGTGACTACAATTGCTCTCATATTCTTCGAATAGTCAAGCAAAAATTGATCAGAAAACTTCATAATTTGTTGCAAGACTTAAATTACAGGAGAAGAAAATTTTATGAGACTCCACAGAAGTTGTATCTGCAACAAATAATCCAACAAATTACCACTCTTAGCCAAACCGTACCAACCAACCATTCAAAGGCTGCCAAACTTATCACTACAAACAGTCAGTGAAATCTAAGACAATAGCACTATTTCTAGTTACATGTACCTTTGTGGTGAAGTTAAATCAAAATCAGATCATTTGTAGCCAAGAAATAGTGTGGACAAAATATATTTTAATAAATATAACACAGGGACATAATTCATTTAAAATCCAGCTGATGAAGACATGCCAAAGACATACACAAATTGGCTTGGTACTAATTAATGCTGTCAAGTTTAATCAAAAACTGATCAAACAGCGCAGACAAAATGTATCAAAGAAATATAACAAAGGGCCACAACTCATTTAAAATCAAGCAAATTATGATGTGCTAATGATATGTGCAATTTGGCTTGGTACTAATTAATGCTGTGAAGCTAAATTAAATTCTGATCAAGCTGCCTGGACAAAATGTATCAAAGAAATATAACAAAGGGCCAGAACTCATTCAAAATGGAATTAATCATTATGTGCTAATGATATGCACAACTAGGCTTGGTACTTATTAATGCCGTGAAGTTAAAATCCATCCAAATTCCAGCTAAAGGTAGCTGAGAAATAGTGCATACAAAAATATATTTAAGAAATATAAGAAAGGGCCAGAACTCATCTAAAGTCAACCGAATCATGACTTGCCAACAATATGCACAACTAGGCTTGAGACTTATCAGTTTTGTAAAGTTTGATCAAAAACTAACCAAAGGTAGCCAAGAAATAGGGTGAACAAATCTTGGCTACAGATGGACCAAACGACCAACAGACTGACAGATGGACATGACTCCAATATTGCCTCCATATACTTCGTATCTGGGGGTATGATAAAGGTGTAATTACATAATTTCAAAGGTGCCACAAAATTAATTGTCTCATCCTGATAGAACTGTAATGATTGGTTGGATACTGCAAATATAACCATGTCAAATGTGTATTCTGTACAAAACTGATCAAATAAAGAATAAATCAGATTTCAGTCAATTCTATAAATCATAAATCTTATGCAAGCATTTTATGTTCTTTAATACAATGGTAAAATGTATTTTCTCCTCTTTTCTCTTTTTGCCCATGACTGCATAAATGGCTTGAAATAAAGATTGATTCAGTCTTTTCTTCAACAAATAAAGACAATTTCAAAACCTATAAACCTTATATAAACAAGAATATTTTATGTTGTTTGATTACAGCATGTTGTTTAATAATGGATAATTTTATGTTGTTTCACACACACACACACATCCCTCCTCCCACAAGGTTGAGCAGAAGGAGGTGAGGGATCAATGGATTCTTGGAAATCTAAAATTAAAGGCCTGTACAAAACCATGTACCTGACATTAATTCAGTCCTTTCTTGCTTTTAGGCTGATTCATACACAAGATAAAATTCTGTAACCATTCCAATTAAGAACAACATATTTCTTCCCTTTGTCTTTATAAACTGTTAGAGATGCTCATAACTTAATGCATTCCAATTCATTTCTTAATAGAAGATAAGCTATATCTGAAGATAAGCTATATCTATTCATCACATCACTTGTAGCGACTGTAAAGAATATTTTTATTTCTCTATAATCCAGCAAATGGTGTTTTTATGAGTTGAGTTAATTTCTAACCTTGGAAGGTTTTCCCACTTTTTGCCTCATGATAAGGATGATCAGATGTAATCAAGATAACCTCAACATCTGTTGTACCATAGTCTCTCAAATAATACATGAAGAATTTCCAAGATGAAGCCTTTGAATTAAACTTTTTTCTTATTTTTTTCTGTCTGATATCTATTTTCTATTTCAGTTATAATGTTTTCCTTTTTAATCCTGACTGTCATTAGTGGATTGCGTGTAGTTCTGGTGATGTACAACCCCTTTCCCCATCTTACTGGTACATATTTTGTCCCTCAGATAGACATTTTTAATCACCTATTCAAAAGACAGACTGATTTTGTACAATTTCCTTTCAATACTGTTTGGCCCGGTGTCAGGATAATGTGACTAGAAGTGGTATCATGCCACATGTCTATGACGTGATACTGCAGTGTGGCAGCACTATATCTGTCTCAAGTAGCTATCCTCTCCAAATGACTGAAATACTGTCGGTGGGATGTTAAACCCAACAAACAATTTCCTTATGACTTTTAAGGATATATTGAAATACAATATTAAGGATCAAAAAGCAGATATGAAACCATCATAAAATCGTGTCTGAGGTTCTGAGAATGTAGAGTACATAACTGTAATTAGTTCCATGGAAAGTTCTGTGGATAATTAGTGGACTTTAACTATGACAAGTTAAATACATTGGAATAGGCAAAATATTGAATAATATCATTCTTTGGACGAATTTATTTTATTGTTCATTATCATTGCAATCAAATCTTTCAAATGTGGACATTCTAGAGATCTTTAGAATTTGGATCCAAAGTGGCCACTAAATGGAGGTCAAAACTGTTGAAGGAAAAAACAACAAAAAACATTTTGTAGCTATGGAAATTGGCTGCTTAAAACAGATTAGCTGTAAGGTACAGGTGACTGCAAACACATGTAACTATACTAACATAGATTCCTTGGCAAACAAACCAGAACCTGATTCTATTACATCATACTAGTTCTGGAATCAAATGAGATGTGCAGTGACCGTGTAATAATTTGTCAGTGCACTGTTGTAACTTGTAGTGAAGACCAGTATCGGTTTTCAGAGTTGCAACTTGACTGTGACTAATAGGGTTAATTTTCGTCAGTAGACACTCCCGGTGGAGTTTTTTTACGAATACCGAATCTCAACTTTAGCTATTTAGGTAGCTTAAGTTTATTTATTTTTGGCAAATAAACATAAATATATATAATTAACAAAATAAATAAGTTGTCTTATTTTGCGACATTGTGTTTATGTCTGCTGTCGTAAACCAAAGTGCATGGGCAGAGAAAAATGGCAGACAAGGAGGTCCAAATTTCGAAGTTTAACGCGGTTTTGGTACTCTTGGTGGTAAAAAGACAGCCACGACGACGGCAAAGGCACCTGTTCCTAGGTTCGTCTCAAACACTGTAAAACCTTCAGCTAAAGAGACAACGAGTAGTGGTAGTTAAAAAGAAATTGCCGAGATCCTTCAGGTTCTCAATTGTAATGTAAATGCTCAAAATGAACGCATTGACAAACAGGAAAAGCGTATTAATGAATTGTTGTCGTCTTATGATGACAAACATTATGATGGTGATACTTACGACCTTGAGTACGGTGTTGAATCCCCCTTACATCCTGAAAGTCGAGAGTCTGACACATCGGACATTTCAAAGGAGACAAAGTCCATATTCAGGAAACTTTCAGCTAAGTTTCAACAGAATGAACATGTAGATGTAGATGTACACCCTGATTTGGCTAGTCTAGTC
>CM037786.1:24931022-24981022 GCA_021229015.1 Solen grandis
CTTGAGACCTAGCTTTTGAACCCATGTGACCCAAGTTTGAACTAATCCTTAAAATTATGTTGACAAATATTCTGAATAAATCTTATGAAGATTGGGTCAACCAGAAATGTGTCCAGAGGACACAGATGCCCCAAACCCTCCAGTTTCCAAACCAAAGGCCAACACCCAGGAGCGCAAGTCATGTCCTCAGTAATATATACAAGAAGTTTAAAGTCTGTAGCACAAATACCTTCAGAGTTACCTGTGTCACAGTTTTCGAATGGACGGATGGACAAAGGCAAATCTATATGTACCTCACTTTTTGGTAGGGGACATAAAAATACCCAGGTGCACAAGTTAATGTCTTGATCAATATATCCATGAAGTTTCAAGTCTGTAGTACAAAGTTACAAAGTTACATGCATCACAAGCATAAAATTACATAATTTTTTAAAAACAAAGCCCCATAACTCTGTCAACTTTAATAAAGGATCGATAAAAATACCTAGGAGCAGGGGTTTACTTAAGGATTTGACTTACACTTGTCCAGGGGGCAAGTTACTTTGAACATCTACTAGCCCCCCAGTGAAAAAAGGTTGCCCGATCTTTTAAGTTAGTTGGTGTTTGTTAATGTTTTAAACCAAATATGTGCAATATTAAGGTGGATTTTAGTTAATATGTATCAAAGACAATTTGCAAGCATTTTACCCCTGATATACTATAGAAAATAAAAAAAACGAATTTCATTTATATAAATAAATTTGCCCACCGGGCTGTCCTCTTTGAAAAATCACTTGCCAGCAATGATTTTAACCCGGCATGGGCAAGTGGGCGTCCACTTAAGAAAACCCCTGTAGGAGCACAAGTTCATGTCCTGAAAAATATATCCATGAAGTTTCAAGTCTGTAGGACAAATACTTTCAGAGTTGCATGTGTCACAAGCATAAAATTCCATGTTTTTTAAAAACAAAGGCTTTTAAACGGCGGTTTGATGAAAATACCCAGGTGCACAAGTTCATGTCCTGAAGTATCATGTCTGTAGTACAAATAATTTCAGAGTTATGTGTGTTACAAAGTTTCGGGACATAAGTACGGAGGAAGGCAAATCTATATGCAGCCCTCATATTTGGTGGAGGCATAAAAGCGAAGGCCCATAACTCAGTTGACTTCAACGATGGTTCAATAAAATACCCAGGTGCACAAGTTCAAGTCCTGAATAACATATCCATGGGTTTCAAGTCTTTAGTACAATTACTTTCAGAGCTACAAGCGTCTACATGTGTCATATATTTTCAAAGACAAAGGTCCATAACTCTGTCAACTTCAACGATGGTCTAATGAAAATACCCAGGTACGCATGTTCATGTCCTGATTAATATATCCATGAAGTTTCAAGTATGAAGTACAAATACTTTTGGAGTTATGTTTGGAACAGACGGAAGGACCGACGGACGTACAGACACAGGCAAATCTATATCCCCCACACCCACCCCATTTTTGGTGGGGGCATAACAAGTGGACTCTTCAAGGTTCATGAATTAATTACTGTCAGTGCACAATGGATTAAGACAGGTTACAAAAGATGATCCTGACCACAAGTGGCTAACTAAAAAGTTGTATATAGGCCAATGTTTTTAAGGTACAACAGCTAAAAGTTATTTCTGGCATAAACATACATTTCCTAAATAAAATACAAATCAGTAACCTCATGCAATAATGTTTCAAGCATAAAAATGTTGATACTAAGGAGGTTGGTATAATCAACTAATAGTAAACTATAATCAAATAAAAATGTTATAAAGTACAAAGTTGTGGTAACAGCTAACATTATACAATGCTGGCAAGACAAGGTTTAAATTTGAGCACCAGCTACAACATGTAAAATGCCATATAGAGAATTATTTTCTATTTTGTTAACCTTTCCCATGACCTAGCTGCCCTGTCATATGGGATCTTCCTTTCATTACCTACTAACCTTACACAAGACCATTCCTTACTTCTATAAAAGGTAGGTTCAACATTTTCATTTAAAAAGAAATGTTGTATCAATTCATTATGGTAACAATTAATATCAAAGAGTCTTCCCTAATACTCCCACCATATGCAGGTATTTAACTGAAATATGGTCTTCAGAACCCTCTGTCTTGAGTGTTTTGTTTCAAATCTTTTCCAGAGAGGGTATAAAAAAAGTCAAGGAACCCCGTTTTCAACTCTGAATGGGATCACTGAAGAGGCTTGTTCAGACTGAAGACATATTGACTGAGATCAAGTTGTAAACTGCTAACATAACAATGGACATACTACCCTCCCAACAATTGCCAAACAGTATAAACCCTGATCAGATAGTCAGCTGAGTGCAGGCTGATCATGCTAGGATTCCATCAACAATACTTAACGGTAAGTTAGAAACTCATTTCACCAATCCCCTTTATCAATCTATTTAAGTACATGATAAAGTTATTATGATTTATTTCCTTAATAACTTGCAATATTTTGTTTAAAAAAAAAGAGAAATATTCTGTTGATTTCATTAGGCGAACAAGAATGTTCAAATTCACCTAAGCACATATTTAAGTAGTCTTTAGCGTTAAGCACTGCTGATGAAAGTCAAGCCTGTATATAATTACACAGCATTTTTTCTTAAATTATCTTAAGAATATATCTTCAGTATTGACCACACAAGGAATAACTCATAAACAGCCCAAAAACTTAACCTCCTTAGACAGCTGACCAGTCCAATCTCACTGCAAATCTTGTTTCTAATCTCATCTCCTCTTAAAAAAAAATGCTGCCTAGTAAGCAGACATGTGTTCTTCACTGTTAGTACAAATTCCATCAGACTATTCATCTGGAGGCTACAGCACTTGTCAGACTTTCTTCGAATGGACAATATTCTTGATTTGTTTCGACTAGGTCCTAACTTTTATGTCTATCTTAGGCCCTGAGAGGAAATCACAACACAGGTACTAAAAATGTTGTCTCTAAAAATATGATTATTACAATTTTCAAATCTTCTTAGGTCACATGCTTAGGTATGTTTAAGGGACCTCAAAGAATGAATGGCTACCTTTTCCATTTGAAGTATCTTACGTTTCATTTCGTGTACTGTATTTATGGGAATGGTGAAAAATATAAGTTAATCTGATTTTTTCTTTTTTTATTTGTTTATTTTTTTTAATATTGATTTTATCTACTTAAGTTAGTGTTAAGAACAAAATGAACAATGATTAAATTATTTTATTTATTATATTGCATCAAGTGATATTATGATGATTCAGGAAAAACAGTTAAATACAAATATATAACAGTTGTTAAAAGATCTGAATTGTTCACCATACTAATATTATTTTTCATTTCATGAATGCTTGCAATGGGGATGACCCTGACCCCATGTCCTCTATTATGGGGAAATAAACAAGATTTCATTTTGAACCTCAAAAAAAAAAAAAAAAAAAAAAAAAAAGACTGAGTGTTTATAGCTGTTGATTTATCATGACTTTGCCCCTCACTGCTATGGGTTTAAGTCCTAGTTACATGGCATGTAAACAAGTCTTCCAGTTGGCTTGTGATAGGTTAATGATAAGCATGTGTGCTTTGTATGGTAGTTGCTTTGTCAATTGTATTATCTCATAATAAATGTTCCTAGATATTGACCAAACATTTCATTTAAAAAATCCATTTCCACCAGGAGACTTCAAGTAAGCAAAAGACTGTGGGGACAGAAAATGATACATGGTGATTTTTATCCTTCAAAATTATGAAGTTATTACAGTAATTCAAGGTCACCATGAGTGTTATCCCTTTAACTACATCTGAGTGAGCTGAAAAGAGACCTGAGTGACCAGTACAACACTAGATTGTGTGCAAGTAGCAGAACAGATTTTATGATGATCCTCGTAACTTTGTAAACAATCAGGCTGATCATTGCTTTAATGGCTTAAAATGCTTTTTTTAATAGTCTAGCAGTGAAATATGGGCATTATGGCCAGAAAAGATTGTTTACTTGCTAATATTTCAATTGATAATTTAGCAATAATTAGCAATATGAAACTCTGCAAGTGTAAAGGTGATGCCTTATCTTGGCCTCAAGCTCACTGATAAGGTCATAAACTGCTGGAGCATGAAAAAGACAACTTTATTCACAATATGGTGGACTAGTCTCAATGCAGTTTGGCTTTGTGCCTGGATAAGGCACAACTGATGCCATCTTCATTTTGCACCAGCTGATGAAAAAGTACATCCCAACAAACTGTCCACTCTGGAAAGGGCTTTCGACTGAGTACCCAGGAAGGTCTTTAGGTGGGCAATGAGGAGGCTAGGTGTGGAGGAGTAGGCAGTGTGTGATACCAATGTAAGAGGCCATGTGAGAGTCAATAGGCAGTACAGCTAGGTGTTCGGGGTCAAAGTAGACATGCATTTAGGTTCTGTCTTTAGCCCGCTGCTTTTATCATTGTGATGAAGGCACAGTTTTGAGATTCACACAAACCTTCTCTTTGCCAATGACCTTACAGTCGCTGCTGAACTTGAGGAATGTATCGCTTGGAATGAGAACTTGCAAAACAAGGGTCTAAGAGTCAACATGAAAAAGACAAAGTAAATGGTCTCTGACCTTGGGCTTGATCTTCTCAGAGACTCAGGCATGTTTTCCTTCCCTGTGCTGTGTGTAGGAAAGGAGTCAACGTAAATGCAATTGAGTGCTCTCAGTGTAAACTTTGGGTGCATAAAAAGTGCAGCGGCATCAAAGGCAAACATGCCACTATTCCAAACTATGTGTGTCCAAGAGGCAACGGCGAGGAAAATCCAATTGAAAGGGGACAGTCACTCAAGTGGATGAAGATGGAACTTGGCTCGAGGTTGAAGCAAGGTTTTTCTATCTTAGTGATTTGCCGAGTGCAAACACTGATCCTTTGGACAGAGATGTGTGAAGAGCAGGTGTTAGACACTATAGCTGCCTGCGCCTATCCCAGAACCAGGGATATCCTAAGCAGTTGAAATATAAAATCAGGATCAAGTAACTATGCCATTTGATATACCTTGATATATCACAATTAAAAAACAGGAGACAAAAATTGAATAGATCTCTTGCAAAAGAAAAAGGAAAAAGAAACACAGGGTAAACTTTTTTGTCAGTTTTAAATAGGAAGTATTCTATGGTAGAGTTTAAATTATTTTGATACGGATTTTTTTTTTCAAACAAAATAATTGCTTTAGAATGAGATGGGGTATATCATATGAGGTATATTGCAAGGTTAGGAGGTAAAAACTTGAGTCTGGCTACTAAAGATTCTAGTTACCCTGTGTTTCTTTTTCCTTTGAGTATAGATTAAAGGCATCTTTTAATCTGTCAAGATAAGTCACTTGAGAATATTTCTATGGGATGTGAACCTATATGAGAAGATATGTTAAGTGTGTGTGTGTTACAAGTTGTAAAGACATCTGTATTCCTACACAAGCCACTTACAAACAGCCAATTCATAACCTCTTTAAGCCAAGGACATCTTCCTAATCTGTATTCAGTATCAAAAGAAAGGGGAGGTGATTACTGAACATAATCTTATCATTCGAGAAGTCAGAGTGAGAGAGGTAAAAAAGGTTACTATCTATTGGTGTCACATCACTCACTCACTTTATTAGTGTGTAAGTATATGCATATTGTGACTTTATACATAAAGATTAACACTCACTGATGTATTAGGTTAGAACTTCTACTGTGCAATGTCAATGAAAACTATCTGAATGCCTTTATATCACCATAGTGTGGTTAAGGGTTAGCCCTGAATGATTCCTGTTCAGTTTATCAATAAAGAGCAGACATTCAAATAAATCCTTGCCACAAATGAGGCAAATATAAACCAAGAAAAGTTAGATGCTGTTGAGGTGACAGAGAGATACTGGACCATCTGAATGCCAACTAATGTTTGTTCTTATTTACTTGCATCTTTGAGTAGTGCTTGGCATTGTAAAAGGTCAAATTTCAGTATGTAAGTACTGCTTAGTACTAATACGGTTGGTTAAATTTGATCCAGGCTAAGTAATTAATCTCAAGTCTATGAAATAGAAATTTGAAATTTGGCACAATAGAGCAGTCCCACTGATCCAAAAACTAACAAATAATGAGTATGGGTCCTGATCCAACAGTGACTTAGACACACAGCATGTAAAATAAACTTATCAATACTTGTGATTGGTTTATTCAAGTGGAGGTCAAGCATGTGAGATGACATACATTATGTATGTACCATTAATTCAACCTAGTGTAGCCACACAAGATGTTGGTGTCATTAATCAGTTTCTGACAAATATTGAAACTCAGTACAGGATGAAAAGATCACATTGCACATGAAAGGTCTACCTTTGAGAGGTACATCAAATGACATATTATACACCATTGCTGCAGGCATTAAATTTATCTAAATACAAAGTAAACCGAAAATGACTAATATCAATTCTAGTTATTATTTTACAATAAAGTGAGGGGGCCTCCGTAGCCGAGAAGGTAAAGTCGCTGACTTTAACACTCACTCAGCCTCTCACCGCGTGGGTTCGAATCCCGGCAGGGTCATTTGGATTTTCAGGAAGCCTTCCAGCTGGCTTGAGGTAGGTCAGTGGTTCTACCCAGATGCCTCCGTGCATTTGGGGTCTTCCTCCACCTGTAATTAGCTGGATGTCACTATATGACTGAAATACTGTCAAAGCGACGGTAAACCCAAATAGTCAAGTCAATAAATTGAGACAAAATTACATGAAAACATATATACCTGTGGTTTTGTTTTGGATTTACATGGACTACTGTATATACAGGATAGGGGGCCTTAATATCATAGTTTTGGAGGCAAAGGTGCCATTTTCTTGATTAGGGGATCAGAAAAATTCTGGGGGAAACAGTAGACATGGCTAAAGAGATGCCTTAATAATGAAAGGCCCTTGGGAAAGTAGGTACATAATGTTTTCTTTAGATGAATACAAGATACGGAATTAAGGTTAATACCTTGGTAACTAGTAGTGTTTAAACAAGAGGGTCATAAAGGCCTGGAATTGCTCAGCTGAGAACCAAGTATTATTGGGAAGAACAGAAACAGCAAATATCTTATGATATTGTGGAAACTGGGCTCTGAACCCTAATAGCCATATTTTTCAACAGATCCAAATTATTTTTACAATCATGACAGAGAGTGACCCATGGAACATATATGCTAATAAACTTTGAAATCCAGCTGCTTTTGGACAAATAGTGTTTCAAAATTTGTAAGAAATACATAAAAGGAAAATGGGCTCTTCCTCCTCACGGTTTTTTCGATGGATCTAATTCATTTTTACAATTTTGGTAGAGATAGAGTCACTCAAGGAAAATCTGCTAAAAAAAAAACAATAGGCAATTTTTACAAGAAGATTTTTCAAAGTTGCACTATATACATATAAGGCAAATGGGCTTTGCCCTGTGGTGGCCATGTTTTTCAACCATTCCAAATATTTTTTTCAATCTTATTAGAGAGAGACCCAAGGAACATATTTGCCAAAATACTTTGAAATCAAGCAACACTTAGACAAGAAGATTTTTCAAATTTGTACTAAATGCATATAAGAAAAACTGGCTCCTGACCCCCTGGCGGCTATGTTCTTCAACAGATCCAAATAGTTTACACAATCTTGGTAGAGCATGAACTAAGAAACATCTATGCAAAAAAAAATATCATCAAGCCAGTACTTTTGATGAGAACATTTTTGAAGTTTTCACATTTTTCCTTTTTAGTTGTCATGGCAACCAAATTTTGGCATAAAACTGAATTCTTTTAACAACTGGAAGAAGACCACCCAAAAACATTCCTGTAAAGATTTATGAAACCCTCCCTACCCTCATCAATTCTAGATCAAACCCTTCCCTACCCTCTTCAATTCTAGATCAAACCCTCCTTACCCTCAATTCTAGTTCAAACCCTCCTACCCTCATCAATTCTAGATCAAACCCTCCTTACCCTCAATTCTAGATCAAACCCTCCCTACCTCATCAATTCTAGATCAAACCCTTCCCTACCCTCTTCAATTCTAGATCAAACCCTCCCTACCCTCAATTCTAGTTCAAACCCTCCCTACCCTCATCAATTCTAGATCAAACCCTCCCTACCCTCATCAATTCTAGATCAAACCCTCCCTACCCTCATCAATTCTAGTTTAAACCCTCTCTATCCTCATCAATTCTAGATCAAACCCTCCCTACCCTCATCAATTCTAGATCAAACCCTCCCTACCCTCATCAATTCTAGATCAAACCCCTCCCTACCCTCATCAATTCTAGATCAAACCCTCCCTACCCTCATCAATTCTAGATCAAACCCTCCCTACCCTCATCAATTCTAGATCAAACCCTCCCTACCCTCATCAATTCTAGTTCAAACCCTCCCTACCTCATCCAGCTCGAATTAACCTTCTTCAACTCAGCAAATTTTGTAAGCTACAATTCTAACTCAAATACTTATCATTCACTTTCAACTAATGGTAAATTATTATATTTTACAAAGGCAACTGCAAATCATTCATTCTGAATGGTATAATTATTATATTTTACAAAGGCAAACTGACAAATCATTTTCTGCTCAGTGTGAGACACCTAAGTTAAATTATGAGCAAGTACTTTATAAAAATAGTACTAATATTGTAAATATATCAATAATGTCTGCTAATTTGATTATTAATGTTATTCTTTTTATTTTTTAAAGAGATAAAAAACTTGTTGTGTATAACACTCTGACATTTTGTTTTATACAAATTAAGAACATAAACAGTCAGACTGTACCATATGTAGTTATCTGGTAAAGACTTCTACACGAAAACATTGGGTGTCAGTCTAGCAGGTGCGCATAAGTTTAAATTACGGCAACAGATTTTACTTAACATGATGCCAATCTTGATTGGATTCAAAACTTTGCACTCCCAAAAAAATGCGAACTGCTACAAAATGAACCTCGCAAAATTCATTCCACACTTGCATTTTACAAGTTTGTGAGTGCTAAATTCAGCCCTGCTCATCAATTCTAGATCAAACCCTCCCTCCCTACCCTCATCAATTCTAGATCAAACCCTCCCTACCCTCATCAATTCTAGATCAAACCCTCCCTACCATCGTCAATTCTAGATCAAACTCATAAACACAGTGCTGTTTTCCATAAGGAGAACCCAGATTATATCACGATTTTTCCTAACAAGGTTTAATGAGTCACATATTCCTATAAACAATTTACAGATTTTTTTTTCTAGATAGGCTTGGTTGTTCTAGCTTGGAAGCTAATATTCTGGAATTTTAGAACCTGAAAAAGCAGCAATTCTATAATTATAACAAACAAGAGCTGTTAGAGGACAGCACTCTCGACTATTCAAAATGCTTTTTGGTAAATCAAATGAAATCAATTTCAACTCTTGTCCTTCAAATAACCTGTCTATTATTATAGTCAACAAGAGAATCGGTAAGAACCGATGGATGCTCCCCGAATAAAAGCTAAATAACAAAGGGCAATCACTCCAAAATTATGCAAAACAGAGTTGTGGTTCTTGTACACTGCACTTCTCCTCATTGAGATCTATCTACCTATGAAGTTTCATGTTTATACTTTTATAATTTTTGTGCTATGCTCTGGACAAAAATTAAGTATGAAAAAAACAAAACAATGGGGCATTTTTATTAGAATGGTGTATTTTTCTCTGCCACAGATAACTGTGTAGAAACTGAGCTACAATATTGTATCAGCAAACAGAGGAGCTGTCTCATCAGGGTCTGCTCTGTTTGCCTATGCTTCAAAATGAGTCTACGTATAGTAGAAGGTTAAGTTAAATGATGATTGCTTAATAATTGCAGATGCTAGAGTGTAAACAAAGTAAAACCCTGGCATGTTTTTTTTATAATTCAAGGCCCTAACTTGACAAAATTGGGCTATTAAACAATAATCAACCTTGGAAGAGAGAATATGGTGAAAACATTGTTATGGACTAAGAAGATGGTTTCTTATGAAATGAAGATGCTAGATTGCAAAAAAAAGAGTAAAATCTAGCATTTTCTATATTAAAAGGAGCATAACATCTGACCTGGCCGATATCAGCCATAACAAATCTTGGCCGAGACTTTATGCCTATAAACATTGTCATGAAGTTTGAAGATGATTGCTTCAGAACTTAAGATGCTAGAGTGTAAACAAAGTGTAATCTGACATTTCTTTATATTAAAAGGGGCATGGCTCCTGCTGATCTAATTGGCTAATATCTGCAATAATTGAACTTGGCCAAGAGATTATGGCCATAAACACTGTTATAAAGTGTGAAACCCTGATCATCAAACAAGACAGTCTTAGTTCACAATGATAGAGATATGAGTTTCCTACTGTTTGTCTTTGATGAGTATCAAGACTTTTCTCAATATTTTGCTGACAGAGTTAAACTTTGGCGTGCATTTTGGAACAACCTATCTTAACTTCAATGGTATTTATAAACTTCCTAAAATTAACACTCTCTCTCTCCCCAAAAGTTTTAAATAGTAAAATCAAGACATATTTACTCTCCCTGCACTATTGTTGACTTGCCAAGAACTAGATGTGTTGAAATAACAAAAAAAAAAAACAAGAGGGCCATGATGGCCCTGAATCGCTCACCTGAGTACCATTGCTTCAACTGATGTCAAGGTTTTTAAACAGACAAGGATTCTGATATAACTTAATCTAAAACATTTTACCCCTGACAATACTACACACCAAATACCTAAGCAATGGGCCATATGGTTTCAGAGAAGACTTGGGCGCAGGGTCATTTATCACCGTAGGGCCAAGACTTTGAAAATCTTTGTAATGAACCATTAGATGCTACAACATACCAAAAATCTTAGCTCTAGGCCTTATTGATTCATAGAAGAAGATTTTTTAAGATTTTCCTATTTAACTCTATGTAAAACAAGTGACCCCTGGTGTGGGGTCATTTATCACCATTGGGCTATGATTTGTACAATCTTGGTAGTGGCCCATAAGATGATGCTACATACCAAATATCTAAGCTCTAGGCCTTATGGATTCATAGAAGAAGATTTTTTAAGATTTTCCTATATAACTCTGTGTAAAACAAGTGACCCCTGGTGCGGGGTCATTTATCACCATAGGGCTATGATTTGTACAATCTTGGTAGTGGCCCATAAGATGATGCTTCATACCAAATATCTAAGCTCTAGGCCTTATGGATTCATGAAGAAGATGTTTTAAGATTTTCCTATATAACTCTATGTAAAACAAGTGACCCCTGGTGCGGGGTCATTTATCACCATAGGGCTATGATTTGTACAATCTTGGTAGTGGCCCATAAGATGATGCTACATACCAAAAATCAAAAGGTTAGGCCTTGTGGTTTCGGAGAAGAAGATTTTTTCAAGTTTTTCCTATATTAGCCTATGTGAAATCAAGTGACCCCTGGGGCGGGGCCAATTTTGACCCTAGGGTCATAATTTGTACAATCCTGGTAGAGAGTCATAAGATCATGCTACATACCAAAAATCAAAAGGCTAGGCCTTGTGGTTTCAGAGAAGAAGATTTTTTAAATTTTCATTTTTAAAATCTATTTTTAGCTCCTGTGACCTAATTATGCAATGGACCAGAACCATTTATACAACTTTAGTAGAGCTTCATCCAAGGAACATTCCTGCAAAATATTTTTCAAATTGGCCAAGCCGTTTAGGAGGAGATGTTGTTTGAAGCAATTGTTGACGCCGGACGCACGGACGCACGCACGCACGCACGCACGCACGGACGCACGGACGACGGACGACGGACGCCGGACAAAAGGCGATCAGAAAAGCTCACCTTGAGCACGTTGTGCTCATGTGAGCTAAAAATGGTGCAGAAACTATGTCAAAATACATGCATTGGGAAGCAAAATGCAAACTTGATCTTAATTCCCTATAGCACCAAAAATCTGATTAAAATCTGCTTGTATGTAATATGAATACACAGATTTGGTTAATCCCAGTCATTCATTTTGTTGTGCATCCTGCATCAGAGACGCACGCCTTTCACCGCGGACGAATGAATTCCAAATACTATGCCATGTGATTGACTTTGACTTTTCTTCACTTTACACTTCAACAAAAAAACGATATTCCATTCAACCTTATCGCCTGTCAAATAGAATGTCACTTCGGTTGACAAATATAAACCACGCCTCCTTAGTGAGAGGAATCAAGTGCGCAGTTTTATAACTCGCGGAACTATGAATTGACTGCAGGTACATGTCTTGTTGTGTAATCTTGCAAGGAAATAATAAATAAACAACTATGTAGTTTCAAACGAAACAGGTGGCACTTTAACTCAGGGTGTTTTAACAAGAGTGAGTTTGTGTCTTGATTAATAAAACACTGCAAAAGCAATGTGGCGTAGTTACTGTCAAACAGAGGGTGATATTTTTCCTTGTCATCATGGACTACGAACGTGTGGCTTTTAACAACATCTAGCCATTTTAATTGCAGTACTTCATGTAGGAATTATATAAAATCCTCGAATGTCATTGCAAAACCTTTCCAAAACACACCGCTGACACCCTTTATAGAAATAATGAATTTTTAAAGTCTGTCTTGGCCGACACTTCCATCACGAAAGTTAACTGAGAACTGAGCAAAAATCAATAACCACATGAAGCCAAGGGGCGGAGCTACGTTCTGATTGGCATACAAAATGCCTTTTGTTTGCTACAGTAAGAGGGAAAACGACTGCAGTTTTATCGATGTAAAATTATTGGAAAAGACAAAGTCAATTGCACGGCGTAGTATGTGCGTTCCGAGACATCAGTGGTCACAATCTACGGCAACACTGTTGAAAATGAACGGTTTATGTTTCGTGTACTCTGATTGGATCATTGGGATTTTTGTACCAATAACATTTATCGGTGTAAACACTCGGTTGTTAGCAGCGTTGTTTTCAAGATCCCCAGATATATTTAAGTATGCCTCCGAGAAAAATAAATAAACTTGCCCAAAATCAATTAAGATTAACTAGTTTGTGGGGTAGCAAGTCACCGGACTCGGAGAAATCAGACAATGTTACGTCGCCGGTGGACAGTAACATAATCTCTATTGAGATTCGCTCCAGTTATTATTTCCTATCGGCCTCCACTGGCAGCAGTGGCCAATACGAAAAGGAGTTGATCTCAGAAGAGATTAGACAGCAACAATAATTCGACAAAAAGGGAAAGAAAGTTTCAAGACCATTGGCTGAAATTATACTCCTGGCTAGGATACGAGAAGGGTGATTCTGAGGGCAGTGACTTCATGTTTTGTAAGCTATGTACTGACAGGAAAAAAAAATAATTGCATAAACAAAGTGACTAAACATATGAGGTCACAAACCCAAACTTTAACCTGCAAAATCTGACATTCAATTTCATTGATGCTCTTGTCAGCAATATCTCATCAAGGTACATTGTATTCTTGCAAATAACCTTTTACAGATGCAGCAGTGCAAACAAATGCTTTAATTAACATCTTACTTTGTTGAATAGCACCAAGGTATTCACTTCATTATCATTCAAATTTCAGCATATTCTTTTCAAAGCATATAGCTTTTATTTCACTCGTACCAAACTCATATGACTAAACAGAGTCTATATGGCCATATACAAGTATAAAGTAATGTATATATGGCCATTTAGTCTTGTTTAAGTCATATGTGATTTTTACCTGTGAAATAAATGCTATATGCCTTGAAAAGAATATGCTGAATTTATATCACTTATAGTTAAAAAGGCTTATTTACAAGGAGTTAAGGAATGTTGGACGTGCTGAAAAGAATATGCTGAAGTTAAAAGTCACTTTTTCGTTGAAACATTTTCTCATCAAACTGGACTGATGCTTTGCTAACTGTGTCATAGAACTGTAACTAGTCTTTATTACATTGTTCTATAAGTCATTTTCATTTTTTGTGTTTCCTGCTAGTTAGTATTTGTTATGATGGAATGTTCTGTTTTATGACTGGAATGAATAAATGATTCTATTCAAACACGGTTTATATGTTTTTGGTGAACGAAATCTCCAGACTCATAGTTCTTGGGTTTGGACTCATTGTTCCAAAATATGTGAGTCCCATGCCAGTTTCAAAATGAATCACTGTAATCCCAAAACTAAATATGAATTTTATGACTGTTTTGCGAAAAAAAAATTTAAAAATCTGCTTTTAAACAATTGCTGTCAATATCATCATTTAACAAAACAAGAAATTCAGACATTACATTTAAGCCTTTCCCTCATATAAGCTCATTTTGACACACTCAATAGGTACCACATAAAGCCTGATCTGCAGAAAACCACAGTTAAACCTTACCAAATTTAATTGTAAAATCCTCATTTCCAGACCACTGAGGAGCAGCGAACAGCATAAAACCTGATCAGCCTGCAAGTTACTCGCAGGCTGATCTGGTTTTATGCTGTTCGCATAGGTCTTTTCATGGTGTCCTCTATGAGGGAAAGGGTTAACTAAAAAGTTAAAGAAAAAAATTATGTTTTTTTTGTTGTTGTTGTTGTTTTTAATGGAATTAATTATTACACATAATGATACAATTAAGCAAAATATCCCCACACTTCGACAGTGTATGATAAGTATACATTTTCAACTGTGTAAAGATCAACACAAACCTTTATATTAATCTTGAATATCAGATGCATTATGATCAATACCAATCTAACACAGCTACAAGTTCATACTCAATACATCTGCTGTTTATCACAGCTTTGATTTCCTTCTAAATACAAGTCACCCAAGCCTTGCAGAGCGTATTAACAACAAGTCAACATCATTTCATTTACCTATACAACTCTTTTTGTTCAATTATGTTTCTAGTACAAGAGATCAGGCTATGACCTCCTTGGTTAATGTGTTTATTACAGTAGATTAACCTCCCCATCAAATCAATGAAATTTTCAAATAACAACCTGGTCAGAGTCAACTAATCTTTTGCAATTGTAATCATTTATAGATTTTATGTCACTCCACATTAATCTGTCTTAGGGGCAGTTGAGACCTACTGTAATGAAATCTATAGATAGCCTCCTGGTGGCTATGTATTATATAGCATACCTATACATGAGTGACAGGTACACCACTAATGATGAGAATTAAGAAGTTGTCAATCATACTAACATCAAGGTCATAGTCAAAACAGTACAGTGTGTGCCCCACACCCCCTGGTAATAAAATATGTCAGCAAGTTCACAAGTATGTTTCATAGAGAATCTGTGCCTACATAGATTAAGCCATGGTTACCTTGATATCATAAGCATTTTCTTATTATATTCTCCGATGATGTTTATTGAAAAATGTCTCATGCATAAGCCTTCAATATATAAACAGACTAGATTAATTTATAAATTGCCTATTATGATACCTGTCAAGCAGAAGCTGGTTAACTAATTAGACCTTTCCTCTCACCACACACATCTTAAGCTAAACAGGCTAATTATGAGAAAAAAACAAGTAGGTTAAAAGTTCATCTCTGACATCAGCAGAGGACTTTTTCAGTGATCTAATCATTCTCTTATAACATCAAAGTGTGGCATGTTGTGTTTAAATGACATAAATTAAAGTAATTAAACTATATCTTGAGGCACTGATGTAAGCACTGGAGGATCACAAGAAGGTTGTTTGATCCATTTAGTAATATTTAATTATCTCTGCTTTAGATAAAAGAGTTCATATATACTGTAAAACATATTATGCAATTACAAACAAAAACAGCCACACCACTTTATTTTTAGCAATTAATCTTAGCCGGAGCTAACCAATGGGATAAAACACAATGGATAAATGTATAATATTACAATGATCATTAAATGAACAATAATTCAATTAAAAATGCTACGTCAATTAACAGTAATGTCAGTTATGCTCAGTGGAGAAAAAAGCTATTTAAAGAATGTTGCTACTGGGTGTCATGTTCCTTTTGTCCTCAGACTGTTGACCACAGGATTGATGTTATTTGGACAAGATCTCTAATACAAGCTAAACCTTTTACCACATTACCCTGCATGTCCTTATGCAGCCAGCATAAATATACTATTCACTGCTAGTCAATTTCTTTATGGTAATCCATCAAATTAGATTGTGATCATGGTCCATCAAGTTGATGCAAGCCTTTACAGACTTTGAGCAAAAGAGCCAATAACTCCAAGTCAATGGATGCTTTATCTGCAATAAAGACTCTTTAGCATTTCAAGGACCATGATTATAATTTAATGAAGGATGGATTGCCTTAAAGTGAGAATCCTATTCAGATTGAGATTTGCTTTCACCCATATTTGCCTACTATAATATGTTAATGGTTATGAAAGTGAATAGCATAGCAAAATACAAGCTGCTGTCCTTTCTGTTATGAGCCTTGATTAACAGAGCCAAGTGTTAACATCTACATTTTTCTGATACTTACTGGCTCTAGAGATCGGAATATAAATATAGGTTTCACTGCTTCACTTAGCCGTTTCCTCTGTTCATCTGTTTTTGGATAGACAACCTGGAAGTATATGAAAAAATATCAATATACAACTAAGCAAACTATGTATTGACATAAAACTGAAAACATGTGATGATTATGGAAAAATCGTGTTAAGATATGAATGACAAAAAATGAATAAAAAATATTCAAAACAATTTCAATAGAAGAATTATGTTTCTATTTTGTGACAAATGATCATGACTGGCCTGGTTTGTTCTGGGATGCAATATTTTCAATCATGGGTTTACATTAAATTATTCATGGCTATAATGGAGTTCTGCAGTTCCATGAGCAAATCAGATCTCACATTAGCTTGATTGAGAATTAAATGAGGCTTGTTGGGTCATCCCTATTCTAAAAGGCACTGATTTACCAGCAAATGTGGAAGCTGGCTGCAGCAGGCAGACAATTATTGTGATTGTGTTAGGCTCTTTAAATATCTGAGTGCCTGAATCTAAATTGCAGTACTCGATAACAGTGTTACGTGTTTCTACATAACACAAAAATGCATTAGTTTCCAGATCTGGAATTAATGCACCAACCTTGAAATCAAGTAATCAATGAAATCTTAGATTCATGTACATCTTACTTAACTCTCTGCAGACTTTATACATAATTCATGTGAAAATCTCCTCTTAAAGAAGAGAGCTAAATAAGGACAGACACCCCCCACCCACCTTACTGAAATCTTATGCAATGAAACACACTTATGAATCAGGTCCTTATTCTAAACTTCTTTAATTTTATTGTTGGCTATGTTTTAATGTCTTATCAACAGCATTTAAAGTATTTTAAGCTCATAAGACTAATATTGACATGTTTCTACTGACATGATAACATACCCTGTCCTATAAAATTGAAACAGCCAAGACTTTAGTTTGTGCTCTGGTCAGTTTGAGTAATTAAACATTATCACTCTGATAGACATTTTTTACTCCAGATTTGTTGTACAATGTTACTGTTGAATTTTAAGAAAAAAAATGCATGGCAAACAAGGTAAAACCTGATTAAACCGCAGGCTGACCTGGTGTCATAAGAATACTGTCCTCCTATTGAAGATGGTGAAACAAAGAGATTCTGGTATAGATGAAGTAAGTAATATATTCATACAATGGAACTCCAGCTCTCATTTACTTGAAATTAGCTTGCACTGTATACAAGAGGGCAGTAAATCAAAACTGACACCCCTCATGATGACTGGTGTTTACCTGACAGATGATTTTTCTCAGCGCAATTATGAGGCAGTGTAGATCCATTATAAGACATTCCATTTTAATGCAAAATCCAATATGACAAGTCTAACATTGGATGATACATTTTCATAGCTTTAATTATGCAGTCCAATAATAAGGTGTCTAAACTTGGACCTTATGTAGTGTTAAAAAAGAGCTCCCCAGTATGAAAAGGCATGCAGCAGTATAATAATACATGTACCATACTGTGGCATGAAAATAGTCATAGTCAAAGTTCCAAAACTGAAAGAATATTTATTCATTTGATTCATGTTCATTTTTTTTTTTTTTAGGAATTTTAGTTACAACAATGCAGTAATGGTCATAACTGACCATTCCTGCAACCCCTTACCCCATGCATATAATTAAATACTGGACCCATCTGCCATCAACACTACAATTTCAAGAAAATCCACTTGCCTGCTCCTTAAACGAGTGAATATTGGTGAGGGTGAGTGAAGAAACAGAATATATCTTTGAACATTTCTTGATTAAACTATCTCAACTATTTTGTAAGGGGCGAGTTCTTACAGCCCTGGAAACTCATCTCTCATATTTGAATATATCTTGACATATAAATAAACTTGTATACTTTACTAGCTTTAGCAAACCCCAGTTTACAGTCTAACCTAACCTTCAAACATATTAATGTTGTTCACAAATTAACATGACGCCAAAACAGGTATATTCCCGCCCCGAATGTTTGTCGAGGTTGTTGAACAAAGGTAACTATTGAAAGCAGGGTTCATGTGCAGTTTGTACAGCTTTTCACTGGTCAAAATGAGGTGGTTTGGCGTTATGTCAATTGTGATCTATTTGTTACAAAATTGATTGATTGCTGTCTTTCTTCAATCAGGAATCATATTCCAATGTCTTGTATATAAGAAATTTTTCACATGTTAAAAATAATAAAATGAGAACAAGAGGGCCATGATGGCCCTATATCGCTCACCTGAATACCACTGCTCTAAATGCAACCTTACATATTATGGACCATAACTCCCATACAAGGCATAATAATTCTTGGTTTATTAACATTATATATACATCTTAATTAAGGACGTTTTCGGTAGTAATTTATGCGCATCACTCAAGCGCATCTAGGGGAGATAATCGTCGATTTTTACTCTTCAAAAAGGAGATAGTTGAATAGCATTCGGACATTTCACTTTGCGTTTAAGTCTTCGATACGATGAGCCAACAACTACGGATACGCGGTCATTTGTTAAAAAATCAAAGAAAGAACGATCTGATAGAATAAGAGCGGCATCCCAGCTGTACCGTCAACCTGTTAAATCAATTTCTTTGGATGATAATGGATATTTAAAAAGAATTTTTATGATTTTTTTTTATAGTTTTGGCAAATTGGTTACCATGGAAATTTCATTTTTACAAAAAAAGTAGCCCGACAACCTTATTTTTTCTTTTCATTTTTAATCTCGCCATTAAATTCTACTATGGATATCAAAAAATAAAAACATTCTATGAAAGGATTATTATTTAATCTTTATTTATTTGCAGAACATGTGTGTTTTTTCTTTCATTTTTACCCTGTGAGGAAATTCAAAATGGCTGTGTTGTGTTGAAAAAATGTACAGATGGAAAAATTACTTAATTATAACATAAATTAAAGTTATTTTGTGTGCAAATTCATGTTTGTTATGTTTGTGTAAAATATCTGGAATATTTTAAGTAACTTGAATAAATTAGGCCATTTTGTAGGATTTCACCAAATTGGTTACCAATTGGAAACTTCATTTTTACTAAAAAAGTAGCCCGACAACCTTACTTTTTCTTTTCATTTTCGAACTCGCCATTGAATTCTACTACGAATGTCAAAAAATTAGAAAATTCTATGAAAGGATTATTATTGTAGAAATCTGTAGAAATCGTCCTTAAGAATGCTTTATAAATGTGGATTCTAGAATGAAAACGAAGTTAAATATGACATTTTTTATACTTAAAGGGCCATAATTGGAGAAAATGGTCCAATACCATGTCAGCCTTGGCAAGATAATAGTCATTCATAACACCATCAGGTTTGTGCAAGTTTACTTTCTAAATAATCCCTAGGAAGCAGATTTTCAAGCGATTAGCTTTGTTTGAGCAGTTGAGGGTAATGATTTGGTTGCCATGGCAACAAAGGTTCTACATGGATCAAATTTATTTTAGCAACATTTGTAGAAAGTTACCCTAGGAACACCTGTGCCAAAAAATTCTAAAATTTGGCCTGCAGTTTTGGAGAATAGTTTTCACTAAATACATGTAAGGCAAATCAGCCCTGCCCTTGGTGGCCATGTTTTTCTATGGATGAGAATAATTTTAGCAATCTTGGTAGAGCGTTACCCATGGAACATCTGTGCCATTGCATTTCAAAATTTAGCCCGTAGTTTTGGAGCAGAAGTTTTTTAAAGTTAAATTTTCACTGTATACATTTAAGGTAAAGTTTTGAAGGAGATGTTTTTAGTTTTCATTAGTTTTTTTCTTTCCATTGCCATGGCAACCAGAGTTCTACATGGATCAATTTTATTATAGAAACTTTTGTGAAGGTTCACCCAAGGATCATCCTTGCATACTTTAATCAAATTCTGTCCAGCGGTTTCAGGAGATGTCGTTTAAGGTTTTCACAATGTAAATTAAGGCAAATCAGCCCTGCCCCTGGCGGCCATGTTTTTTACGGATCGGAATAATTTTAGCAATCTTTGTAAAGGGTTACCAAAGAAACATCCGTACCAAAACATCTGAAATCTGGCCAGTAGTTTTGAGGGAGATGATTTTTTTTATGAGTTTTCATAACTTTTTTTTTTCCATTGCCATGGCATCCTCAGTCCTACATAGATCAAGTTTATTTTAGCTACTTTTGAGAAGCTTCAGCCAAGGATCATCCGTGCACATTTTAATCAAATTCTGTCCACCGGTTTCAAAGATGTCATTTAAACCAAAATTATTGACGACGGACGACAACGAACGCAGGGTGATCACAAAAGCCCACCTTGAGCACGTTGTGCTTTAAGGTGAGCTAAAAAGGTTAAAGGAAAACAAGAGGGCCACAGAGACCCTTCATTGCTCACCTGAGTAAAGAGTTACCCAAGGAACATCTATACCAAAGCATTTTGAATTCTGGCCAGTAGTTTTAAAGTAGATGATTTTCAAAAGTTTTCTTTTTCTTTTCATTGCCATGGCAACCAGAGTTCTACATGGATCAAGTTTATTTTAGCAACTTTTGTGAAGGTTTACCAAAGGACCATCCTTGCCAAGTTTAATCAGATTCTGTCCAGCAGTTTTAGCAAAGATGTCGTTTAAAGCAAATTGTTGACGATGCACGACAACCAGGGTGATCTTAATAGTCACCATGAGCACATTGTGCTCAGGTAAGCTAAAAAAAAAAAAAAAAAAAAGGCAATAACAATAAGCAAAAGTTTTGCTGATCTCCAATGAGGTATCAGTATCATTAAAAGTAGAACCACAGCACTGTGCACCCCCCCCCCCACACACACACACATCCCTCCCTCTCCCATAAAAGATACTGATTAAAATGTCTTCATAATTTCCAAACATACACCTTGTCCCATGAGATAATGATTTTTAAAATCATTACATCAAATCTGCTTCTGCTTATTCAACATAGAACAATGTCATTGTATTGATCCCTAACTTTGTCACCTGCAGTGAAAACGTCAACGGTGCTAATAATCACAGGTCTAAGTACATACATATAAGAAAAGCCATTAGCACAATTCATATTTGAAAATGTAAATTGTTTACAAAATTGCTGAAAAATTCATGTTCTCGTTACTATGAACTACTTATGATGTGCATTTCATATATATATACAAAATAAAGATCAAATATTTTAGATGGACAGAAATACAAATCAATTTTTCACTAGTTAGAAAGACAAAGCAATACATTTTTTAAGCTAAACAATGCAGAGTTAGCTGCATAATTTGGAAATATGCAGTCAGAAAGCACTTTAAATGTAGACTTTTAACATTATGTGTGAGTGTGCGTTACTATGGTGACATATGTATCAGCATCCACCAAGCACTTTGAAAATACCATTCCTTCAATTATGTGCAACAATTTGCAGGCATGCACAATTTTTTGTCATGACATTTGCAAATGATGTTAAGTATTAAAACCTTAATAATAAAAATGCCATTTATAAAATGAAAAGAAATACATAATAAATTTTCTACAAAAAAAGAACACAAATATTTTCTTTATTTATTTGATTGTTGTAACTAATCTATCACAATGCCATGGTGTCCCTCCCCCACAAAAATAAGATTTTGGTCCCTCCTTGTCTCCCTGTTAGGACTACTAACCAGTCAGATTTAACTTTTAATTGCAAACATGTGACCTGTAAAGGGATAAATCAAATTTATTCCAATGTATTTTGACATCAATACTGTATACCAAGACATCCTTAATTTCTTGAAAGCCAAGCCAATGTGGTACACTCTGCCTCTCTAATACAGCCAGGGAATGCAGTCACACAGTTCCAGCCAACTTCTATAGAGTAGGTCCTGTCAATTCAGTGACTCCACTATGGAAATGGCTGACAAATCTTCACGATTATTGCTTCCTGCCCAATAAGGACGGATTACTTGGCTGCAATATTTCTGAGCTGCAAGATGTCTCCACCGGGTTCATTATTTTATCAAATCCTTATTTTAGGTAAGCTTCTAATATAATAACTAGCCAGACAGCCGGGAATAGCTCCCTTGAGGTTCAGATTCCACAAGAACAAGCTCTGTAAAATTCTAAGAAGGCACCTTTTACATTAGATCTATAGGAACACAGAAAATTAATATTTCAAGAGTAAAGGATAAAAATATCAATAACTACCCAGTTAAGTTTGGACTGTTTTGGACATTTGATCTCTTCTTCTGATCACCAATAATCTTGACAAAAATTAGTTACCCTACAGCTGAGGGTATTAAATCATACAAGAAATAGCTTTACAACGTACCACAACTCCCATTTGACTCATAATACTTAACAAGAGGCCCATAGGGCCTCAAATCGCTCACCTGAGTACCACTGCTCTATATGCAACCTAGTATACATGTATCATACTGATATACATGTTTCTCAGGAACTTGACAGTTTTTCTTACCCATTTTAGCAATAGTATGGAAAAAAAACAGTGATCATGAGATTTCAGTGTGGTACTGCTGATTGAAAATGGACAAAAAGAGAGATGGTCCTTAACCTTTTCCCTCATAAAAACTAATTATGACGCCCTTTATAGGTACCACATAAATCCTGATCTGCAGAAAGCCCCACTTAAACCTTTCCAAATTTAATTGTAAAATCCTCATCCCCAGACCACTAAGGAGCAGCAAACAGCATAAAACCTGATCAGCCTGCGAGTAACAGTTGGACTTGCAGGCTGATTAGGTTTTATGCTACTCACATAGGTATTTTATAGATCTCTATGAGGAAAAGGGTTAATTATTATGAAATAAGTTGCAATTTATTACAAAGTGTTTTTAATCATTCGTTTGTGGTTTTTAAGAGGTGTTTGGTAATCCCTGTGTACTGGAACACTGACATGAACCAAAGCAAAGGCAAACAATCTGCATATTCACCCCCCCCCCCACAATCACTTTAATGATGATGTTGATGCTGCTGCTGATTTAGGATAGTATGAATAACCCTTATATCTCTATCAGGTGGCTTTGTGTAAAACTAGCCTAGTATCTCATATACATAGTAGCAGGTAATATAGTTTTGCACTAACTCAGTGGGGCAACACAGTCCAAAAAATGTGACCTCTGCCAGAAGGTCAGACTAAGCTATAGGAATGGTATTTGTGGTAATGTTATCTTCTCCACCTCTGCATATGTAGTGGAATCACCCAAATGACCTATCAGACTAGTGGACTATCTCATCTAAGGGTACAATTTTTTTTTTTTGTTTCTAGCTGGTTTCTCTCTCTCTCTCTCTCTGTTAGACTTCTCTCTCTTTAATAAGTGGCCTTTTAATTTAATGTAACTTTTTGCATTTTATTAAGCTACCAAGACATATTTCTTGTTTTGTTTATGAGCTGATGCATTCTTTTTATGCATAAATGTAACAAAACATCACACTTAAAAATATTCAACTTCTGTAAATATGATCTGTAAAGGATCAACTTTTGGAGAGGTAGCCTGAACTGCAGAAAAGCTACAGTTAAACATTACCAATTTTCATAGTAAAATCCTCATCACCAGACCACTGAGGAGCAGCGAACAGTATAAAACCAAATCAGCCAGCAAGTTACTTGTAGGCTTGTACAATTTATTTTAAAATCTGGCCAGTAGTTTTGAAGAAGATAATTTTTAAAGTTTTCATTTTTTTTATTTTTTTTTGTTGCCATGGCAACCAGAGTTCTACATGGATCAAGTTTATTTTAGCAACTTTTGTGAAGGTTGACCCAAGGATCATCCCTGCCAAGTTTAATCAAATTCTGTCCAGTGGTTTCAGAGGAGATGTTGTTTAAAGGTTTCTCTATATACATATAAGGCAAATAAGCCCCGCCCCTGGCGGCCATGTTTTTTTACGGATCGGAATAATTTTAGCAACTTTGGTAGAGGTTGACCCAAGGAACATCTTTACCAAATTATTTTAAAATCTGGCCAGTAGTTTTGAAGAAGATGATTTTTAAAGTTTTCATTTTTTTTTCTTTTTGTTGCCATGGCAACCAGAGTTCTACATGAATCAAGTTTATTTTTGCAACTTTTGTGAAGGTCGACCCAAGGATCATCCCTGCCAAGTTTAATCAAATTCTGTCCAGTGGTTTCAGAGGAGATGTTGTTTAAAGGTTTTTCTATATACATATAAGGCAAATAAGCCCCGCCCCTGGCGGCCATGTTTTTTTACGGATCGGAATAATTTTAGCAACTTTGGTAGAGGTTGACCCAAGGAACATCTGTACCAAATTATTTTGAAATCTGGCCAGTAGTTTTGAAGGAGATGCTTTTTAAAGTTTTCAAATTATTTTTCTTTTTGTTGCCATGGCAACCAGAGTTCTTCATGGATCAAGTTTATTTTAGCAACTTTTGTAGAGCCTCACCCAAGGAACATTCCTGCCAAGTTTCATGAAATTCTGTCCAGCGGTTTCTGAGGAGATGTCCTTTAAAGCAAATTGTTGACGACGGACGACGGACGACTGACGACGCACGACGCACGACGCACGACGACGGACGCCGGACGAAGGGCGATCACAAAAGCTCACCTTGAGCACTTTGTGCTCAGGTGAGCTAAAAAACGGTGAAAGTAGTCTAAGAATTCTTCATCCACTGTTATCTTTAGATACATAAAAAAGTCTTATGAAAATGCAGTCTGTTTTGACCCCTAATTGTGATTTGAAGAGTGCTATCAAAGAAACGACCTATATTACCAGTATAAAACAATATCAGTCTTGTAAGAGAGGCTGATCAGGTTTTAAACTGTCAGTTACTCTTTAGCGACTTAGATATGATAAAGGAATGCTACTAATAACGTTCAGACTATGAACAACTACCAAGCTTTCAAACAAGAGCTTTCACTGAAGGTGATGAATACCCATGCTTCACTGCCTTGACTCAGAAATAGGAAGAGGCACTGAACTTTTTATAAAGGACAACATATATAAATTACATATAGCCCCGACTTCATTTTAGGATTCAGGGGTTATGAAACAGAGTATCCAAATGATTAATTTCTTAAAACATTCACATGCATAATTCTTAAAAGAGAGTAAAGCATGTTTAACAAAACTCATAAATACAGTATATAAAATTATTTCCAAATAATCAAATGAGGAAATAAGGTCTTCCTCTGAACAAGACAGATTTTTTAAGAGTGAAGAGTATCTCATACTTTCCCCCGTCATTTAAGAAAAAGTTTTAATAGTCGCTTTGGCAAAGTGCTACTGCTGATGGATGAACAGACAGAATATATCTACCTTCTCATCTGCTCCTTCATCGTCCGCCTCAGGGTCGTATCTCTCTGCAGACACTAAAAACAAAAGGAAACAATGTTTCATATTTTCCAAAAGGATATGGCTGTCTTTCAAGTGTTACAAAAGTACTCATACTCTGAGGCATCTCTTTTCTTTCCCAGATTAATTTTGAATCATTACCTTAGGGGTTGAAAGTTTTTAAGTCTAATTCAAAAATCTGAATCTGACACATGCAGCTAAGATCTAATGATACCAGGATGATTTACAATTCAGCAACTGGTAGCATCGGCTAAAACCTTCTCAAAGATTTGGTAAAACCTTCTCAAAGATTAAATGTTGAAAAAATCAATTTCAATGGAGGCTTTGGAAGTAACAGAAAATATAAGTACCAATGATAGGGTTCTATGAAGGCAAAATATCATTAATTGCGAAAATTTCTGTCAAGGAGAAGAAACTCAAATATTATTATGCATAGTTCTATATAGCTGCCATTTTAATATAAAATCAATGTTCCATCAGTCTGAGAAATGCTTTAAGTTCCTGAAGAGTTTATAATTATATGGAAATCCACCATGACAGAGACTGGACATGAAAGACATGTGAATAACACTAGAACTCCGCGAGTCGGATGTGTCGCCTGAGGATGACCTATCTGTTGACAGTAAAGATGCCAATTTGTCACTTTCTTTTAAAGATGGGGTATAAATGCGCCATGATCAAACAGAGAAAGGCTTATAAAGATCAAATAAAAAATGTAAGGACTATTATAACTTAAACATATTAAACAAGTATAATTAAATATGATTACTTTTTTGTTGTTTAACCCCTTTCCTGATAGAACACCTATAAATATGTCGTATGCAAACAGCATAAAACCAAAGGGAAATAACTCAAAAAGCGCACAAAGTAGAGATATGATTCTTGTGCACTGCACTCCACATCATTGCAAAAAACATACATATCAAGTCTCAAGTCATTTAAATTTATGGTGAAAAATATATGCTCCGGACAAAAAATTCTTAAAGAAAATCTATCAAAGGGGAATAACTCAAAAAGTGCATAAGGTAGAGTTATGGTTCTTGCGCACTGCACTCCGCGTCATTTCAAGAAACATACATATCAAGTGTCAAGTCATTTAAACTTATGGTGAAAAAGATATGCTCTGGACAAGAAATTCTCAAAGAAAATCTATCAAAGGGGAATAACTCAAAAAGCGCACAAGGTAGAGTTATGGTTCTTGCGCACTGCACCCCGCATTATTTCAAGAAACATACATATCAAGTCTCAAGTCATTTAAACTTAAGGTGAAAAAGATATGCTCCGGACAAGAAATTCTCAAAGAAAATCTATCAATGGGGAATAACTAAACAAGAGGCCCATGATGGCCCTAAATCGCTCACCTGAGATAAATAGGTTGACCCAAGGAACATCTGTTCCAATTTATTTTAAAATCTGGCCAGTAGTTTTGAAGAAGATGATTTTTAAAGTTTTCATATTTTTTTTCTTTTTGTAGCCATGGCAACCAGAGTTCTATATGGATCAAGTTTATTTAAGAAACTTTTGTGAAAGTTGACCCAAGGCTCATTCCTGTCAAGTTTAATCAAATTCTGTCCAGTGGTTTCAGAGGAAATGTTGATTAAAGTTTTCCCTATATACATATAAGGCAAATAAGCCCCGCCCCTGGCCGCCATGTTTTTTACGGATCGGAATTTTTTTTAGCAACTTTGGTAGAGGTTGACCCAAGGAACATCTGTACCAATTTATTTTAAAATCTGGCCAGTAGTTTTGAAGAAGATGATTTTTAAAGTTTTCATATTTTTTTTTTCTTTTTGTTGCCATGGCAACCAGAGTTCTACATGGATCAAGTTTATTTTAGCAACTTTTGTGAAGGTTGACCCAAGGATCATCCCTGCCAAGTTTAATCAAATTCTGTCCAGTGGTTTCAGAGGAGATGTTGTTTAAAGGTTTCTCTATATACATATAAGGCAAATAAGCCCCGCCCCTGGCCGCCATGTTTTTTTCCGGATCGGAATAATTTTAGCAACTTTGGTAGAGGTTGACCCAAGGAACATCTGTACCAATTTATTTTAAAATCTGGCCAGTAGTTTTGAAGAAGATGATTTTTAAAGTTTTCATTTTTTTTTCTTTTTGTTGCCATGGCAACCAGAGTTCTACATGGATCAACTTTATTTTAGCAAATTTCGTGAAGGTTGACCCAAGGATCATCCCTGCCAAGTTTAATCAAATTCTGTCCAGTGGTTTCAGAGGAGATGTTGTTTAAAGGTTTCTCTCTATATACATATAAGGCAAATAAGCCCCGCCCTTGGCGGCCATGTTTTTTTACTGATCGGAATAATTTTAGCAACTTTGGTAGAGGTTGACCCAAGGAACATCTGTACCAAATTATTTTGAAATCTGGCCAGTAGTTTTGAAGGAGATGATTTTTAAAGTTTTCAAATTATTTTTCTTTTTGTTGCCATGGCAACCAGAGTTCTTCATGGATCAACCTTATTTTAGCAACTTTTGTAGAGCCTCACCCAAGGAACATTCCTGCCAAGTTTCATTAAATTCTGTCCAGCGGTTTCAGAGGAGATGTCGTTTAAAGCAAATTGTTGACGACGGACGACGCACGACGCACGACGGACGACGCACAACGACGGACGCCGGACGAAGGGCGATCACAAAAGCTCACCTTGAGCACTTTGTGCTCAGGTGAGCTAAAAAGTGCACAAGGTAGAGTTATGGTTCTTGCGCACTGCACTCCGGGTCATTGCAAGAAACATACATATCAAGTGTCAAGTCATTCAAACTGATGATGACAAATTTATGCTCCGGACAAGCAGATGGGGACGCCACCGCCAACAAAAGTAACCCCTATATGTCGCCTGACTAGTCAGGCGACACAAAAAAGAGGTTGTTTTGTTTGTAACTTTAAATCAAAAACATGACTTTTGTATGGTCATATGATTATAATTTTTATATAAATGAAGTTTTGAAAAGAAGCAGGGGAAAAAAGGCTTTGTCAGTATAGCAAGCAATACTGTCAGGAGACCCCACCGGTGAAAAACCCCCATGAAAAATTATGCCAGAAAGAAACAAGTAAGTAGTGGAAATGGGTTATGATCCCAGAACTGCACTGACCATTCAAGTGTGAATATAGCTGATGTGCAGGACACACTTTTGTGTTATGAAAAACACTTCTGTAAAGTTTCAGTAGTTTTAGAGTGGACATGAAAATGTAGTCAATGAATACCAAGGCGAATTTCAAACAACACTGGTGACCTTGACCTTTTAAGCGCACATATGGATGATGCGCGTGACACACCTTTCAGTTATGAGGAATACTTCTGTAACGTTTTATTGAAATCCATCCATAAATGTCAAAGTTATGAAGAGGACACAGAAGCAGGATGGACAGGCGGAATTGACGGACGTGGGCAAAACTTTAAAGTCACCAACCAGTTTCACCAGTGGGGACTAATAAAACATCATTTGAAAAAATATAATATACTGCAAACTTATATTACAATAACGAAATGGTTATGTACTGAAATTACCTCCTAAATTTCATATGGATAGAATTTTATGTAAGTGATATGGTAAAAAAAGTGAAATTCCTACCTGATTTTCTTCGGGTGAATCTGGTCGGAGGAGGTTCTGAAAATAGATAAGATTCAAATGTAAGTTTAAAAACAAAATATTTCTGGCTGCTGGTGTTCTAAGACCTTCAGATAGTTGAGTAAGTTGATGAAAACAACTGTTTCAAAAATTGTTCTTAATATCCTTTTAATTAACAATCTGATTTTCTTAACATAAGAATTGCTATATGAATATATTTCCAAATATTGAGGGTTTTTTGTTGTTTTTTTGGTCACAAAACCATATTTCTGATAAATTTCATGAGTGGAGTCCCAAGGTGCAAACACACATCCCACCATCAAGCAACTACATTCAATGATGGACAAAAATAATAACATAATTTCACATCAAGGAAATAATTGCAAAATTGCCAAAATATTAACGTCCTACAAAATTTGAACAGCTTATTTATTTAATCTGCACACCAGTTTATCTGAATACATGTACAACCATTCAACCAATGATGATAATTTTCAATCAAAAGCAAAAGTTCAAATCCAATCACTATCATTTTCATTTTTTATACATCATTCTCTGACTTCAAGGCAACAAAAATATTTTTGCAATTCTAAAAAAAATTACCCTGTATACTCCAAAACCAAAAGGCATATTATTATATACACTTCCATAAAAGCAGTGTTCATGTTTTTGTTGTTGTTGTTGTTGTTGTTGTTGTTTCTCCCTAATGTTTTATGCAAAATGACTGATTAATTTCCTGAGATAAATGTTCTATGCAAATGGTTATACATACATTACAAAAAAAAGTATGAGAGTAAAAATTGCCCCTAGAAATTATCCTTGAATAGTAAAAGTGTAACAATTGAGTGCACCGAATATTGCCGGAATTCGAATACGTATTCCTTATTTGCAAGGCAAATAACCAAATATTTAACAATGCCAGGCTGAGCAATAGATAAACCAGAAGTCCAAAGAGAAATATTGCAGGAAAGCTACATGAATTCATATGCATATTAACAATAAAACAAGAGGGCCAGGATAGCCCTGAAGAAGCTCACCTTAGAAAAATTGCCTTCACTGCCTGTATAAGTTACTATATCATCACATAGTTGTACTGCATACATAATCCATGAGATCATTCCAATTCCACAAACCAGTAATTGTGGTAAAAATTTGAAATGGAGCCGAGAGAATATGGCCATGAACATTGTCATAAATTTTCAAAATGATTGCTTTAAAAATGAAGATGCTACAGTGTAAACGAAGTGAAATCTTGCTTTTTTATTAAAGGGCCATAACTAATGTACTGACCTATTTAGCCTATATCAGCCAGACAAACTTGGCCAAGAAATTATGGCTATAAAATAATCATAAAGTTTGAAAATGATTGTTTAAGAAATGAAGATGCTAGATTGCAAACAAAGTGAAATCTGACATTTTTTTTTAATATTGAAAGGGCCATTACTACTGACCTGAATAGCTGATATCAGCCACAATCAAAATCAATCAAGAGATTATGGGGATAAACATTGTCATATAGTTTAAAGATAATTGCTTAAAAAACAAGTAACTGGTGTTGTATGCAACACATAAAGTCCCCTACCGGCTCCACCTTGACTCAACATGGTAATCAATCCCATTTTTTGCCATATTTTCACTATTTCCGTTACCATAGCAACCACAATTTTAGTCGAAGAACAAAAATAAAATGACGTGCATAATCTACACATTGCCATCTAGTCATATACCAAGTTTCATCAAGTTAGCTTGCTTAGTTATCGCAGGATCCCGTTTTTTTGCAATATTTTCACTATTTCTGTTACTATAGCAACCACAATTTTAGTCGAAGAACAAAAATAAAAGACATGCATAATCTACACATTGCCATCTAGTCATAAACCAAGTTTCATCAAGTTAGCTTGCTTAGTTATTAAGTTATCGGCGGGATCCAGATTTGAGCAGACAGACAGACGGACGGACAGACAGAGGGCAAAGCTATAGTCCCCTCCGGTGTGAACACCGGTAGGGGACTAATAAAGATGCTGGAGTGCAAACAAAGTGAAATCTGGCAATTTTTTAATATTAAAAGGGCCATAACTCCTGACCTAATTGGCCGATATCAGCCGTAATCGAACTTGGCAAAGATATTATGGCTATGATTGCTTAGAAATGAAGTTGCTAGAGCGCAAGCAAACTAACTGTGGACAATGGACAGACGCCAGACATTAATGGATCCTGATAGCTCATCATGATCACATGTGCTCAGGTGAGCTAAAACATGAGATGTAGAAAGAAATACTGAAAGTTGGCACATTTTTTAGATTATAAATTTTCTTTTTTTCACAGGAAGTATGGCTGACAGCAATGTGACACTGCAGAATATTGTAGCTACTTCAATATAAAATGGTGAGATATACAATTAATACACAATAGGAATGATAGGATAAATACTCAGGTGTTATAATTCCCTATATCAATTTAATTGCTGCAAGGTTCCAGATTTGCAGTTTTATTGATTTACCAAATATGGATGCATTAATTCACTAATTGTTTCAGGGCATCATTTAACTGCAAACTCATTACAATTATGGCAAAGCACAGACAAGCAAGGACATCATGTACAGTGGTCTACTAATCAATAATACTCTGGCATTCTGAAAATTACAAAAAAATGGTTCCATTTTTTTCTCCTCAAATAAAAAAAATCATGATGTAAAAATGTTTCAAAATGAAAGCCTACAAATATTTGTCTAAGTCCTCCAATTTACATTTTGGATAAGTCTTAATCCTTTTAAGTCTATGACTTTGTGCAATAGGATCAACAAGGTTCAGCAAGTCCAGCTATTATGAAATCATTAATTTGAATAAGCAAACCTAGAATACCCTGTGAAATGGCCTAAGCAATGAAGCTGATAGGCATTCCACCAGTCAGAACTAATTTCAACCATTGGGACTGTCAAGGTTAAAAAAATGTTCAGATTAACATCTCAGTGATCGTTGCTCTGTACAGAGTAATGATATATTGTCAAGAAAAACAAGATTACTACATGTGGATGCCAGCCCTCACCAGTTTTTGATTTAAAAAAAAAAAGGGGGGGGGGGGAGAAAAATTTGGTCAAAATGGACCTAAGGATTATGGCCATTGGTGATAATGTAGAACACCTACGCCACTGCCAACAATGATGACACCAAAGTAATGACAATACTTTGACCTTTTTTCTTTGAAAAACAACCAAGCTTCACAGAGAAAGATAAATTCTATTTGCATTTCTTTTAAAGTTTTGGATCAGAGTTTATGAGCACACTGACCTTCGATGAAAGTCTAAAATGTTTTTAATTATGTTTTAAATTTATTTTACTGTAAACCACAGCATATAAGACGCAAATAAGTCTCAGACTTGCTTAAAAGAAAAAAAAAAGGAAAAAAAAAATATGGTAATTGCCTCCATTTTGACTTACAAGCTTAATGCAATGGTAATTTTCACTTGTTTACCTCAGCCTTAAAAGTAGACTGCACATAATATTCCCATTATAGATGACAAGAGCAATTGACTGTGGAGTTCTAATATGAGACTGCTATAGAATATGTTTACTTTTATAAGTAGTTTCATTAGGCAACATATTTTCCACTTTAGAATTACTTGAACATGTCACCTTAATCAATCAAATATGTGTTGCCACAATCTCAAGTCTATCAATATTCTCACAACAAACAAACATGCATCACAGACACATCGGGGCACTGGCACTAGAACCGCATAATTGCCAATTTCAGTGGAATCTTGATTATCAAAACTATGTATGATTTTTTTTGTTGATGTTCTCTGGTACTGTAAATCAAAATATGGTAAGGAACAGAATCTGACATCTCATGATTATGAAGGTCATAACTTCGTACAAATGTATGCTACCATCATATTTTATGCACAGTATGATCAGTCTGATATCCAATCAACACATGGTATAACAAATGGTGCAAATACCCCTGTGCTTTGTCATAGGGATTTTAACATGACGCCAATGTGGGTTACAGTTCTTGGGCACTGCACTCCTTACCAATGAGATCTATCCACATATGGAGTTTCATCTTGATACCTTTATCCTTTCTGAGTTATGGTCAGGACAAAAATTAAGTATGAAAATTTACAAAAGGCAATTACTCCATAATTATGAACAAGAGGGCCAAGATGGCCCTTGGTCGCTCACCTGAGAAAGATGATTGCTTAAGAAATAAAGATGCTTGAGTGTAAAAGTGAAATCTGGCTTTTTTTATGGTGAAATGGGCATAACTCCTAAATTTACAAGTCAATATCAGTTATAATTGAACCCGATTGTGAGATTATGGTCATAAGCATTGTCATAAAGTTTGAAGATGATTGCTCAAAAGATGAAGATGCTAGAGTGTAAACAAAGTGATTTCTGGCATTTTTTTATATTAAAAGGGGCTTAACTCCTGACCTAATCAACTGATCTCAGTCATAATCAAACTCAATCGAGACCTTATGGTCATAAGCATTGCCATACAGTTTGAAGATGATTGCTCAAAAGATGAAGATGCTAGAGTGTAAACAATGTGAAATATGGCATTTTTTGAATATTAAAAGGGGCATTACTCCTGACCTAATTATGAATTCAGTCATAATCAAACTCAATCGAACCTTATGGTCATAAGCATTGCCATAAAGTTTGAAGACAATTGCTCAAAAGATGAAGATGCTAGAGTGTAAACAATGTGAAATATGGCATTTTTTGAATATTAAAAGGGGCTTAACTCCTGACCTAATGGTACGATATCAGCCACAATCGAACTTGGTCGTGATTTTATGGTTATAAACATTGATATAAAGTTTGAAGATAATTGCTCATAAATGAAGATGCTAGAGTGCAAACAATGTGAAATTGGCTTTTTTGAATATTAAAAGGGGCTAACTCCTGACCTAATGTTCCGATATCAGCCATAATCGAACTTGGCCGAGATTTTATGGTCATAAACATTGATATAAAGTTTGATAATAATTGCTCATGAAATGAAGATGCTAGAGTGCAAACAATGTGAAATCTGGCTTTTTTGAATTTTAAAAGGGGCATAACTCCTGACCTAATGTTCCGATATCAGCCATAATCGAACTTGGCCGAGATTTTATGGTCATAAACATTGATATAAAGTTTTAAGATAATTGCTCATGAAATGAAGATGCAAGAGTGCAAACAATGTGAAATCTGGCTTTTTTGAATTTTAAAAGGGGCATAACTCCTGACCTAATGTTCCGATATCAGTCATAATCGAACTTGGCCGAGATTTTATGGTCATAAACATTGTTTTAAAGTTTGAAGATAATTGCTCATAAAATGAAGATGCTAGAGTGCAAACGAACAAATTGTGGACGACGGACGACGGACGGACGGACGGACGGACGGACGGACGACGGACATTCATCGATCCTAAAAGCTCATCCTGAGCACACGTGCTCAGGTGAGCTAAAAAGTGAGTTACAGTTCTTGAGCACTGCACTTCCCTTTGATAAGATCTATCCACATATGAAGCTTCATCTTGATACCTTTCATACTTTTCATGAAACATGGCCAAGACAAAAATAAAGTATGAAATTTTACAAAGGACAATAACTCCAAAATTACACTATTGAAAGTTATGGTTCTTGGTCACTGCACTCACCCTCAATAAGATCCACATATGAAATGTCATCTTGAAACCTTTAATTTTAAAATTGGTTTTGGTCTTTTTTTTTAAAAAAAAATGAAACCTGTAATAGTATATCCCCGTTACATCTCATTGTGCTGGGGAGTAATATAAATCAAAGGGCAACCTTAAAGTAATTATGCGAAATGTCAACAGTTTGTACATCTTTATAGGTCTGCTCCACCATCAACTTCCATTTTTTTTGTGGAGCAATTTTGCTTAAAGGCCCAATTTATTTCATAATGATTCAATTTTCAAGAAAAAGTTAATATAAAACAACATTAACATATCATAGACCAACACAAATGGTACTAAATGTGCAAATATCTGTTGTAAAATAACAGTTAAACACATCAAAAGTATTCGTCAAATTACACAATTTTGTAATTTGGATGGATGTCAAAATAATATCATTGTTTACATTTTGTATTTGCAAGTATTCCCGAAGACTTTCTGTAATCAGAAATAATTTGAATTTGAAAAACCGTCATTAAAATACAATTTGTTTATCTGCTACATCATCAATTAATGCACTTGTAATTCATTGACAGAGACATGCAGAAGGTCTATGGAAAATTGACAAAGATATGCAGGATATGTAAATTAGTTATTTTTTGTAAACAACTGAATGATCTTAAGTGAAAGATTCTTTCTTATTTATGAATTGTAGTAACATTGTCATCAATGAAAAGCAGAAAAGCAAAGTGTATGCTACGGATTTGTTTCGAGATGCAATCTGTAGCATACCCTTTGCTATTTTGTCCAAAGAATATACACTGCTTTTGGAAGAATAATGGGCCTTTAAATTACTTTGTTAAGATTGCCTTTTTCAATGTGTTACATGAATATCAGACTGATCTAACCATGCATAGAATACAAGAGATGGCAGAGGACAGCACGCTCGACTATTCAAAATGCTTGTTGGTAAATAAAATAAAATCTATTTTAATTCTTGCCCTTCATATACCCTGTATATAATGATAGTCAAAAATGATATAGTGTCTAAAGTCTAAAATCAATCCCATGCCTAGTTACTGAGACATAAGCATAATTACACTGTGCATGCAAAACTTTAACCAAGTATCCAAGTTAGAAAAAGGCCATAATTTGTATAAAATTCAGTTCAAGAGTTATCATCCATGGCTTTCTGATGCCCCTGAACACACTTTAATTCTAAACTTTCTAGTCAATACCATATACAATTTCTGATACATAAGCTGGATAGTAGCTTGCATGCAAAACTTAAACCAAAAAATCTAAGTCAAAAAGTGGCCCTAGTCTGCATTATATTCAGTCAAAAACTATCTGCCACTATAGTATGATTCCATTTAACATATTAAAGAAGTTCCAAATCAAACCCATGCCTGGTAACTGAAATATAAGCATGAAATTCTTTGCATGAAAAACTTTAATCAAAATTACTAAGTTTAAAAGGGGCCATAACTTGTAATATATTACATCAAGTGTTTCCTTCCTTGATAGTATAAACCCCTAAACATATTAAAAATGTTTCAAATCAATCCCATGCCTGGACTCTGATGCCCCTGAACATATTTATTAACTTTCAAGGCAATACCATAAATGGTTATTGAGATATAAGGCTGATAGTAACTTACATGCAAAACTTTAACCAAGAGCCAACGCCAATGCTGACACAAGGGCAACTACAATAGCTCTCATATTCTTCGCATAGTTGAGCTAAAAAGGCGAGGACAATAATAAACAAAAGGGTAAGGATGCTTCAAAGAAGCTTTTGAAAAGACCAAGCAAAAAGGATCGTTTTGTCCTAAATGGAAAGATGAGTTCCGTTGACTAGACTTTGGTTATGTTTTGTAAGACATTCAGAGAGTATGAAGGGAGTGGACAATTTTTGTCAATAATAATAATATAAAAAGAGCATTCTGAGTCTAAAATCCCATAAGTCTAACCAATGAAACTATGACTCACCACTTTTGTTGCATCCCATACTGACAATTAACTTAAACAGGCAATAGAATCAATGTGTGTTTGAATATGCAAGGTAATTGTGCAGTTCAGTTGTGTTATAACTTTATCTGTGGAAGTGCATTAATCATTAACAATCAAAGACAAGACAAATAACCTAAGAGAATAAAAATAAGTTTTCCATTTTAAATTCAACATATGATAATCAATATTATCATACTGATTGTGTTAATTTTCAAATATGTTCAAATTTTTTGTTTTGATACTATTTTTATTGATTGTACTTCAGGAATTTAATCAATGAATCAATAATAAATGCTTAAATCTCATATTTGAATTATCATGTAGGTATCAATTTAATATTCAAGTCATGTAGGTATGGTCATACTTTATTCTCTAGTCATAAAAGTACCATGGTATCACTGTGATACCTTAAAAAATTAAATAAGTTTCACACTTAATTTTCTATAGCCATAAAGGTATCATTCTTAGTTTAATTGGTATGTTCATTACAAAGTGCTTGAAATCAGTTGATTTAAGTATTACTTGTATCATTAGACCAAAGTGTAAAACACATAATATACATACTTTATGTGTATTATGTGTTTTACACGTTGGTCTAGTTCAGTTTAGCAGGTTGTCTAGCAGGTTGTCCAAGTTACTGGACCACTGGTCCAGCTCTCAAAAAAAATTAGTGTCAAACCCTGAACAAGATTACACGATCTAAACAGCTCTAGGCAGGAAACCATCCACTTCTCCTTAAGAGTCTGTCACCACTGAATACCCTTCTCTATCATACTTCTTAACAACTTCTTGCCAGTCTTTCATTCCTTGCCTCACAAAATACACCATTTTATACCATTATATACTTAAACAAAAGCAAGAAGTTTTAAATCTAAAAATGTCTTTAAGCATTACCACCTGATTTAAAAGGTACCTTAACTATGTACCTATCAATGTTTTTGAGTAGTGATGAGGTGACAAAGAGGAATTAAATTTTGGCATTTTTCATTTTTTGGAGTCTTAACACCTATCTTAAGCCATTGGCAATTTGTCAAAATCCCCACATTAAATGCTAATTGCCAAGGTCTATTTCCATGAACTCAGTATTATTCCGTCTGTCAAATTTCCACCTGTCCAGAATGGTCTTCTGTCAAAAGCCCCAATTATGCCCACTACACCCACCTTGAGGCAAAACATTGATAGGCTCATTACAGTGTAAGGCCTGATCACCCTAAGAGTTACCAGCAAGGACTGATCTTGTTTAATACTTGAGACACAATGTGGCATGATACCTCACCAAGTCAAATTATCCTGACATTGCATGGGTCAAACAGTCCTGAAACAGCCCTTATATGCTTATTAATATTCCAAGTTTCAGTGAATCTGACATTAATGTATGTCCTTGAAATTTTCAAGCGGTTTACTCCACTCTCTCCAACTGAGCTAGTAAAGGCTGTAACAAAGTAGTACAAAACATATAATTTTGTATTCCTATAATTATACACTGGCAAGCTTAACTCTATGTATCTGAATAAACAAGGACATGGTAATTTTTTTTCTCATCCAACTGGAAACTACAATTTTAACTAGCTACCATAAAGATACAAGAAGCAGTTTGTCGCGACACAATGGTGCCAATCTAAAAACATCTTGAGCAGAACCATACCAGAAAGACATATAATTGCATCTTAATTTCTCATAAGAAATGTAATGTCTGACTCCAATGTAACCTAAATCATATTTGCAAGATCATATTTCCTAAAATATACCTAGTAAATATCCAAAGCAAGAGTCAATATTTATGACTTGATTCTGATGTTAATATTGTTTGTCTAAAAAAGCATTTGGTCATAGAACACACATTCAAAAACTGAACAAAGGGAAAAATCTAAGATTAAAACCTTTTTAATACCAGTTTACTCTACTGGGTGATGTTAATAGTGAAAAGTGAACCTTCAAGTCTACCAGTGCAAAGTGCAACCCATACATATGCTTTCCTCCCCAAAATATTTTACAAAAGAATTATGGTGCTTTGTATATTTCTTAGGCTGAACATTCCACTGACAGTATTTCAATGACAGTCATTGAATACTTGAGATAGATTTAGTGCTGTCACACTTGGGTATCACGCGTTAGACCTGTGTCATGATATCACAGTCACATTATCTTGACACTGGGCCAATCAGTCCTGACACTACCCTGTATATATGCTGAGCACCAAGCAAAGTCATGGTTCTTTCTATAACTTTGATTCCAGGCTGAGGACTTGTTCCTTTTTTGTATGCTTTTAAGACTGCATAAAATAAACTTTTCATCAGACAGATAATGGATACACTAAATCATGATGGAAATGAGAACAATCTGAAATTTAATGTTTATTTGATTAATTTTTAAGCTCAATTCCCTAACATTTCGTTTTAAATTCAACATTAAAACGGAATCTCATGTCTCTAGCATGACAGATCTTAAAATTATACACTCAATCCCACGGAATGTGGTTAGAAGAAAAACTACTGAAATTATCCTTAGAGAAAATTAACTAATCAGGCAAATATCTAAACATAGGGCATTCAATTAATTGGATTAGTTCCATTATTATTTTTACAGATAATTCTGATTATACTTCAAGTAAAATGTTTAAGTTTTTTGTCAGTGCAATTCATAAAACATTACAAGCCTGTCTTGATACAAGCTGTAAACACAATTAATCTTAGAATATTGGTATTAATATATCACATCATATATTTTTTTTTTTTAAATTATTGATGCAAAAGGGACCTTCACCATTAAACCAAAAACAAGAGCAGTCTGCTGTCTGTAAGACAGTATGCTTATTTATTCTGCCGCTTTTTTGTTAATCCAGATTATGTTGCACACTAAAATTTAATATTAAAAATTTCTAAGATCAAAAGGGGCCATCATTTACGATAAATTCAGTCATATTAAGATATCTTACATGACAGACTCAAAACTCTCAACAAAATCTCTAAGCCACCAAAAAAATGCTGTTAATTCATATGAATTCAAATAAAACTATGATTTTTTTTTTGTTTAAGATTGTAAGGAATAGGGTTGGAAACCCAGTGTGAAGTTTTAATCCAATAATTTTATGTGTCTTGATTACTAAAATAAATCCTTGATAGTAGCTTGCATGCAAACTTTAAAAAAAAAAGAAAGAACAAGATGCCCAAGGGCAACATGTCGAGCAATATTTTTGATAACACTTCTGATCATTTAGGCTAACATTACTGCCAACTTATTTGAAAATCCTTCAATCCATGTCTAGGTTACAGACAAGCAAATGACCTTTGACCTCTATGTATGACCTTGACCTTTGAGCTAGGGTCACACCTCTTGTACATGACAATCTGTCCAATTGAGATAAACATAACTGCAAGTATATTTGGAAATCCTGCCATCAACATTTAAGTAACAGCCCAGACAAGCAAATCCAACTCCATGACATCTTACTTCTAGGTGTGACTTTGACCTTTGAGCTACGGGCAAAACTCTTGTGCCAACTAATTAAAAAAACCAACCCCCTTTCCCTACACTAATTGCCAAGCTGTTTGAAGATGCTGCAATCCATTTCTTAGATACAACCTGGTCAAGCAAATCCAACTCCATGACCTTTGACCTCTATGTATAACTTGAACATTGTGCACGACACACTGTCTCACTTAGCTTGACATTTGTCTCATATTATTTCAGAATCCTTCAATCCATGGGAAAGTAACAACACGGACATGCAAAAATGAACTCATTTTTTACCGTTGACCTCTAAGTATGACCTTTAACTTTGAAATACGACTGGTTCTTGTACATGACACAACATTTAAGTTAGTTTGACATTTGTATCAAGTTATTTGAGGATCCCCCTAATTATCTGGATAAGCTGTTTAAGACTATTTTTTTTACATTTGACTTTTAAGTGTGACCTTGACCTTTGAGCTATGAATCTGGTTCCTATGCATGACACTCTGTCTCACTGAGCTTGACATTTGTGCCAAATTATTTGAGAATCCTTTAATCCATGATAAAGTTACAACCCGGACAAGCAAAAAAATACATGTTTTTGACCTTTGACCTCCATCTGTGACCTTGACCTTTGAGCTATGAATCTGGTTCTTTTGCATGACACTCCATCTCACTGAGCTTGACTCTGTGCCAAATTATTTGAGAATCCTTCCATCCATGATGAAGTTACAGCCCAGACAAGACCAAATCCGGATGCACGTATGCACATACACCGAACACAGCATTGTGACAACTAAGTCGAGCTCACCACAAGCGGGCTCAACAAAAAAGCTTGCAATATGAAACAATTCAAAACAAATATTTTAATTTTTGTTTGGGATAATTATATAGGTAATTAAGTTGGAAAGATTGGTGTGATGTTTCAATCCAATAAGTATACTGGTAATTGAGATAAAATTTTCACTATTACAGTGTTGCAGATACAGACATTGAAGATGGGGTGAGTAGGAAAGCTCTCTTTATGATTTTCTAATAAAATAGTCCAGGTAAAAATGATTAAAAGATGTTAATTATCTGTATATGACAGAGGCAATCCTGGATTGGAACAAGTATCAGTAAATGATACTGGTACATTCTGTTACTTGCTTAGCTGTAAATGAAGTTGCTAAGATTCCAGGATAGACCAACGTATTGCATCACCTTGCCACATTGTTTCAAGCAATACAGTAACATGGTATATTGATACAGGATGTAACGTGAATATTGTGTATGTAAAAATATTCAACTAAAGGTTTGTTACTGCTTGCTCAAGAGGAGGGCTTTGTGATTTCTTCTATCATTACATTACAATACAGCTCTATATAATGCCAACTTACAGTCAAAAGAATATTGTAAGATATCTTAGGAGACAATTTAAAGGCTAGGTGCAAAACTAACTAGGGAACATATTGGTCAGAATGATCGATTCGATATTTTTATCTTTGATTGTAATAAGAAATAACACAGAAACTGAGAACAATGTATAGTATACATTATTATATAGCTGATACAATGATATCATACATATATTGTTTAATGTTTTTAAGTCTTTATTCAACCAAAAACTCTGACATTTCATCTGCATTTATTCTCGAAAAGGATCAAGCCGTCTTCCAATTTTTGCCCATATCTTATTGAAATAAAGTCTGAAAAAAAATGAAAATAAATCAATATCAGTAGACCTATTAACAGTTGGCAGTATTTTATTGCAATATATTAAAGATAAAACTGTTTATGCATTAAAAAGATAACCAGCTACTGAAGGATGAGATGTACTTTCAATCTTGTGTTTCTTTCTATGCTGTGAAACAAGGTTACTAGCACTGACGCCATTGCTCTTTACCAGAGTTTTACAGTCTGCACCATCATTTTGTCTTTTAAAATAAATCTCCCATATGCATCCCCAACACCGGTCTAGTAATTTACATAATTATACCTATTTAATAAAGGAAAGTACTCTGGAAGTTTTTTAATCTGCAAATAAACATCAAGGGAGGTAGAGCTTTAATAAAAAAAAATTTGCGCTAATTTTCAGAAAATGAAAAACGCCAGTTTCAGTTTTTTATTGATACTCGTTCAAAACACAAAACGTTCGATCTGATATAGCGAACGTTGGAATACGGTCTTCAATACATATCGTGTACCGGAATATACCCCTAAAGCTAACTATGGTAGCTTACTACAAAATGTTACCAAAGTTTTGCAGTAAGCTTTCAAATTACCGAAAAATAGGGTCAACGGTTTGAAATACAATATATAGACATTTGCCAATGCATTTAGTAAGAATTATTCTAAAAGAACCAAAATAACTTTCACTCAAATCTGCTTCACTTGTGCCACTGAATCCTACCTGGAGGAGATTATTTAGTCACAAGGTGGTACAAGACACCAGATGCCCTAATAAGGTTATGAATAATTCAGTGGCCTCTCTAATTACCTGTCATCACTTACAAAACCTTGCTCCCACTACTAAATACTGCATAGATCACTGGATGCATTCTAAGGCATATGAGACAATACGCCTGATTGTAACCGTAGACTGTGACACAAGACCTTGGCCAGGTAAGCGTACTGGAAACACACTTTGCCTCTCACCGATGTGTCCCTAGGTTTGTTTCATGAATATGAGTGTTAGGTACAGTGGTCACTAGTCCAGACACAAGGATTTTTCTCTAGTATTCCAGTTTCCTTTCACAACTATTCAATATATGCAGCAACCTGGGCAATCCAGAGAAATCTCATAAGTTGTGAGAACTTGTTGAGAAGTTGATAAACAAGAGCTATCCATAAGACAGTATACACAACTATTTTAGTGCTAGTCAATATAGAAAAATACAGCAGTAAAAGGCAAAATGAAAATCTCTTTATTATCAAAAAGTAGACAAGAGCAACTAGAACTGTAAGTAGAGGCTAACAGATACCTCCCCCACCCCCCACCACAAATTACCTGTTCCAACTTGTGAGCAGTGCTTGGTAATATGTCATTATAAATATACAAATACCAAGTTCAACCGTTTCAAATGTAAAAGGAAACCAAATCAAGATTCAAGGCTGCTGATATAGTACTAGTCAAGAAATGTTTTTATTAATTTATTTTTGCATAAAGTCTGAAGCAGTCTTAAAGCAGACGTATTTGCAAATCAAATTAAAAAAAAGGCAATACAACTCAATAAAAAGGACAAACTCCTGCAAAAAGTTTATTAATCATAATAATTAATATCCCTTGTGAAGTTGATTAATCATGATTAATAACAAGAAACACATCAAATGACGCAAAACCAGGTTTTCAAGTGTTGCCCTGTAACAGTGACCTTGGCCCAACTGACCTGAAAATCTATCCTAACCTTCCTCTTTCCATAAGGTACCTGTATATGAAATCTGATCATCATACCTCACTCCTAAAAGAAGTTATTTGACAGAAACAAAAAATCACCCTACCAGTGAGGTGCATAATTTTTCCGTTACCATAGCAACAGCAATCTCTGAGAAAAAAAAAGAAAGTGACGTGCAGAATCTCCATACTGCCATCTATTCATATATACCAAGTTTAATAATATTATCTTGAACAGGTTTTAAGTTATCGTGGGATCCAGATTTCTGGATGGACAGACTGACGGAGGGCAAACCTATGGTCCCCTCCGGTGTAAACACTGGTAGGGGACTAAAAACAGGTCTAATTTGGTCAAATTCATGAAAAAGTTATGTATCATTAATTATAGGTGGAAGTGATGGTCATAAATAAGTACTCCAAGTTTCAAAGCAATACCTCTGAGTCTTCAGTGAAAAAAGTCAGTTGGTACAAAAACCTAAACCGATATTCCAAGAGGAAAAAGGGGGAATAATTTAGTCAATATCCATGCTGAGTTATCCACTATAGCTTATGGAGGGTCATAAACAAAAATTGTAAGTTTCAAAGCAGTACTTGAAAGCGTTCAGTAAAAAAGTGAGGTGGTATGAAAAACTTCACCATTACGGCGACGCTGACGCTCATGTGGGTAGAACAGTCCTCCTTATTCTTTTAAAAGTCCAGCTATGTCAATACAGCTTAATCTGGATGGATGAAAAACTGTGATTCAAACAATTAACTTACTAGCTTTCCTAGATCTTATTACTACCCATGGTAAACTTAACTATCACAGAAATATAACTCCCACAGATGCCTTTAATCTGAGAAAATGTTTTTAAAAATAGAAAATCTAATAAGGAAGAGGATTCCATACTATTCTTAAAATGAAATAATAATAAGATTTAGCTATTACAAACAACCCTATGCTGTCCAATTTTCATTATGACACAAGTTTCTTTATTAATTAGTAATAAGTTGGTCCAAAGTTGTGCAAAATCCAAATAAAACAAAACTTGAATTACAGTTTTATTAAAACACATTAAAGGACAAAAAATTACCGTTTATCTTTCACACAAGACATCAATCAATGTGTTTGTTCAATTGCTACACAGATAAATCACCTTGAACCTTGAATATCACCAGAACTGTGAAAATCAAACATTTTTTTGTCTTTAATTCCTTTAAAGCCTTCTGGTATTGATAATTTAGGGGCCAAATAAATTCTACGGGTCTTCACAGCAGGACTGACCTGTGGCATTAATGGCATTCTTATACTGCTTCTTCTTCCCAAAGGTACCCTGTATGTTGCTGCCCATTAAAAAAATAATAAGTAGAAATGTGTCCAGAGGACACAGATGCTCCAACCTGTAGCATTTTCCAAAACAAAGGCCAACTCCCAGAAGCGCAAGTCATGTCCTCAGTAATATATCCAAGAAGTTTAAAGTCTGTAGCACAAATACCTTCAGAGTTACCTGTGTCACAGTTTTGGGATGGACGGACGAAGGCAAATCTATATGCCTCACTTTTTGGTAGGGGGCATAAAAATACCCAGGTGCACAAGACCATGTCTTGATTAATATATCCATGAAGTTTCAAGTCTGTAGTACAAATACTTTCAGAGTTGCGTGCGTCACATGCATAAAATACCATATTTTTCAAAAACAAAGGCCCATAACTCTGTCAACTTCAACAGCAGTTTGATAAAAATACCCAGGTGCACAAGTTCATGTCCTGATTTAAATATCCATGAAGTTTCAAGTCTATAGTACAAATACTTTCAGAGTTTCATATGTCACAAGCATAAAATTTCATATTTTTCAAAAACAAAGACCCATAACTTTGTCAACTTGAACGAAGGTTCGATAAAAATACCCTGGTGCACAAGTTCATGTCCTAATTTATATACCCATGAAGTTTCAAGTCTGTAGTAAAAATACTTTCAGAGTTATGCGTGTCACAAAATTTCGGGACGTATGTATGGACATACGAAAAGCAAATTTATATGCTCCCCCCCCCCCCCATCCTTTTTGGGGGTGGGGCATAAATATTCAATAACCTTATATAAAATAAGAAAGTAGGTTAAACTTATTCCATCGAAATCGTATATCATGTCATTTCAATTGCCATAACTCCTATAAAAAATTGCTGGATTTTCATAAAAATGGTTTTATTTTGTACAATATCAGTGACTGAATGATACTGATAAAAGAAACAAATAAACCTGAAATGAACATTGTGCTGACTTGAAAGCCATGTTTTGAGAAGACATTGTGACTAAATTGAAAACAAAACTACATCAGCAATGTCACACAGATGCTCAATAGTAACTTGGAGAATACATAGTTTTAACGTAGTTGTTCAACGGTCAAGGATTTGGATAAATTTTTAACAAGAGAGCCAAAATGGCCCTGTGTCGCTCACCTGAGTAAGATTGCTGTGTTAGACATGATTACCAAAAATGTGGCATCTAAAGTGTTTGCAATGCTTTTCTAACATATGACTTAGAGACCTTGATTTTGACCCTGCTTAAATTTGCTCTCATCTTGGATTTCATGCAGATAACAATCTTATCAAGTTTTATAAAGACTGGGACAAAAATGTTGCCTCTACAGTGTTCACAAAAAGTTTTTTCTATGATTCAACCTGGTGACCTACTTTTTGCACCCATGTGACTCAGTTTTCAACTCATCCAAGATTTCAAGTAGACAAACATTCTGACCAAATTCCATGAAGATTGAGCCAAAAATGTGACATCTACAGTGTTCATAAGCCCTAAGATTTGACCTGGTGACCTACTTTTTTACCCGACATAACCCAGTTCTGAACTCATCCAAGATTTCATGAAGACAAACATTCTGGCCAAGTTACATGAAGGTTAGGCCAAAAATGTGGCCTTTACTGTGTTCATAAGGTTTTTGTAAGATTTGACCTGGTGACCAAGTTTTGACCCCACATGACCCAATTTCATACTAATCCAAGATTTCATGTAGACAAATATCCAGACTAAATTTTATGAGGATAGGGCAAAAATGTGGCCTCTAGAGTGTTCACAATGTTTATCTAGGATTTGACCTGGTGACCTAGTTTTTAACCCCAAGTGACCAAATTTTTAACTCATCTGATATCATGTAGACAAACATTCTGATCAAATTTTATGACGATTGGGCTAAAATTTGGGCCTCTAATGTGTTCACAAGGTTTTTTAAAATTTACTCAGATTTGACCTGAAGACCTAGTTTTTGGCCCCACATGACCCAATTTAAAACTCATCGGGAATATCATATAGACAAACATCCTGGCCAATTTTCATGAAGACTGTGCCAAACTGTGGCCTCTAGAGTATTCATAAGCAATTGTTAACAACGACAACGCACGACGGACAAAAGTGGGTCACAAAAAAGGCAGAAAAAAAGGCTGCGTAAGTTAAACAAAAAGGGCCATGATGGCCCTGAAACGCTCACCTGATTATAAATGAGCAACAGGTGTTGGATTTTTCATATTGACCTACTTTTTGACATCACATGACCCACTTTCGAGCTTGACTAAGGTTTATGGAAACAGACATTCCGACCAATTTTCATGAATATTGGGCCAAAACTGTGGCCTCTAGAGTGTTTACAAGGTTCTTCTAAGATTTGACCTCATGACCTACTTTCTGACCCCACATGACCCAATTTCAAACCTGTCCCAAGATTTTATAGAAACAAACATTCTGACCAAGTTTCATGAAGATTGGGCCAAAAATGTGGCCTCTAGAGTGTTAACTAGGTTTTTCTAAGATTTGACCTCATGACCTACTTTTTGACCCCACATGACCCAAATTCAAACTTGTCCAAGATTTTATGGAGACAAACATTCTGACCAAGTTTCATGAAATTGTTGACGACGGACGAAGGGCGATCACAAAAGCTCACCTAGAGCACGTTGTGCTCAGGTGAGCTAAAAATGAAATAACAAGTATTCATTTTAAGTTTATTTGTTTTTTTAATCAGTATCTGTCCATACAATTCAACACTCTTTTTGTGGCTTTAGTTTTCCTGTAGTTCTAGTGAGAGATTGCCAAGATTCTGTTGGTCAAATCTCTTCTGACCAAATGCGTTTCGACTTTGCGAACTTTTGTAGCATGATTTCTTTGGCAAGGAGGTGTTTTGTACCTGATTGTCTTTATGTATCCCTTCAATGCAAAATAAGACCAATTTTATGAAAATCCACCAATTTCCAAAGGAGTTCTGGCAATTGAAACATAATGTACCTTTACAATGGAAGAAATTACCTACCTTCTTATTATTTATAAGGTCATTCAGTTTTCTGATCTTTTAATTTTTTATTCATTTATTTTTCTTTTTATTTCATTCATTTTTTTTTTTTTAAATGCTGCAGTTTTTTGGTCAAAGCAACTTACCAGATACCTTTGCTTCATCCCTACTTCATCAGCACTAATGACCTTCAGTGTGGCATTTAACAGTTCACCACACCCAGTCTATCATAAAACGGGTTTCGATACATTTATTCCGCCAGAAAGTCTTGCAAGAATGAGATACAATAAAGATAAAAGGAAAAAGACAAAAGCTATTTTTTGCTCTTCTATATTTTCATTATTCATGAACAATTTCACAAAATCTGTTGGTTTTTTTTTGTTGTTGCTTTAGTGTTTTCTTTTATTTTTTCAAATCAAGTAACAAATTTTATCTAACAATATACATAATGTAATATTAAACTACAGCTGTATAATAATGTATCATACAATTCAAATCCGTCTTCATTAATACAATTAAATGAATGACATACACGAAAGGTAATTTTTCTTTCATACTGATTCTCAAAAAAATATACAGATGTTTTCTATTTCTATACATTGACAGAAGAAGTCATTTCCTTTCTCTGATTATAAACCTGTAAGACTTCCATCCATCTGGAGAATATGTGCTCCATTAGAAATAAATGAACCTAAATCAATAATCCCTGTCATTTAAGCAGATCTTGAGGTGAACTGTTCTGAAAATGTACTTAAATCTATAACCATTCAGTGAGAACTAACTTCACACCATGGTACAACATAGGAATTGTTGAACATCCCACTAAAAGTATTTCAGGGACTTTGTCAGCACTGCGATGGGTATAGTTCTGCCACACTGTGATATCACAATATAAACAAGTTGACACTCAGTTATATTCACCTGATAGTCCTGAAATTACCTTTAAATGCTTACGTTAGAGCTATACCAGTATCAATTTCGGGACAGATGCTCTTACCATTAATAAAATGGTACTGGTACATGTAAAACATAGAAAAAAATCAGCTCAGTATGATTAAGTTAAATTATTTTTTTTCCAAGGGCTATCTGATCAGAGTCTCCTGTTTGCTCATGCAAAACTTTAGCTCAGATTCTACACAGTTTGCAAGGCAAAGAATACATCATTGTTTTAGTACACCTTTTAAATTTTTTCATTCATCTGGTAAAAGATAAGTTAACACAAAAGTTAGTTAAAATATAAAATATGTCTATCCTTATCAAATTTTGCAGTTTAGATTTGTTTATTAATTACTTGTGTCAGCATAATACATTTTACACATTAGAATTGCAAAGTGCAGAACGATACAATCATGTTGACTTCAGATCTGATTTATAATCTGATTATTATGTAACTAAACCAAACAATGCAGCTTTTATTTCATTGCCTTGTTGACATTTCAGAGCAGTTACTATTTACCTTTGCAGGTGATTAATCTACATTTGTATAAGCTTAAGCCCCTGTATTTACACCACACACTACCAAGTAGATATGCACGAGAAAACAGATTTCTGTAAATATTGCAGTCATTTTAAATGAGGTACAGTCTCCATCTGTGCGTACATCAAATTTAAGCCTAAGTAGATTTCAGTCTATCAATATAAATATATGCATTAAACTATGGACAAACTCCTCCCGTTTATCAGTTTGTTTCCACCAATGTGGCTGGGGTACTGGGAAATATTGCTTGTTAATAGTTCACACAAACTGAAAGCTTATTACAAAATCTTTTTTTTTTCCACAAACTAATCTCAAAATGCGTATTTCATGTTCATGAAGCACTGACATATTACGTGTTGCAGGCTTCCACAGCAACCTTGACTTTCGCATAATGTTGCACATATTCCCTGCATATAACCAGAATATATTTGACATTTTCTGCCAGGTTGTTTTACAAACAATGGCAAACATTTGGAGCATACATGATCATGATTAATTCTGTAACAGATATGACGTATGATG
>CM037786.1:24981122-25031122 GCA_021229015.1 Solen grandis
CGGCCTCAGCTGATGGTATCCCAGTGTACAAGTACAAGCGCTGGCAGGTGAAGAAGCAGGCGATTCCAGAGATCCTAGAGGAGTACAAGGCATGTGGGGCGGAACTCAACGTGCTGCCCTTCTGTTCACAGTTCATACCAATGGAGGTCATCAACCACCCCGCCCAGAGCTCCATCATATACCACCCGTCACTGTTGCCAAGGCACAGAGGGGCCTCCGCCATCAACTGGTTCGAAACATTATTAATAATTTGTTCTTTTTGATTTTTAGCCTAAGCCTTATTCTAATTTTGTATTAGGTTCTCAAGTACAATGTAGATGAAAAGTAAGGGGTGTTTATTGCAAAGAAGAAAGTACAATACTTGTGCATTAGACTTAATCCTCCTGAGAACTGGGGATGAGGAGAAGGGTGAAAGTAGCAAAGTGCACAAGTAGCCAATGATATCACTGCATGCTGGCTGGTTTTTAGCAACATATATCTTTATATATTCCATTTTGTTCAGTAACAAAAAAAAATAAAATGGAAAAAAAAAAAAAAGAATGAAAGTAGTCTATCGATAATGTAACAGTTGATAGGAAGGAACAACTCTGAATTGTAATAAAAGAAATTAAAAATTTAGAAAAGAAAGTACTGTATCACTAATTTTGAAGTGTTGCTGCACTGTGGTTTTTAACAAACAAATATACTACTGGTTTAACCCTTTCCCTCATAGAGGAAACCATGAAAAGACCTATGCGAACAGCATAAAACCAGATCAGCCTGCGAGTAACTTGCAGGCTGATCAGGTTTTATGCTCTTCGCTGCTCCTCAGTGGTCTGGAAATGAGGATTTTATAATTAAATTTGGTAAGGTTTGACTGTGGTTTTCTGCAGATCAGGCTTTATGTGGTACCTATTGAGTGCGTCAAAATGAGTCTATATGAGGGAAAGGGTTAACATTAAAGTCAACCAAGTATCAAATCTGGGTTTAAAAGTTCATAAACTGGAGTTATTTTACAATGATTGTTCAAGATGCATTTTGACTCATGATAATTTCCTTGAAATAACTGATTATGAAATTTGCCTTGTCCTTGATGTTGAAGGTTACTGAATTACCCTGAGATACCCCATGTGTTAGAATTGGCAAACAAATACTCTTGCACATGCAAAGTCATACTGACCTGGGATTGCACCTTGGGTGCATGGGTGAAAATCCAGGCTGTTAATCACTAAACTATCCCCACACCTGAGTTTTGATATATTTTCTCCATGTTTCCAGGACCCTGATGCAGGGTGACAAGGTAGGAGGGTTCTCTATATTCTGGGCCTCCGAGGGACTGGACGAGGGACCCATCCTCCTGCAGAAGAAGACTTATGTTGATCCAAATGACACAGTGGACTCCATCTATAACAGGTTCCTTTATCCAGAAGGGGTCAAAGCCATGGTGAGTGACCTTCATTGAATGTTGATCTTAATGTGTAGGTCTTTATAGGTATTATTATGTATTATTAACATCTACATATTGTACAGTTCCTTGATGTCCTTATACTGTATATTTTGTTGTTGATCTTTATCATTATCAGTTTTTGCATTGTTAACCTGCTTAGTTACAAGTTAAAGTTTGAACTTTTGTTTTTTTTAACATCAATTTGGAAACAGGTTCTTAAAATTTATTCTAATCCCTTTCAAGGTTTAAATATCTACAAAATGTATATCATTCATGAAAATTGAAGCAGTGGCTAGACACCCCTTCCTAGTTATGGCAATCGAGGATTCACCTCCTCCTGTGTGATCTTGATGGTTTTCTATGAAGCTTTACAAAAAAGCTTGTACCCCCCCCCCCCCCCCCCCGCCCCATATTAAGGTATGTATGAAGTTACACCATTTCTGTCCTCCATTTCTGTTTCATTACCTGTGAAAAAGCACTGTGCAGCAGGGTGGGGCATACATTTCATCCTCTTCAGAGATATCTGTGTGTTTGTTTCAGGGAGAGGCTGTTAGTCTGATTGACACAGGGATGGCTCCCAAGATTATACAGTCAGAGGAAGGCGCCACTTACGATGCCATGTTGAAAAAAAGTATTGTCAAGGTATAACAGTTTATTAGTTGTTTCAGCTGACCATTGTGTTGCATCAGCTTGGCTATTAGAATATTTGTAGAATTATTCATCCAGAGAACAATGAGATTGATCTTTTAGTTAAAAATTATGATCAAATTGAATTTATTTTCTGTATTAGTCTGAAGGCTTTGAATGTAAAGAAACTCCAGCTGTTTTGCAGAGCACCACCTTCAGTAGAGTTTCACATATTCCACCAAAACAGCTGTATTTGTGATGACTATTGTAGGTAGTAGTGTTCCGTTTAATTTGTGTTTAAGTTACTTCTAGCTGGAGCAGATATTTTCCTAAATATTGGAAACTCTTGACTTTACATAGAAGCTCTTGACTTACATCACAATTTCTGTATATCAGATTGGAGTAGTGTTAAGATAACATGATCCTGATATAAACATAGTTATACAGAGCAGATCCATTATAACATGTGCCACTATAACACACTCCATTATAATGCACTCCCTTGTAATACATTCCATTATAACACATTCCTTAACCTTAATTTTTTAACACATTCTATTATAATGCACTCCTCTACAATGTACTCCATTATAATGCATTCCATTATTACACACTCCATTATAACACAGTCCATTATAAGACAATTGATTATAATGTACTCCATTATAACACATTCTATTATAACACTCCATTATAATGCATTTCATTATAACACACTCCATTATAACACAAAAGCTAATGCAATCCATTATCGAACACAAATCTATATATTGTTGTTCATTTTGTTGTAGGATCACAAAGAATTTGGTCAAACATAATACAATATCTATACTTGGACTTCAAATACAGCATTACAATGGAGCTGAGGACCTTTGTGACTGAAAGGGTAAAGTCGCTGACCTTAACACTCACTCAGCCCCTCACCATATGGGTTTGAGTCCCAGCAGGGTCATTCGGATTTTTATGTGAAGAAGCCTTCCAGCTGGCTTGCGGTAGATTGATGGTTCTACCTGGATGCCTCAGTGCATTCGGGGTCTTCCTCCACCTGTAATGAGCTGGATGTCGCTACATGACTGAAACGTCAAACTCAAAAAATCAATCAATCAACAATGGGAGCTGAGCTATATTGGTTAAGATTTCTGTTTTAGTTGGATATGAACCAGACTGCAGAACAGTTACACAACTACATCCGAGGCTGTGACAAGGTCCCTGGGGCATGGGGTGTGGTCAATGGAGAGGTAAGGGGTACACATGTTTCCCACTCAGTCGTTGAAAATAATGAATATTCATACTGTAATAGTATCTCTATTGCTGTATCTAGTAGCAAACACTTTTCCAGTGTTTATGTATGTATAGATTGTATTTGTCATATAATACAACAGTCTCTTTATTAACAAATTAACATGCAATTAATGGTTGACAAGGTTTCAATAAAAAGACCTGAATGGATAATGATATCTTAACAATGGAATAAGTGGCTTATATTTCACTGCAATGACTGGGAGGTTCATTAGGTTTAATTGAATGTAAAATAAAAGATAAGCAAGGCATTCTAGCGAAAACCCCGAAACCTTGTTTGCATTTTTCTATTCTTAGAAATTAGAAAAACAAACTTTATTACCATTCAGTTCTGCAAAGTTTGTTGTTGACAAAGGACTTTATTAATGATTTAAAACATAGCAATACTTAACGAGCAGTTGTGTGTCTTGTATTTTGAAAGAGAATTAATGTTTGTGGTTGTCTTTGTTAGGAATTTAAAAAGTAATGTATTATTAAAAGCCTTTCTAGTATTGAATTCCTTGTCAGCTCTTTCTGCCTTGAGTCATTATTTTATTTTTATGCTTATGAGATCTGTGATTGGAGGCATATTGTTTTTGCCCTGTCTGATTATTTGTGTGTTTGTTTGCTTGTTGGTTTTTCAGCAACTTTAACATTGGCCATAACTTAAATATTTGAAAAATATTGACTTGAAACTTCATATATGAATAGAATGTGACCAGGAGAAGTGCATTGACTAAGAACCATAACTCTGTCTGGCTCAAGTTTGGAATTATCTCCCCCACTTCTTTTTCAACTTTTGTTGAGAGTATAACTCATAAACTATACAAGGTATTGACTTGAAACTCTGTCCATCAAATACTTAATGAAATTAATGTTCAGAGCACTCCCATTAAGATATGTCATATTAGCATTTGTGACTCTGCAGTTGACTGAAAAATGATAATGATGAGGATGATGATGATGACTTTAACAAGAATGATTTAAAGTTATCAAAAATACCTCACTGCAAAACATTTGTCTACGGCAAGCAAAACTAATACCAACAAAGTTTGTTTCGTTTTCATCATATGTGCATTTTCTTATGAAATGTCCATAGAAACATAAATGACTAACATACTGGTTCACTGTAAAACTAAATATTCACTTATTTCTTCCTACAGCAAGTGACATTCTATGGATCTCGGCTCTGGAAGAGGATGGAGCCATATGGGAAATCTTTCGCAGTGGAGGGGTCAGATAAACAGGCCATTGTACACAAGAATGGCATGATCCTGTTTGGAAATGATGGCAAAATGGTAGGGACTGTAGTTATTACTGTGTTAAATATTTATGAATTGTTTTCCTTGAAATCAGTTTTGTCCAATTGAAAAAATTGTTTTCATTAATTTTCTTGGATTATTCAGTGAACTTCAGTTTTATTTATATAATAAAATGGAGCACTTTAATTTGCATTTATAAAATGGTATAGATTATCATACACTTCTCACAATGGTGAATATATGTAAGATTATCTTATCATCTCACGCCAATCAGAGTTAAATGATATAGTTTTATTTCACTAACATATGCTGCTCTTTTACATCAGGGCATAAAGTAAATGTTCATATTCTGTTGCTGTGTCAAGGTCAATGTGAGCCAGGTACAGCTGGCCAGTGGGAAAATGATCAACGCAAACAAGTTTGGCAGTGCAGCCGCCGGGGAGAGCAAGCTGGAACTGACACCGGAGGAGGAAAAAATGTTGGAGGGCCTGAAACAGGTGTGGGCCAACATCCTGAATATTGACATCGAGTTGTCCACAGACTTCTTTAAGTCCGGGGCTGGATCCATGGATGTGGTCAGGTGGGTTTAAGTGACATTCTGTTGCTTTGTATGTCATTTTACAGATCTGTAAATAAAAGTTTCTCATTTTTTATTGGAAGATTATTTGCTGAGGACTATTTGCTTATTTTCATGGGGTTACTTATAATAACAGAGAATGCCATGAACTATGTATTTAAAGGGAAATAACAAAATAATGTTACATACTGATAAAGTACTGTTATTTCTTGCTCTAAAAACAGAATGAAAAACTTTTTTTTCAGGTTTCTTAATCAGTTAGCAGTACACTTTTCGAATTTATATTATATGTGATATTGAGGCATCAAAATCTTCATGGCATCTTTGTCTTTTTATTGCCTGCTTCATGGAAGTGGGGGCTATATAGGAATCACATGTCCTCAGGTCCGGTCCTGTCCTACACATTAAATGAAGAAATGTGTGTAGTATTAATCACTTTTGGTGCTAGTTCTAGTTTGTTCAGTATAGACCATTACAAAAAATTCTATGCAGATACACATTGCTACAAATATTAATTCAAAACATTCACACAATATGTTGAGATGTTGACTGTTTACTGTAGACTGGTGGAAGAGGTGAAGGAGAAGTGTAATGGCGTATCTCTGGAGAATGACGATGTCTACATGAACACAATGTTCGAGGACTTCTGTACCTGTGTCGTCAAGAGGGGGCGTGGCATCGAGGACAAGGAACCCTTCGTATTTGATGCTGTAAGTTTTCCTCAGATCTCTGTTGCCATTATTTATAATGAAACATTTGTACAATAAATATTGATGATGTTCAGACGATAGTGAAACCAGATTAGACCACAAGAAGTTATCATTTTGATCATCCTTGGTTATCTTCAATTTATTTACTGTGTGCCATATATAACACACCCTGGGACAATAAATGGATAAACTTTGTTTTCAATTGATATTCATAAGTTGATGCATTTATGAAGCAGCCACTAAAATTGGACATTTATTATGTAAATACTCTGCAGCTGGAATTGTTAAAGAAAATACTGATCCTTATAAGACTTTTAATTCCAAGAAGGAAATGTGTTTAGTCAGTTCTAATTCACTCTGCAGTTTAACCTTTTAATTAATTGGCAAACAGAGTAGACTCATCAGCATCTTCTCTGTTTGCTCATACAGTATAGTAATTCAGATCTTACACAGTCTGCTTAGCAAAGAAAAAAGTAATTTTGGCATATTCTATTCACATTAAAAAACTATATATATTTATCATATCGTAAATTTGTACATTAATAATCATGAGGTAAAAACTTAAGTTTAAATACAAAAAATGAGCAGTTTTAATAGTGTTAAATAAAGAACAAAGATGCATCTTGTATTGAGACCGTTATAAGACAAGCATTTTAATGTTCCAACCTTAATCAAGCATTAAAGTATAACCTGGGACAAAATATTGCTGGTGCAGTATTCATATCTACACACTACAGGCTTAATATGCTAATTTGAATACATGCAAATTTCTTTCTCTTCCTCAACAGAAAACATTGCATGTGAACAACATGGACATCAGCATGCCGTACCAGTGCTTCATTGATAACGAGTTTGTGGACGCCACTGGGGGACAGATGTTCAAGACAATCAATCCTTCTAATGAGGAGGTACTCATGGCTTTCCCTCATTCCATACACAGACTTATCAATAGCCATCTTTACTTTTTTGTTGAGCCTGCTTGTGGCAGATAAACAAAGTGGCTGCAATGGTGGTTTGATGTATGCATGTTGGTATATCTGCTTGTCTGGATATGCTTATCCAAGGTCAAGGTCAAACAAGTATTTTATTTAGAGGTGAGAGATCATGATGCTGAATTTGCTTTTCTGGACTGTAACTTATCCCTGGATGAAAGGATTCTCAAATAACTGGCAGTAAGAATTGCCTCAATGAGATGATGTGTTGCACAGAAGAATTTGGCTCCTAGTTTGAAGGTCAAGGTCACACTCGTGCTGCAGCAGTGATAAGCTGTTTGTGTCGGGTCCACATCTCCCACATGTATGGATGTTTGCTTGACATGTTGCCCTTGGATATCCAGTATAAAAATTTATATAAGTTGTTAAGTTTATCCCAAAATTATTTTTGCCAAATGCCAAAGGATTGTTATTTTTTGCCCTAAAATGATAATATTCATCAAAATTAAATGATTGTTTTCTTAAAGCTTTGTACTTAATATCACAAAATTTCAGCGATACATGTAGCTTTAGTTATATGTATTGGTAATATTGATCCACATTAAATACAGTCAATATATGATGAAACACATCCAATTCTGTAAAATGATTTTTTTCATGTGTCTTACCATTTACAGGTTCTTTGTGAGGTTTCCAAGGCAACTGTGGCTGATGTGAACAGGGCAGTAGAGGCAGCACAGGTCAGTTGGGACCATTTGATGAAAATCAAATATTAAAAAAACAACATATTTTTCTTTTCAAAAGAATTCAAAATAGTAAAGACAATATTGAATTTAGCATTCATTTTGAATCTATATATGGTGTAAGCTTTTCTTTTGAATCTGTACATTTAATACTTGAAATTTAATTCAATCTATCTTTAAAGAAATATTCCTGTTGTTTATTTCACTATTAGGAGTTTCTATTTCTCTCTCATAAAATATGACAGAAATCATACCAAACTTATACACCATTTGCCAGTCACTCCTGGACAAATAATCAACAATATGGGTTTCAAAACCTTAGTTATCTTTATTTAAATTTTCATATTTGATTCTCAAATGTTTTTTTAAAGAACAAGTGTATAAGAAAAGATACAATTTCCTGTCACCTGTTTTACAGGCAGCATTTGAAGAAGGGCCCTGGGGGAAGATGAATGCAAGAGACAGAGGAAAACTGATGTACAGGTAGGTTGTGGAGAGATTCTTACTCATTAATTCAAGCCTGGTCGTCCATCTGTCCAATAGCAAAATAATGTGCATGCAACTTCTTCAACATTTTTGAAGGTGTTTCAATTTGGCTATTAAACTGAAAAAAAAAATCACAATGACATTTAGGTAAATGGAGTTTGTGCATGCAACTCCTACAGTTTTGTAGAGCTGTCAGTGACACTCAAGTAGTTTTGATGACAATGGCCTATAGATGTGTAGAACACATTCTTCATGTCATCTTGTGTGAAGTCATTGCAAGGCCCTTTAACTTAAACAAATCTCACACTAACAGTATGAATCTGTGTAGTTTGTGCATGCAACTTCTTCCATCTTCCAAGCTCTGAAGGGATTTTTGTGGAACCTCAGACATGATCAGAGTGAAGTTTACATGTAATTGTAACACATTTTTCATAACATTTGGATAAGCTTTTTGCAGAGTTATTGGCTCTTGAACTTAAACAAAATCACGTTTGGAGTAAATTGGGTATATGCAAGCAACACCTTCCTGAGTTTTGAAGGGACTCCAGTAAAAACTCATAGGTGTCTTACTTATAAAGTCATGGTAATAAAATTATGGCTGAACCTTCTGATGTATATTTCATTGAAATTTGGTGCTCTTGTCATTGTAAAGTTAAAAGTACAAACACTGATTTCACTGTATCATTAAACATATTTTGCCTTTCTTCTGACTTACTAGCCAGACTCTTATAAGTATGACCATATTTTGTCTTTGTGTGGACAGACTTGCTGACTTGATGGAGGAACACAAGGAAGAGCTGGCCACGATTGAGAGTCTGGACTCCGGGGCTGTCTACACATTGGCGCTCAAAACACACGTCGGCATGTCCATTGATACCTTCCGTTACTTTGCTGGATGGTGTGATAAGATTCAGGTGGGTTGGGATGGTAACAGAATAGACAGTTTTATTGATTTAAGGTGTTGAGATTTTGCTGTTTTGTACTAGATAGAGCAGTGTTTAAAAAATATCAGCATCTTGAAAGTGTGAAAGGTAAAGTGCCAGCTGTATACACATGAAGATTTATATGAAAATAGGTTTTGATGAAAATTAAATGGACAGTTGAGATAAAAGTTGGGGGAGCCTTTTAGAGAACATCATCAGTATCTTTTTCTGGTTTCCCATCCAGGGTAAGACCATTCCAATCAACCATGCCACGCCCAGCAGGAACCTGACCTACACACGCAGGGAACCGATAGGGGTGTGTGGTATTGTGGTGCCCTGGAACTACCCACTCATGATGCTTGCCTGGAAAATGGCTGCTTGCATTGCTGCAGGAAATACTGTTGTCCTTAAACCAGCCCAGGTATGTATGGTCAGGTGTGGTATTGTGCCTCATTTGCATGATTACTTTTTAAACCAACCTGATTGCTATAATTATATTTCTTCAGTCAGTGCAAGAATTCATGGTGTTGCTGTTTATTTCCCTGGCAAAGTCTGCAGTTTAAGATGTGCCTCAGCATCTACTTCAATGTGTTATTTTTATATCTGTTTTAATCAACTCATGAAGATTTAAATAAAAAATTACAGATGTGTCACTTTTTATACAAGATTGAACAATAAAACTGGAAAGATATTGTTAAAATGCACCTAGAATTTTGGAAAATAGCATATGATTTAATATATCTGGTTTAAACTGAGTACAGTGGTCACACAATTCCTCGAGGTCGGACGGAATCTGCTAAAAATAACTCGAAGAATCGCTGTTTTCGAGGAGTCATTTATGTGTCAAAGTTCAATACATTTACATTTGTTGATACCTTAACGTCGTCTTTTCATTAATTATTTTGTTACGTTTAGCCCTTAATTATGCTTTATAAACATAAAATATGTTTTAAAAATACAAAAATAACACGATAATAACATTCATTGTGAGAATTAAGTCAGAAATAAGTTCTTTTTTACCGATAAATTGATTGAAACCCTTTGTTTTAGTTTGTGTATATGGCGCTGTTGCATATTTTTTACATTCTTGTAAAAAACACTTAAAATTATACCGCGGTTCTTCAAATTAATGATTACAGAGAAAAGGAACAAAACACAAACAAAATTGGCTCCTTTAATGACAAATGATTAATCATGCAGACCTGTTGCAGTTTGTTACATGATCAGTAGGTGTGAAAATACTTTCTACATGGCCGTGTTGATTTAACGACTTACCAATATACTCTTATGAAAGCCATCTCAACCAACGTGTTAATTACAGGGACAGGTAGTATGGTCGTCAAGGATATCGACTTTGAGGAATGCATAGAAATCATATAGGATATATTATCTAGGGACCAAGGACGGAGCTCGGGAAAATCGCGTATAAATTTATATAGAATAAGAAGGGCTAAATAAAGGAACGGGCTTGTAGCTCGAGTCATCGCCTGTATTCAATGAATCGCCACATTGAGGAATCGCGTGACCACTGTATTATAAACACAGAAAAAATATTGTATGAAACATTCTGTACTTTGATGATAATGGTACATTACTGGTTGTGTGTCATCTTCATATCTCTATTTCATTCCTGGCTTCAGGTGACCCCCATGACAGCTCTGAAGTTTGCCGAGCTCTCTGTGAAGGCTGGTTTCCCACCTGGTGTCATTAACATCCTGCCTGGGCCCGGCTCCTCTATTGGACAGGCCATGTCAGAGCACCCAGACATCCGCAAGATCGGCTTCACTGGCTCCACTCCCATTGGCAAGGTCATCATGGACAGGTAATGTTGTCTGAGATAAATATTTTTGAAAGGGGTGCTAAGCAATTTGTTCTTCATATTCACCGAAATTAGTGGATAGAATATTGGAGGCTTACATGGTCTTTTCCGTATCTTAAACACCAGCTTTTCATAGGCATTTTTCCTTTGGATTTTAAAAAAAGAAGAAAGATGAATGCCTTCCTCAGTCCCCTCACCAGATAACATTTTTCCTCTCTAAATCATGATATAGTGCCTATTCTTTATTTTGGGGAAAAAAGAATTGGTTTACACAAGATCTATTGAAACACAATTTGCCCTAAACTCTTTTACTCTGTAGTTATGCTAGTGAAAAGTAACTATAAATGACATATATTAACATTTTAGACATAGAAGTTTTTTTAATATGCCGAGCCATGAGCTTTTTTTTTATAAGTTGTTAAATCATTGTTTATATTTGATATAGCTGTGCCAAGGTGAATGTGAAGAAAGTGTCCCTGGAACTTGGTGGCAAGTCTCCCCTCATCATCTTCAGTGACTGTGACCTTGACAAGGCCGTCAGGATGGTAAGTAGGTCATATAATGGTTTGAAGGGTAATACAGGGGGACAAAGTAAGGTCGTAAATCATCTAAATTTGTTTGAATGTAAGCACTTTCCTTTTTAGGTCACAATATCCAGTTGCAGGAGCGATGATAATTCACTGCAACAACATGATATAAAAGGTGTATGTAATGGAGATAAATTAAGTGTAATGAATGTGCGGTGCAGATCATCAGTGTATGGAAACTGACTTTAACCCTTTCCCTCATAAAGGAAACCATGAAAAGACCTATGCGAATAACATAAAACCAGATCAGCCTGCGAGTAACTCGCAGACTGGTCAGGTTTTGTGCTGTTCACTGCTCCTCAGTGGTCTGGAAATGAGGATTTTGTAATTAAATTTGGTAAGGTATAACTGTGGTTTTCTGCAGATCAGGCTTTATGTGGTACCTATTGAATGCGTCAAAATGAGTCTACAGTCAACATCGTACATGCGACCACCTGTATTAAACGACTTTTTTATTAAACGACCGTTATAAATCCCGCCCGAACGTTTTTACTATATCAATTTATCCCATTAAGCGACTTTTTTATTATGCGACCAGCGACCACATAAACCAAGTCCCAGCACGTAAGATTATGCACAAAATCAACTTTATTGAGCGACCGTGTTTGATTCCGTTGCTAATTATCGTGTACGCTGGAGCATGTGTACATATTCATCTTTAACACATCAGAACAAACAAATAATTATCCCGATCATAAGTGCTCACCTGAAACCAATTTGTTTTGACCACGAATGACTGCACCATGTGCAACTAAATTCTAAATATAGTTTCTGGTTCCCGTTTTAAAAGTTACTATGCATAACATAGGTGAAACCATCCCTCCAAATGCCGAATGCTTCGGATTTTGGTAAAAGAAAATTTGGGAATAAGGTAAATTAATACTTCCGGATGCAATGCGTACCATCAATAATTCGTAACTATAAGTATATACTTTGCGTTTTATGATACTCGACGAGGGCGCACGGTTGAAATAAATTTATCGGGGGTTTCTGGATTTATGTTAGACAGAGACATAAAGAAAGCTCATTGCTAAATAATATTTTTCTTGAAATTGTCCGAATCAATACATGAATTCGATGTCAAATGTTGTGTTTTCCCCCCGATACCAAATGCAAACCTCAGCCAATGATCCAAGGTATTATTCCAACATAACAGCTAAAAAATCGTAAGATATGACAAAAATAAACATGATGATGTTTATTGGTATAAAATAACAAAACATTGTGTAGTTTACATCGTATTTATGTTGTAATATAATCTAACGTTATGATACAATTTAGCTTACAGTTTGTATATTTATGACTTGTTTGCCTGGATTTCCAAACAAAATCTATTAAGAGACCATTTCATTAAGCGACCTATAATTGATATAGATTTTTGTTTTAAAATAATATGTTAAAAAAAAAAAAAAAAAAAAAAAATGATAAAGATATTTGTAATTAAGATATTAAGTAAGTGTAAGGAGATAAGTAAGTGTGATGAAGATATCAAAGTATGTGTAATAAAAGATACATATCATGAATAGAAATTGAGGTATAAAAAGAAGAGTAGTAATGGAGATATATCTGTAATACTTGTTTTATAGGCCTGTGGTGCTGTGTTCTTCAACAAGGGAGAGAACTGTATTGCTGCTGGCAGACTGTTTGTGGCGGATTCCATCCATGATGAGTTTGTGAGGAGAGTGGTGAGTAGTCTCCCTTGGTTTGGAAAAATTGCTACATCATTGTATATACTAAAACTCAAAAGCTGTCATTTTCAGGAGCTCATTTTTAAGCAAATTGGCAATAATATGTCATTGACTTTATTTCCTCATTTATAACCAGAAATTGTTTCTGAATTTTAGAAGAGACAGGAAATATGTCAATTTTACTATTATTTATTAAGTAATTTATTTGATGTTCTTTTTTTTTTTTTTAGTATGTTAAAACAGCTCTTGACATATTTTTTTTTAATCATTTGTTTTCTGAAAATTTATATATATTGTGGTGGCTTAGAAGAGGGAAAGGAATGTAGATATGGTAGAAGGGAGGCAACATTTAAAAGAGAAATATGTAATAACAAAGAGACAGTATTAGAGAAACAGGCTAGCATTGTAAAGATATTATCTTTCGTACCATTCACTTTGACCCTGAGGTCACTGACCCCCCATGTTCTGTGATAGGTAGAGGAGGTGAAGAAGATGAAGATAGGAGACCCCCTGGACCGGTCCACTGACCATGGGCCCCAGAACCACCGGGCCCACTTGGAGAAACTGCTGGAATACTGTGACATTGGGGTCAAAGAAGGGGCCACCTTGGTGTATGGGGGCAAACAGGTGGACAGGCCAGGTGAGTCTGGAAGTGGAAGAAAAAGCTGATATACAAGGGCCATTTAAGTACACTTGAAGTAAAGTTGGTTGTGTATTCAACAAATATTTATTTATGACATGGCTAATACTGTATTGCAGGTTATTTCTGTGTGTAATTTATTTCTGTTATTCTGCGGATGAACACAAATCCATAGAAATAAAAGCCCTGGAAATTAACTTTCAGCAGATAAATATTCGCAGGATAAAACTTTTCAGATCCCTTCAGATCATTAGATACTGATCTATATGAACTACAATATGATGGTATTTCTATTATCAACAAGAGTCTGTTACCGCTAGCAACCAGTCTAGGGGTTTTCTTAAGTGGACGCCCGCTTGCCCGCGCCGGTTTAAAATCACTGTGGGCGAGTGATTTTTCAAAGAAGATAGCCCAGCGGGCAAGTTCATTTATGTAAATGAAATCTTTCGATTTTTTTTTATTTTCTACATTATATCGGGGGTGAAATGCTTGCAAATACATACATATAACTAAAATTCACCTTAATATTACACATATTTAGTTTTAGACATTAACAAACACCAACTAACTTAAAGATTGGGCAACCTGTTTTCACTGGGGCTAGTGGATGTTCAAAGTAACTTGCCCCGTGGACAAGTGAAAGTCAAATCCTTAAGTAAACCCCTGCCAGTCTATGTAGTTTTCACTAAATTGTTGAATGGTTTGTAATTACAGGAAATTAATGAAAAGAACAAAGAGTAAAAATATGACAGTTTGACCATATTTCATTGTAAATCTTCCCTTATCAATGGCACACAATGTGTCACCTTCCAGGTTCACTTGGGGATAGGGAGGTTTTCTCCACTTTGGGGTCTTAATTACATGCCAAACAATGCAAACTGTGCATATTTTCGCATGTATACCAATGGTTTGCTCTTTGCTTGAATTGCCCTTGAAATTAATTTACAGATGAAGAATCTAGTTTAAAATTTGCATTTGATAATGTATAATCATACAATTAAAAATTCATGTAATGGATTGACTCGTGTCTGTTACTAACTTGTAAATACCAAAGGAGCTGTTAAATTGTGTACGGTATGTTTACTGTAGAGTTTGCAAGATGTAATATAGAGTGATCTTCCTTAGGAGTAATACTTAGAATTAGAGATTTCAATATGTTTGCTTTAAATATCAAGGTAAGCAAGCGCAGATATAAACTCTTCCTGGTGTTGGAAATCGCAGAAAAATAATCTGTAGAAAAAAAATAACTCATTTTTATGGCAAAAATGCAGAATATTACACCCGCAGAAATAACCCGCTATACGGTATTTTATTATGCTCCCCAAAGGGAGAGCATAAAGTTGCCGCTTAGTCTGTCCCTCGTCCCATCTGTCTATCCGTCATAATTTTGTCCAAAGCATAACACAAAAACTATAAGAGGTTCATAGGTAGATAGAAAACCGGCGACATGAAACTTCATAGGTAGATAGATCTCAATGAAGAGAAGTGCAGTGTACAAGAACCACAACTCTGTTTTGCATAATTTTGGAGTTATTGCCCTTTGTTATTTAGCATTTATTCGGGGAGCATCCATCGGTTCTACCGATTCTCTTGTTCATATCTGTTATCACATCCCAGTTTCACAGACGTGGGAGCTATATAATATAGGAAGCCCACCTGTCCCATCTCATCCTACACTACTTGAAGACAAGGTGGGATTCAGGGGTATTAATCACCTTAAGTGATTGTTCTAGTTTTGTAGTCTTCTAGTTGAAGAAGTTGCTTTGAAAGAAAGGGAGTTTAATGGTTTTATACATTACTGAGACATATTGGTGTCATTTTCAGATATTGCACAGAGTCCTTGCTTAGTCATTTAATTTAATACATTTTATTCCCCCACCACTTATGGGGGGGAGGATATAGATTTGCCTTTGTCCGTCCGTACTTCCGTCTGTCCCGAAAGTTTGTCCGGAGCATAACATGAATACTAATACTGGGATTGAATTCAAAGTTGATAATTCATGCATTCAGGAGAAGTGCAGTGACCAAGTTCCATAACTCTCAGTCAAGTAATTTGGAGTTATTGTCCTTTGTTCTGAAAGTTAGTCCAGAGCATAACTTGAATACTAATACAGGGATTGACTTCAAAGTTGATATTTATGTAGCATGCATACTGAAAAAGTGCCAGAGAAAATATTGGTGTAGTTACTGCAGCTATGAAAAGGCCGAGAACAAAACCAACCAACCATTGTTTAATTGGCTATAGCAGGCCAAAAATGTTAATATTGTATATTTTTAATTTGATTTAAAGCATTGACCCTTTGTTGTTTTCCCTTGTACATTTTTGTAACTTACTTCCTTTGATCATCCTTGCCTGGCTAGAATCATATTTCAGATTTCCGTCTCTGGTGGCTGTGTGGTTAGAGCGTCTGCCTCTGGAGCAGGAGGTTGTGGGTTCGATCCCTGGCCGTGACATACCAAAGTCAATAAAAATGGTTCTGGTATAACTCCCTTCCTTGGCGCTGAGTATAAGGGTGGTTCCAGGATTGGTTGGCCTGGTGTCAGGATAATGTGACTGGGTGTGGTATCATGGCACATGTGTATGGCGTGATATTGCAGTTGGGCAGCACTATATCTGTCTCAAGTAGACATAGTCTCCAAATGACTGAAATACTGTCGGTGTGATGTTGAATGCAACAACAAACATATTTTAGATTTGTGACAAAGCAAATATGTAGGGGCATTCGTGTCCTTTGGACACATTTCTAGTTTTAACAAGAATGGTGGAATGCAATTCTATCTTATTTAAGATTTTAGATATTAATGAGAATTGTTTAATGGCCAAATTGATAAAGAGATCAAGTCAGAGGTCATTGTAGTATGTGGTGAGAATAAGAGGGATAGGAAGGGGACTTATTAATTACTTTATAGGTTATTTAAAGGTTCCAGAAACTTACCTTGTAGGCAAGTTAGAAGAGCTTTCACTCTGTAAAGGGAGATCAGGGGTAAAATACTTTCAGTTATGTAAAGAAATACTGGTATATCAATAGCAATTGGTATTCAGCACACTAGGGTAGTCCCAGGATTAATGGTGTCCTAGTGTCAGGATAATGTGACTGAGTGTGGTATCATGCCACTTGTCTACTTTGTGAGATGGCTGTGTGGCGGCACTTTAGCTGTCTAATGTAGACAGGAGTCTCCCAGTGACTGAAATACTGTTGGTAGGATAGTAATCCAAAGGAGACATGCAAACATATGTTAATAGAACAGATATCTGTAAAAATATTTGTTAAATATTGGAATAATGATTAATATAGGATGCCCATATGATAAATACCTTCAGTATATTTGTGATGAATACCTGAATATATGTGTTAAGTTTCTTCTGTATATATCAGTATATATTCAATACCTTATGTATGTATCAGTGTATGTGAAAAAAACCATCACTTAATATGTGATGAATGCCTTCAGTGTGTATATGTGATAAATACCATCACTTTATATGTGATGAATGCCTTCAGTGTGTATATGTGATAAATAACATCACTTTATATGTGATGAATGCCTTCAGTGTGTATATGTGATAAATAGCATCACTGTATATGTGATGAATGCCTTCAGTGTGTATATGTGATAAATAATATCACTTTATATGTGATGAATGCCTTCAGGTCTGTTTATGGAGCCCACAGTTTTCACTGATGTTGAGGATGGAACTATGATGTCATACGAAGAATCTTTCGGGCCAGTAATGATCATCTCCAGGTTCATGGATGGGTATGTCTTGATTCATTTTTAGGTTGATACTGCTTTATTCTATTAAAAGTAACACTTAAGTAATGTATTTGGTATAAAACTGAAAAAAAAAAAAAAATGGTAACAAAACAAAAATGTAGTATCACTAATCACTGCTCTGGGTTTTCTTGTAAGGATTAAAATGCCTTTTGTATGTAAAATTTTTTTTTTAAAAAATCATACTCATAATAATTTTTCTTTAGATGGCTATCTCTGTCATATATGGTGAGTCCGTGATTATTAAAAAACTAAGGAGGTTGACTTGGTGATCTAGTGGTTGTTAGTTGTGTCACCTGCTGTAAGCAGAGGTGACACACAGGGATAACTTTTCCGTCGTCTGTCTGTCCATCTGTTGGTCTCACTTTTTCTGTCACGCTTCAGCAGGTGTAATAAGTGTTCCAGAGAACTAATGTATTACCAAATAACATTCTATAATCAATGACAGTACTAAAAATCTATCTTCAGTGATACTGATGGAGTGATCGCCAGAGCTAATGACACTGAGTATGGTCTTGCATCTGGAGTCTTCACAAACGATATCAACAAGGCCATGCATGTGTCAGACAGAATCAAGGCTGGTACTGTCTTTGTCAATACTTATAACAAGACTGATGTTGCTGCTCCTTTCGGAGGATTCAAACAGTCTGGATTTGGAAAAGATCTTGGTAAGTTATGCTAGCTACATTTTTAGCTTGACCCACCTGGCTTTGGCATAGGTTTTGTCTAAAGAACATATCTTTTTTAAACAGAAGTCCATCTGAAGTTAAAATCGTAAGAAACTTCACATGTTGATAGTTAATCATATATTGAGCCACTGTATGGTCACCATCAGGAATTCACTCTGGTTGAAGTTTTGTGTGCACGTTGTTCTTATGGTCATATCTCAAAATCTGTTTCTATTAAAATGTCTTGCTGTGGCTGAGTGTACAGATCTTGTTTTCTATTTGTCTGGTGTATGTGTAGAGGAATTGATTAATTTCATTGGTAACATTATTAAGAGACATGCTTTCATTGTTCATTAAGTGAAATTATGAAAGAAAAGAAAAGGAATGGCATAATAAATTTTCAGATTCTGGAGGTTCAAAATGTTCATTCTTATTTTGAAATATGATATAGATATTATTTAGATAATAGAAGTATCATATTCATAAATTTAATCTAATTAAAATTCCTTGTGCTTTTTAGCTCACATGAGCACAACGTGCTCAAGGTGAGCTTTTCTGATTGCCTTTTGTCCGGCGTCCGTCGTCCGTCGTCCGTGCGTCCGTCCGTCTTTGCGTCCGGCGTCAACAATTGCTTCAAACAACATCTCCTCCTAAACGGCTTGGCCAATTTGAAAAATATTTTGCAGGAATGTTCCTTGGATGAAGCTCTACTAAAGTTGTATAAATGGTTCTGGTCCATCGCATAATTAGGTCACAGGAGCTAAAAATAGATTTTAAAAATGAAAATTTAAAAAATCTTCTTCTCTGAAACCACAAGGCCTAGCCTTTTGATTTTTGGTATGTAGCATGATCTTATGACTGTCTACCAGGATTGTACAAATTATGACCCTGGGGTCAAAATTGGCCCCGCCCCAGGGGTCACTTGATTTCACATAGGCTAATATAGGAAAAACTTGAAAAAAAAGGCCCCTCTTATGGGCCACTACCAAGATTGTACAAATCATAGCCCTATGGTGATAAATGACCCCTCACCAGGGGTCACTTGTTTTACATAGAGTTATATAGAAAATCTTAAAAAATCTTCTTCTATGAATCATAAGGCCTAGAGCTTAGATATTTGGTATGAGCATCATCTTATGGGCCACTACCAAGATTGTACAAATCATAGCCCTATGGTGATAAATGACCCCGCACCAGGGGTCACTTGTTTTACATAGAGTTATATAGGAAAATCTTAAAAAATCTTCTTCCATGAATGCATATAAGGCCTAGAGCTTAGATATTTGGTATGAAGCATCATCTTATGGGCCACTACCAAGATTGTACAAATCATAGCCCTATGGTGATAAATGACCCCGCACCAGGGGTCACTTGTTTTACAAGAGTTATATAGGAAAATCTTAAAAAATCTTCTTCATGAATCATAAGGCCTAGAGCTTAGATATTTGGTATGTAGCATCATCTTATGGGCCACTACCAAGATTGTACAAATCATAGCCCTATGGTGATAAATGACCCCGCACCAGGGGTCACTTGTTTTACACAGAGTTATATAGGAAAATCTTAAAAAATCTTCTTCTATGAATCAATAAGGCCTAGAGCTAAGATTTTTGGTATGTAGTAGCATCTTATGGTTCATTACAAAGATTTTCAAAGTCTTGGCCCTACGGTGATAAATGACCCTGCGCCCAAGTCTTCTCTGAAACCATATGGCCCATTGCTTAGATATTTGGTGTGTAGTATTGTCAGGGGTAAAATGTTTTAGATTAAGTTATATCAGAATCCTTGTCTGTTTAAAAACCTTGACATCAGTTGAAGCAATGGTACTCAGGTGAGCGATTCAGGGCCATCATGGCCCTCTTGTTTGTGCAACTTATGATAAATGATATGAGGTATATATGAACCATCATGGCTTTTTTCTGTGATGTTCAGTGGTTGAAATGGCCATTCACCTAATATACTAACTGATATGATAGGTTTTAGTGTAAATTGCTTGCTCTCATTTGATCAGGCTAGCAAGTTATGTTCCATTAATTTGATATGCACATATTCTGACTCGACATTATATGACAATAACCAGAAAGTAGAATATTGTAGCCATTAAGGCTCCCCCTAGAATGCAGATCCATAGCAGGAACTTTCCAAAAAAATACCTCTAATTTAGTTTTAAAAAAGGTTATTATCCCCTGCTGCCTTCGGTGGCGGATATGGTAATAGTCTCTGTCTGTCTGTCCGTCCATCCGTCTGTCTGTCTATCCTCCTTCTGTCCCACATTTTTGTCCGGAGCATAACTCAAAAGTATTTGAGATATCAACTTGATACATAATAGGTTGATAGATCTCATTGAGGAGGAGTGCAGTGCACAAGAATGATAACTCTATATTTCATAATTTTTGAGTTATTGCTCTTTTTTTTTTTCAGACTTAATTTTTGTCCAGACCATAAGTCAAAAAGTATTTGATGTACCAACTTGATACTTAACTGGTGGATAGATCTCAGTGGGTAGAAATGCAATGCACAAGAATGATAACTCTACCCTTCATAATATTTGAGTTATTGCCCATTATTATTTTTCAGGCTTAACATTTGTCGGGACCATAAGTCAAAAAGTATTTGATGTATCAACTTGATATTTCATAGATGGATAGATCTTATTGAGGAAAAGTGCAGTGCATAAGAATGATAACTTTACTCTTCATAATTTTTGAGTTATTGCCCTTTGTTATTTTTCAGGCCTAATTTTTGCCACATTGACCTTAACATTTTACCTGTAGACCTCAAAGTAGGGGAATTAGTAATTCTTCACATGGGTTTCATCTTCTAACCAGCAAGCATTCAGTGTGGGATGGCTATGTTAACATGGCTCTTGTTTAAGCTTGTCACGCTTCACATGCTTCAGCTTCTTTGTTAGTTATAATGATACAATATGACCTTTCAAAACCTTACTTTATTGTCTCGACACTTTGAAGGCTTAGTATCATTATCAGTTTTATATGACACATCATTCACAGGCTGCCAGTATGTTTTTCTTCAGATAAAAGGGTAAAATTTAATTGAAATTATTAATTTGATTTTCGATTTAAGGTGAGGAGGCGCTGAGTGAATACTTGCAGACAAAGGCTGTCACAGTGGAATTCAACCCCTAGAAGACACCTTACATGGTAAGTAAATATGTAGATTTTTATCTCCCCTCATGATTGTTGCCAACCAGTTCTAACAGTTTAATAATAATCTTGATTTTTACCACCCCCTACCTCCTTTTTTTCCTTCAAGACCATAATTATGTAATAACAACTCGGTATTTTATTTTGGTTTATAATGTCTAACATGTCTTGTAATTGATAAGTCTCAAATATATTCATGTAATTTTCAAAGTATGGCTGTTTTCTTGAGATTGTCAAAGGTTGTGGTAGCTTTTATACAAGGATGACCACTATCGCAGTCATGATTCTATATGCATGAAACAGTTCTGGTGACCATGAGTCAGTATTCCTTTTTCCCCAGAACTACATTTGCTTTGGTCTGGAATAAGTTACCATCCATTGTTGCAGAAGCCCCAGACTTGGTATCAGGTGCTATCTGCAATAAGGCTCTAATAGTTAGGGACTAGGCTACAAGTAAATCCTAATGATTCCAAAAACTGTAATGGCTGCGGTCATCGTAACCCCAGAGGTTTGGGTGAAAGGAAATAAAATGTAGCCGGCACAACTTTATTCTTACTTATCATCTTTATCTATCCAAACTCATCTGACTATCTATCCTCTGTATTAGCTGTTTCTTTTCTTTGACCCGGAACCACATGTTGTGTAATAGTCATTAGTGACTGAGTTGATGTACAAGGTGGATGTAGGGGAGGCCCTGGATTGAAACATACCAATGTCATTAAATATGGTACTCCCCTGCTTGATACTCAGCATGATTATGGAAGTAGAGCTAGATTCTGTTTGTCCCAATATCGGGATAAGCGGACTGTGTATGCTATCATGTCAGTGTTATGGAAGCAAACCATGGCACTTGGTATTATGTTTTAATGTAACTAACAAACATGTTATTTTCTTTGTTACAGGTTTTACAGAACAATTTGCAAACATCTTGTAATGCTGAGGTTGTGGACATATCATTACAGTTTGAACTATCATTACAGTTTGAACTATCATTACAGTTTGAACTCATATATTTTGCCACTCATTCTCATCTACAGTGCTATTACAGATGTTTGGACATTAGTACAGAAGATGGAGCATAGCATTCACAAGATTCAAACAGTTTTAATCAGTGCATTTTACTCAGGCATACACCATTCCATTCATGTTGAATGTGTTTTATTAAAGGCCAAGTGTCTATACCAATGCCTGTAATCTTTTTATTGTAAAGTTTACCGTTGCAATTCAAGCCCCGCCAAAAACCTATACATGTTTTCCTGTTGATTTTTTCTTGAAGTCACATGATGTACCTGTGAATTGACAGCTCATGAAAATCTTGACTTACAACTTACTTTTGAGATTTCAGTATTCTAGGACAATAAAACAGAAACATTGATAAATGAAAAAGACCATGGTTGCAGTGCATACAGGTCTATGGTGAACATTAAGGAAACTCTTGTGAAGTACTTCAAAAATATCTGCATTAATGCATGCATTTACGACCGGCATTGTAGATTCATTGTCTGCATAAGATATCAGTCTTATATTTGAAGTCTCATGATGAAGGGCATTGTAGATTCAATGTCTGCATGGGAAATGTCAGTCTTCTATTTAAAGTCTCATGATTAGTTTGTAAATGTTTATGTTTTTAGCTATACAAATCTTTACTGGCATGAATTAGTATCTTGTTTCATTGTGAATCATTTTGTTGATGCTTCTTCTATTGTTTGAAATTCTATGTCATTTTTAAACATATTTTTAATAGGAACTATTTTGATAAAGAAACAGTATCTCTGCTAGTATCAGGTTGTATCAAATTGAACTCTTAATTGTGTGGAAATGGAATTCTGCATGACTTTTAATATTAATTAGCTATTACTTTGAGATTGAAATATTACAACATATTTTTAGACACAAAATGAGATATTTAGAGAAAAACATTTTTTCGGAATGGGGTCAATGGAGTCTTATTTCAAAGATAGTCGAGTATTGCAGTATTATTATGGCAGTATTGTCCTGTGCATTGTAATTTTGGCTTACGGTGTTATTTGTGCTGTTCTGGGGAAAAAGACTGGTCCCTGCAGCTATAGAATAGTTGCTTTTAAGCTTTTAGGACTGTTTTTTTTATTCTGCATCAACTTAACAGAGCTGTGGTACATAGAACTCAGTGGCAAGAAATGTTTCAGAATCATTGAAAGTTGTTGTGAAGATCTTGAAGTGATGTAATATAAGACTAAAGCTACTGTCCCTCGTTGAAAACATATACAAATATTTGTTGTAGAAGAAGTAGTGCACTTGAAATCATAAAATTGTTATGTATTGTTTGAATGATGAATAAATAAATAGTAATACAATATGTGAGAAATATGTATTTTTAAGTTAAGCATGGAATAAGAGGGACTTACAGTGGCTATGAAGCAACAATGGCCTGTTATGGCCTGTTTACTTGAACCTTTTTATGGCTGAGAATTGTTTATGCTTTTTATAGGCAATTATTTGTGGTGTATTTTAAATCTGTATCATTGTTTTAGTGCCATAAACAATTATACAATGTTTTTTATAAGCAGCATATGTGGCACAGATGCATTCAAATTGCATTACCCACTCAGTTTTGGATTGTGACACTCAAGCTTTGTATTGCATTGCCTGTTTTGAATTACATTATTTAAGCTTTGGATTGAATCAATCTCTTGATTAAGGATTGCACTCAGTAATGATTTGCTTTTCTGATAATTTTTAGCTCACCTGAGCACTTGTGCTCGGGTGAGCTTTTGTGATCGCCTTTTGTCCGTCGTGCGTCGTGCGTCGTCCGTCGTCCGTCGTCCGTCGTCAACAATTGCTTGTGACCACTCTAGAGGCCACAGTTTTGGCCCAATCTTCATGAAACTTGGTCAGGATGTTTGTCTACATGATATCTCGGATGAGTTCGAAATTGGGTCATGTGGGGTCAAAAATAGGTCACTAGGTCAAATCCTTGAAAAACCTTGTGAACACTCTAGAGGCCACATTTGGCCCAATCTTCATAAATTTCAGGATTTTGTCTACATGATATCTCGGATGAGTTCGATATTGGGTCATGTGGGGTCAAAAACTAGGTCACTAGGTCAAATCTTGAAAAACCTTGTGAACACCCTACAGGCCACAGTTTTGGCCTAATCTTCATAAATTTTGGTCAGGATGTTTGTCTACATGATATCTTGCATGAGTTTGAAATTGGGTCATGTGGGATCAAAAACTAGGTCACCAGGTCAAATCTAAGAAAAACCTTGTGAACTCTCTAGAGGCCACAGTTTTAGCCCAATCTTCAATATTTAGATGTGTCTAATTGATATATTGGATGAGTTTGAAAATGAGTCACATGAGGTCAAAAACTAGGTCACCAGGTCAAATCTAAGAAAAACCTTGTGAACACTCTAGAGGCCAACATTTTTGTCCCAGTCTTCATTAAACTTAATATGAATGATGACTGCATGAATTCCCAGTTGAGTGCAAATTCAGGTAGGATCAATATGTAGGTCATTTAGTCAAATGTTAGAAAAACACTTTTAGATGCCAGATTTTTTGTCATTATGCCTAACACAGCCATCTTACTCAGGTGAGCGACACAGGGCCATCTTGGCCCTCTTGTCTTATTGTATGTTGGATTTTTTCTCTGCAGTTTATTTGTTTTATAAGCAATGCCAGTACAAATATAAATACAGAATATATGCCATACTTGGATGTTACGGCAGCTATGTTGCTGTCTTATCATAGCAACACTGTTTTCTAACCACCAGATTTTAGAAATGTTTCACATTCTATTTAGTTTTAAACATATGCTCGTTAATTTTATACCCCACTCAATAAAAGCAAAAAAACAAAACAAAAAAAACAAAGAAAAAAAACGCCAACAACAAAAATAAAAGTAAAATACAACATTGTTGTACAGTTGTACATTCTATAATCAAGTTTTTTTTTGAGGAATTAAAAAAATATTTGGCACTTTTTTTTTAAATTTTATTTTCTTTTAAATTTCTGATTATGAATTTTAAAAAAGGGAAATTAAAAAAAAAAACTATAGTGGGTATAAATGAAACTGCATGATGAAATTGAGAATAAATAAAACAAAACCTCTTTTAAACTTTTCTGATCTATTGTGTATTTACAGGTATGCGTTATGTATATGAAATAATTTAAAAAATTTTTGGAAAAGGAATTTTAAAATAAGGAGTGTAAATGCTATTTTTGTAAAGTACTTTCCACATGCAGCATTGATTGATAGCATTACTTGTTCATTGTCTTTGAAGTATTTTAGATATACTTGTTTTGTATACATACTTTGTTGGACAAAGAGGAGTTTAAAATCATATTTGATATCTTATAGTCAGTTTGTTTTATGTTTATAGCATGATCTTATTGCCAAAATTTTATTGCCAAAATGTCGAATTAATTTATTGTGTGGTTTTTGATTAGTAACACAGTGTTTTAAATGTAATTCTTTAAGTTTAACAAAAATGTTTTAATATTTTCAGTTTTTAACATACCTCATTTATAGATTTTGATTAGCACTCATTGCATACACATATAAATAAGGAATTTTAATCCCTTTCAAATGTATTAGGTATAATTTAAAGAAATATACATTTATTATATTTACATGATCATGAGCTAGAAATCAGTGAATTATTTGAGAATATTTTGTTTAGCATTGAGTCACATAAACTTTGTGTACTGGAATAGCTCCCTTGCTTGGTGCTCTGCATATAAAGGTAGTTCCAGGACTGATTGGCCTGGTGTCAGGATAATGTGACTGGGTGTTGTATCATGCCACATGTCTATGGCGTGATACTGCAGTGTGGAAGCACTGTATCTGTAAAGTAGACATCGTCTCCAAGTAACTTAAATACTGTTGGTGGGACGTTAAACCCAATAAACAAACAAACCTAAACATTGTTGTAAAAAAGAGAAACTTTGCCCTTGAGTTTTATGTAGACGATAACACTTATTTTAGGAATTTTTAAGATTAAAAATATGATAAGTATTTTAGTGTTATTGATGCATGTACAATGTATTATTATTTGACCTTAAACATCTTACAGGAGGAACTAGATGTTTTTACAGTCTGTTTTTGGTGATTGTTGAACTTTTGTGCAATAACAAGATTGTTCCCAGCATCCTGTGTATTTAAATTAGGATTTCCAATAGTTATTTTGAAGTATTAATTCTCCATTTATTGGATATTAATTTGATATTGCATATGTCCAGTTAGATCATTTAAGTATTAACTTTTAGTTTCATACCCACCTAAAAAGGCAAATTTTCAAATTTGATTTTTTTGACAATGTACAATGCACTTTCAAAGTACTAGTAACACAAATGTTGAACTCTTTTCTTTTAATTATAATTTCAACACAGCCTGTACACACATCATCAGTCTGGCTTGCGGTAGGTCGGTGGTTCTACCCGGGTACCTCTGTGTACTCGGGGTCTTCCTCCACCTGTAATTAGCTGGACGTCGCTATATGATTGAAATACTATCGCAGCGACGGTAAACCCCAATACAACAACAACAACAACAACAACACATCATCAGTAATGATCAAGATTGTTTTTGTTTTTTCTGGTTTTTTTTTGTCTTTAGTTTGTTGTTGAGTTTTAATGTACCCCTTGCATTAATGGGCTTGGTCTCAATGACATTATCAATAAAACTTTTAGTCACGTGATTTCTTTTTGTTGTATAACTTGCCTGTCCTAGGAGCTGATGTAATGGAATTGAAGATCAAAGTCGTTTATTTTGTGACACTCAAAACACTTGCATCAGACCTTCACCATGTTACTTTCAACGACAGACAGCTTTTACACAAGAAATTATGAAAGAGAGATCTCTTCCAAATATGCTAGATAAAGCGAAATTGCGGAATGTTATTTACTATTGGGATTCATCTGAATAGATAATATGCTATATCAAGTCCCAGTGCCCTTAAATAAACCGGCCTTGGTGGCACTTGGCTTTGAAGCCGGGGTTGTGGGTTCGATCTCCAGTGAAGTCAGGCATGGTCTCTGTGATGAATGACCTACAATTTTTTTTCTGATGGTCATTTGTCTTCTGAGCCACACTCCTCACAGTGATTATGTCAAGCTGTGCTATTTTAACTGTACTGATCAGAGGAAGTAACTGGTGAGTTTGCCACCTAACTACGGAAGTGTGAGCTAAAGTACCGGTTAATCTTTCAGTACTGTCAGCATTCTGAGAAAGAGTTTATAAGTTTACTGTAATCTGTTAGCTGTAAAGGCATAAAATGGCATTTAAAAATTAAAAAACAACAAGTTTAACAAAGATGAAAATAAAAAAGACTCATTGTCATCACATGTTTGAAAGAGTGTGTTCGTAATTTCAAAGGGGAGGATAGTAGATGGAAGTTTGGAAAATAATACAGAATGGACTAATTATAAATGAAAAACTTTCAATTGCTGTAAACAATAATAGTACTTTTGCAACCTGCATAGCCGAATTAAACAAATTCTACAGGACGACAAAACAAATTGAAAATTAAACAGATCACAAATCTATGATTTATAATATGGTGCTAAAAAACGCAGGTTAAATGCCTTTTCTGTTATTGTTGTGGCAATATTAACATCGGGAAGGAATGACGTCACGAGTCCATACAGGTGTGAAGTTGTCTCAGTTTCGAACCATATTACATTATACCATGCTGTTCATGTGTACCTTATACTGTAGATATACGTGAACATCGTGGTTTATACGGAACGCACGTCAGACTTCAGTGTCTTCCTTCCCTCATCTATGTAGTTAAAATAGGGACAGTATACTTATTTTGTTGCTTTTTAACACTCTTGTAACGTGACTGCGAGTCTAGTCGAGGTTCACCCAGAACATGCGTAGAACCAGGGACACTATAAACTCCCTTGTAGAACCCGCTATTCGGTGTTCCCCAGAATGTTACTATTTTTTTTTAAGGTTCACCCAGAACATGCGTAGAACCAGGGACACTATAAACTCCCTTGTAGAACCCGCTATTCGGTGTTCCCCAGAATGTTACTATTTTTAGATTTTTTCCAATCTCGGTGGTTTCACTTAAACTTTTGAGGTATTGTTTTGAAACTTTGAACACCACCTCTACTTGTACATGGCAAGAGTACTTAACTCTGTCATGGATTTTGACGTAATTAAGCCCCTTTTCAGACTTGAATAATTTTTTGTACATACTGACATTTTAGTCCCCTACAGGTGTTTACACCGCAGGGGACTATAGGTTTGCCCTCCGTCTGTCTGTCCGTCCAGATGTCCGGGAATCACAAAACTACCATGGTAAAACAGTCATTTAATGGATAAGAAACAACAAACAAAGTATTGGATTGGATTGTTGGAGTTTAATGTCCCGTTCAACAAATTATTTTAGTCAGGACGGAATTTGGATACATATACACAGAGATAGAACCCTATAGGGTCTTCCGATTTGAAATTAGGTCAAATGGCAGTGTCAGTATTTATCATTCTTTTCCTCCTGAGCATAACTTTGGCTAAAATCACTGAACTAGATAATCCCTGCTTTATGATGCATTTCTACCCATTATAGTAATGACACTGATCAATACATTTGGAAACTTAGACATTGCATTCTCAAGATAATATGCTATAGAGACCAAGTTTTGAAAGGTATAACTGTTTAAAAAAAAGGCTGTCCCTGCTGCATGCTCATCTTCCCATTATATTTATGACATTGACCAAGTTTTGTAAAGATCCATTCAGAAACTTGTTGCGTTCACAAGGCTGCAATATCAATAAGCTACAGAGACTAAGTTTCAAGGGACATAACTCTAACAAAATTCAATGAATTGGAAAATCTCTGCTTCATGCACATATACCCATTAGAGTTATGACATTGACCAAGTTTTGAAAAGATACGGTCAGAAACATAGGAGGAGTTGCGTTCACAAGGCTGCAATATCAATCAGCCACAGAGACTAAGTTTCAAGGGACTTAATCTAGGAAAAATCAATTAACCAGAAAATTGCCGCTTCATGCACATCTACAAATTATAGTTATGACATTAACCAAGTTTTGAAAAGATACAGTCAGAAACATAGGAGGAGTTGCGTTCACAAGGCTGCAATATCATTCGGCTACAAATTTACTTGCAAACATCAATGAACCGGAAAATCGCAGCTTCATGCACATCTATCCATTAAAGTAATGACATTGATCAAGTTACATATAGACCCATCCAGAAAATTAGGAGGAGTTGCGTTCACTAGAAATGTCGATGTACGTACGTATGACAGACGGAACAGATGGAGAAGATGGCGCCAATATACGACCGCCTCCGGCAGCGTATAAAAACCGTTTAAGATAATATTATGAAACTGGTATATGAACAGATGGCAGTATGTAGATTCTGCACGTCATTTTTTTTTTTTCTCGGATCAAAATTCTGGTTGCTATGGAAACGGAAAAAATTATGCACCGGTAGCGGCTCATGTGTTGCGTGCAACACAGGTTACTTGTATTAGCTCACATAGGCTTATAGGGCCAAATTTGATGAAACTTGCACGAAGCTCTACCAAAGTTGTTCAAAATTGGCTCCGCCCCAGGGATCACGTAGTTAAGATAGACTTTTATAGGACAAACTTCAAATATCTTCTTGTCTGAGACCACAAGGCCTAGGGTTTATATATTTAGCAAGTAACATGGCCTAATGGACTTCGTTCAAGTCTGTTCAAGTCTTAGACCTAAGGTCAAAATTGGTCCCGCCTCAGGGTCACTTGGGTTTATATAGACTAACATAAGAATTAAAAAAGAAATCTTCTTGTCAGAAACCAGTTTATTTGATGTGTAATATGACTTAATGGACCTCTACCAAGTTTGTTCAAATCCTGGTCCTTAAGTTAAAATTGGCCTACCCCAAGGGTCAATTGATTTTATATTGACTTATATGATATAGGGAAAAAAGATTAAAAATCTTCTTAAGACAGCAAAGCCTGGAGTTCAGATATTTAGTATGTAACATGGCCTAATGGCCTTTTGAATTTTTAAGTAACAAGTGCTGTTTGTATGTGGAATTGAACTGATCACCCTATATATTTCATCACGGTTTCTGTATTTATTAGGACTATGCTTTAAAGTAGTAACTTGTACAGGCAATGAAGGCAATGTTTCTCAGGTGAGCGACTTCAGGGCCATCTTGTTACTGAACCTTTTGAGATATTGCTTTGTACATGTTATCTTGTACAATTTAATAATACAGGGTTTCTTACTTTGCCTTTAATCTCAATATTTATTTTGTATTCATAAACACTTAAATAGCGAGTTTTTGTTTATTTTTAAGTTTAAAACAAAAACATCAGAATGATTACTGAATAACAGTGATACTCTTTATACATAGAATATTTGAAGAAGATAAGTTTATATATATATGTAATTTCCACACTTACTTTACGTGAAATCGTGTAGTATTTTCATCTTTATTGACTTATTTGTATTAGCATACTATCCATTCTCCGTGATATTCAAACTGATATGTATCACTGACTGTTAACATATTTTAGATGGCACATATATGATACTTTTGTCAGTTATAATGCATTTAGTTATTTCTTTTTCCAGCCTCAGTTAACTATATCTTATGTATTTTATTTTCAGATAATTGTGACATTATAATTTATTTGTTCGAAATTCTGTATATGATGATGTACTTTATTGTACAAATCTGAATAAAAGTCTGTCTGTCTGTCTTTATACATAGTGTTGCTTACAGCGCCAAATCTGACACAAAACCCCCAGATGGTTCTGTTAATAGTATAGCTTTAATTAACATAAACATGGATGAAATAATGTTAGGTCCCAGGAAAAGGCATATCTGTATGGTTTTGTTCCAATACGGATTTAACTTGACCCGAACCCCAGGAAGACATCAATTTTGATTAGCAATATTACAATTTTTGACGAAGTAGTGAGCAAATCCGTTCGCCTTTAGACTGTTTTCATTTTAGCTCACCTAAGCACTATGTACTCAAGGTGAGATTTTATTATCACCCTGCGTCCGTCGTACGTCGTCAACGATTTGCTTTTAACGAAACCGCTGGAAAGAATTTGATTAAACTTGGCAGAGATGATCATTGGGTTAAACTTTACAAAAGTTGCTAAAATAAACTTGATCCGTTGCTATGGCACTGGAAAGAAATAAAGAAGAAATCTTTAAAATCATCTTCAAACTACTGGCCAGATTTCAAAATGTTTAAGTACAGATTTTCCTTGTGTAACCCTCTATCAAGATTGCTAGAATCATTCCGATCCGTAAAAAAACATGTCCGCCAGGGGCGGGGGTAATTTGCCTTATGTATATAGTAAAATCTTTAAACGACATCTCCTCTGAAACCGCTGGACAGAATTCTATTTAATTTGGCAGGGATTATCTTTGGGTGAACCTTTACAAATATTGCTAAATTAAACTTGATCCATGTAAAACTCTGGTTGCCATGTCAACGGAAAAAATCTTTAAAAATCATCTTTTTCAAAACTACTGGCCAGATTTCAAAATGTTTTAGTACAGATATTCCTTGGGCAACTCTCTACCGAGATTGCTAAAATTATTCCGATACGTGAAAAAAAAATACAAATAAACATGGCCGCCAGGGACAGGGCTAATTTGCCTTAAATGTTAAATAGTGAAAACTTTAAACGACATCTCCTCTGAAACCGCTGGACAGAATTTGATTAAACTTGGCAGGGGTGATCCTTGGGTAACCCTATACTCAGGTGAGCGATCCAGGGCGTCTATGGCCCTCTTGTTTAGACCTGCTTTTAGCAACCCTGGCGCTTTTAATATATAATAGGTATATATATAAACTAAAAAGAAGCTACACAGTTGGATCGCAAAAGATAACTTAAGAATTATTTATATCTAAAAGTTGAATCTGGTTGCTGGTAGTGGTAACCATGTTTAAAGTATGATTAGCTTTAGGATCATATGACAAGTCTTGTTTATTCAAGGTCTAGGTAATAAGACCATTTAAGTCTTGGCAAAATGTCACACCATACAATTTGAGTGGAAGGAAATTTATCAGCTATGTAACCAATATCTAAAAAAGTTAGTTTTAGAGATACAATAATGATTGTTTTTAGCCCAGTGTGGGACAGGCTCCGGTACTGAAAGGTTTGAGAAAGGTTCTTCCATCTGATCCCTGACTGTAGCTGTCCGCCCTCCCCCAGTATCCTAATGTCTGGGAAATTGTATCGTGTAACAGATAAGCTCTAGATAAGCTTTCAAATCAATGATGGTTGATTAAATCATTGACATATGACAGTACTGCTACTCAAACCAAAATGCCAAGGATTTGCCTAATGTATTGTTTGTTCCCAACATAGTCCCATATGTGTACACAGCTGGGATATTTAACAAGACCTGATGATATTATGGACGTTTTATTTTTCGGGCTTTTTTTCTATCAAAAGTAGGTCAACGGTCAAGGACAACTGCGACGCCCGATGCCAAGTCGGACATCATTAATTTAAAGCACGGACTTTTCCTTTGAAAAGCCCGTCTATTTGCAGTGTGTTCGATTGATAGAACTGTTTTTTTTTAAGTAGAATCAAACATGCCAAATATTTGATATTTTATGTGTTTTTAAATGCATGAATCTTATCCAGAGCTCTGTTTTAAGGTTTGATTTATTTGATTTAGATAATTAAGGTCAGAGTGGCCATCCTATTGTGTAGCACAGAATACAGAATTTATTACTTACGTACAAATTTGCAGTAGGCTTTTGAAGACCAACTGTCTTATCTGATTTTCACGATGAAATACCTGATACTGCAATAAAATAAATTTTATATTTTATCGCTGGCAAGCCTAAATGTATGATTTATTTGAATCTTTGAACTTACTCCAGAAGAAGGTGCATGTAAATGGTAAAAAGAAGGACATGGAGACAGGACATTACATAATAAAGAGAAATAGCAACAGTTACCGCCTTGGAAAGGTCAGTCGGTAAACGAACAGGCTGGGGTGCTTAATCTCGGTTTTAAAGGGCCCCAACCTCGCACTTCCTGAATGTATTACTCTGATTCGAACATTGCAAATAAATATATCCCATCAAAGTGAGACAATAAACAGTAGGCAGGGGCGAAGCCAGCTTTTTTCCAATTGTAGGCCCATAGAAGGGCTTCCAAGGGGCGGTTGTCCTTTGGTAAAGGAAAGGCAGCCGGAAACAAACAATGATTAAAAAGAGCAAAATGCGCGTTCCAAAGTAGTTCAAGGGAAAAATAAGAAATCAAAACAAATCGTTAAAATAGAACCATATTAAACTATGAATTTTGATTCGATGCAAGTTTAACTGAACACAGTATGCACACCGCAAACCATCTATAAGGCTTGAACCCCTCCCTTTCCAATTTTTATCGCATTTTTTGACTTTTGAAAATGTCAATTTCTTGACCAACTTGTAGGCCCGGGCCTACAGGGCCTAATAGAAGCTATGCCACTGGTAGGCACCTGCATCGGAATAAACAGAAATCTATGCAATAACCACAGGAGTTATAACCCGTTTATAACGAAAAGCACAAACGGAGCTTATTCTTTTACTTTATCACTTAATTATTGACAGAACTTTAAACTCCTGGGCACTATCTGAGCGTGTAGGCACGATTTATTGCCGCGTTGGACCAGTCGAGGAATTTTGGATATTTGCAAGGCCGCCCGAACAGTCTGGTTTGTTTTGAGGATTTCTTTCAATGTGAATATACCGTTGTGGATTAACAAGCATTAAAGACCGAAATTAGTTTACAACTGATCGCATATCATTCTTAGTATATACTCATAAATAGCCTCTACACAATAACATTGAAATACAGCATTCTCTCTAATTACGTTTATAGAACGAACTTACATCTAAATTTCTCGTATGTATGAACTTTTTTAGGTTATGAATATGTATTAATGTTTCATGTGTTTTTGAAATACATGCGGGACTGACATTAAAGTTTTATATTAACTGTTCTCGGGCAATTGTATGCACTTAACTGCACAATGAACTTTTGATTGTTGTTCATTTCATAAAAGCACCAGACTCTAAGCCCTCGATCGAAATCGCCTTCAGTGTCATTTCAGTGAAAATGGCTGAAAGTTATATATGTATTATTCAAAGTTCATGTGGACATCCTGTTGACGAACTCCATTAATAATGAAAAAATAAAATAAATTAAAAAAAAAATAAAAACACAAACAAAAAACGAAAAAAAACAATAGTAACACAACGACTTATGCTCTTGAACTTCGTCATATCGATGCATTAATTTCACAAGTAGAACAAAAATTTCGTGCCTTTATGGGCATTCTAGAGAAACTGAAGCCTGTGAGCCAATGTATACGTTTGAAGCTAATTAGTAGGCATAACTTGCTTCATTTCATAATTCGCTACTCTCAACCGTTTAAATATTTCCCCCTAACCACTCTCGCTACCATGAGAGAAAAGTAAATTTATTTCGCCTGTAATAAAATCAAAGTACCGTAAAGAAGAACGATCATTACTAAAATATTGATCCTAAGGCGTATCTTCAAAAAGATTGGTGTAGTCTTTATGCATGTATAGACTTTGTTTAATTCCTTCACGTTACAGAGGCGCCCTTAAAAGATAACTATGATAGTATTGGTAGTAATTTATGCATGTAGTAAGAATTACTCCAAAGTCTTGATCAGCCATGTATTTACATTCTAAGTTCAAGCGCCAAAAACATGAACTTGATTTCCAACGCGTTATTTTTTTTAATTTATTTATTTTAGGTCGACTGTTCGAAGAATATAAAGCTATTGTAGTCACCCTTGTGTCGGCGTTGGCGTTGCAGCTCTTGGTTAAAGTTTTGCATTTAAGCTACTACCAACCTTAAGTATATCCCAATAACCATTTATAGTATTGACTTGTAAGTTTATGAATATGTTTAAGGGCATCAGACAACCAAGGTAGATAACTCTTGACTGAATTTAATATAAATTATGGCCCCTTTTTAACTTTAAATTTTGGTTAAAGTTTTGCATGCAGTAGAAAATTTGGTAAAAGCTTGCATCTTAGTAACAATTCATGGTATTGACTTGAAAGTTTATGAATATGTTTAGAGGCATCAGACTTCCAAGGTAGATAACTCTTTATGGACGTTATATTGCAAATTATGGCCCATTTTTTTAACTTAGAAATTTTGGTGGAAGTTTTCATGCAAGATACTTTCATGCTTATATCTCAGTATCCAGGCATGCGATTGATTTGAAACACCTTTAATACGTTTAGGGGTATCATACTATCAAGGTAGATAACTCTTGATGGAATATATTACATTGTACAAGGTATGATCCCTTTTTAACTTAGAATTTTTGGTTAAAGTTTTGCATGCAAGGTATTTTCATGCTTATATTTCATTAACTTAGTTAGCACATGGCATTTTCCTCTCGTCCAATCAGATGCCACTATTTGTTCATAGTCACTGTGGACTATAACGCGTAGTCCACACTTATGTAAAAAATCAATAAGTGTGGACTATGCAACCACATAACTCACATTTTGTGACGTTTTGTCGCTAGTGGAGGAAAATGCCATGTGCTAAATAGGTTAGTTCATAGTTGCCTTTAACTACACGATATAGTCACTCGGGCTCCGCCCTCGTGACTATATCGTGTAGTTAAAGGCAACTATGAACTAACCTATACCTTTATACTCATTCGTGATTGTTTATATATTCTGACGTCATCCGTGACTACTTTCCTGTTTACTACATGTATGACGTCACGGTGTGGAATGTCAAGTGATACGTTACGTTCTTTCTTTTCATTCTTCCTGTTTATTGCTTTGAAATGATAGGATAAATAGAATACTAGGTTAGTGTTGAATGAAGATAAGCTTAGAAAATATAAAACACTCGCCAAGGCTCTTGGTTTATTTTTTATCTTTTCAGATGAAATCCACTGATGTAAAAAAAATCTTAAAATGTAAAACTAAAATGCAAAACATAACATGTTTGCATTTATGAACTAAAACAGCATTTTTTATTGAGACTTTGGGAAAAAAACTAGAATGTGAGTTTTTGCAACTTCAAAAGTTGGCAAATATACATGTTTGTATATTGTCTAAAACAAAGGAATCTTTGGGTTGTCCCTTAACATCCAACGTGAAAGAAATGAAAATAAGGAAATGACCAACTCGGTGTCGTCAATGCGCAATATTTCGGACTTCATCCTAACAGTACATGTGCCGAATGAATCACATAGAAGAGAACAACATCACAGCATACTACCTGTAAATATCAGCATATTAATAAACAGGATGTAATTCTAATCAATCGATCACAATGTCGAGTGGGCATAACAGAAGGACAACGGCACCACACAGCAAGTCAAGTGAACATTACAGAAGGACAACTGCTTCACACAGTAAGTCAAGTAGACATCACAGAAGGAAAACTGCACCACACAACAATTCAAGTGGATGTAACAGAATGACAACTGCATCACACAGCAAGTCAGTTGAACATCACAGAAGGAAAACTCCACCACACAGTTAGTCAGTTGAACATACAAAAAACCCACAGTAAGTCAAGTGGAAATTACAGAAGGACAATTGCACCACCCAAAATGACAAATCAACCCCACATGATGATATTACAGCCCCATATAATGACTTAACAATCACACATGATGTCTTTATAACCTCACACAATGACATTAAAACTCTATATGATAACATTACAACCTTACATGATGATAGTTAACCCCACATGATGATATAACAATCCAACAAGATGACATTACAACCTCACATGATTACATTCTAACCTCACATGGTGATATAACAACCCAACAAAATGACATTACAACCTCACATGATGATAGTTTAACCCCACATGATGATATAACAATCCCATATTAGAACATAACAACCTCATATGATGATAGCACGACACCTCAACATGCTATATGGACCCATCTAAACATCATTGCCGAACATAAAACAGCTGTGGCGGTCCATATAGACCTACGGTCAATTACAGTAGACTTAACAATAAAAGCCATATTTCAAACTGAACTTAACTGAAATGGTCTGGCACCTCTGGGCTCTCGAAATATGTGGAACTGCAAACTAAATGAACTGTCTAATCGAATTTATTATGTCTCCCCCATATTTATATAGGTGAGACATATTGTGTTTGTCGGAGTTGTGTCTCTCTGTCCGTCTGTCTGTCACACTCTTTGTCCGGAGCATAACTCACAAAGTATCAAAGCTTGAAACTTCACAGAGGGATAGATCACATGGCGGAGAAGTGCAGTGCACAAGAACCATAACTCTGCGCATAATATTTTTGGAGTGATTGTCCTTTGTTAAATTTCATATTTATTGTTTGTCCGGAGCATTGCGCAAAAAAGTATCAAAACTATTAACTTGAAACTTCACAGATGGAAAGATTCCTTTAAAAACTTCAGCCACATTAATTTTGTAGATCATACCTAATTTGCTTCGTTACTTTTAAGGTTAAGTCCCTGTAATGGTTCCTTTACATCTTGGACCACTTAACCTCAACCAAGATAACCAAGGTACTTTAATGAAACATTAGGAAACCTTAGTTATCTCCGTGAAAAGTCATAAGGTCCCAAATGTAGCGGAACCTTGGTATGTACGTATCGTATTGCATATTCAGTTAATAAGTGTCTGAAGGCCTACCCGGGATAATGGCCCTACAGGCAAATTGCAAACTACCGATAAGAGATTGCATAATTCTCAAGATGGTATTGTCTTTTGAAAGGAATAATGAAATTTTGTCAATGATTTCATTTATCTTTTCCAAAGGTATTCTAATATGAGTTAATTCTGAATCTGTATCAAGTTCCAGAAAAAGAAAAAAACAAAAAAAAAAAAAAAAAAACAAACAAAAAAACAACAAAAAAAACAAAACAAAAAAAACAACAACACATACACACAGTCTTTGGCCCACCTGTTTTTTTTTTTTTTTTTTTTTTTTTTCAGTTGTAATTGGCAATCCTAAATCATATATATATTCTCAACATGATAGTTTGAAAATCGTTTGAGGCATCTTTACTACTAAAATGAAATTCTTCTAAATAATGCAATATTCCAGTGCATTGACATCTTACGACCTCTTACGACCTGCATACTCTGAAAACGAGGAGAACATTTCAAAAGTGGATGAGCTGATAAAACAACCGAAATGAAGGCATTCGTCATAATTATATCCCTCCCCGCCAAAACAACAACAACAAAAATACAACAAAAAAACAAAAACAAAAAAAACAACAGCTGACGAATGCTGTAAGTTTTGATTGGTCGACTTCAAAATTGAAAGTATCCCCCCCGGAATAGAGATCAGCTTGTTCGCTTTGTATATACATTCCTAAAACCTCGAATTTTTGACAGAAATATTATAATACATGTCTTAACGTTCAAAATAAATATTCAATTTCACACACACACACACACACACACACACACACACACTAAAGGATGAAAAACACATGTCGTATTTGAAACCTTCAGACTTCGTATCCTAGGAATCGAACACAGTTGTCCTTAAACACCCTATTGATTTTTGGCGCAAAGGACGCAATAGAAATAGAAAAGACGCAATGGAAATATTATATGCCAAGGGCAACATGTCGAGCCCGCCAAAGGATGCCATATTGAACAGAATGCCTACGAGAGGCATTGTAGAAGGTATTGTTGTTTTAAAATTTAATGAGGTTTCATCTGTGCGGATTACAACATTATGTATATAATCCTGTGTGTGAACTGCAGTTTCTCAAGTCAAATTTACAAAAGGTACATTCTGTATGTAGTGGGTATGTCATAATAAAATGATATTAATCCCTGCCAGGGAAAATGGCGTGACTAATTCAACCAAAGATATGCATTAAGAGATTGATATTATTCACTTAAGGTGGGTATAAATCAGGATGTAGAGTTTCCTTAACCCTTTACCTCATACATATGCTTTTTGACGCCCCTAATATGTACCTTATAAAGCCTGATCTGCAAAAAGCAACAGTTAAACCTTACCAAATTTAATGGTAAAAACCTAATTTCATAATGACCGAGGAGCAGCGAACAGCATAAAACCTGATAAGCCTGCGAGTTACTTACGTGCTGATCTTGTTTTAATCGCTGTTCGCATAGGCTTTTTATGGTGTTCTGTATGAGAGAAAAGAAAAATGGTTTCCACTTAATGTGGAACAAGAAGAAGGAATGAGTACAGTATGATGTGTTTAAATAATTTAAGGACATCATTTTTCATGGTTGCACACCTTCAGATAAATTTAAAAAAAAATCTTTAAAGGCCCATGTCAGCAAAAGCAAATGTATAAATATTTCACAATTCATGTGATGCTTTGCCTGTTTGTTTTTTAATAATTCAACAGAATTTATTGATTGTATTATTAAACTTTATTTCATTATTTTATTTATTTCTATTCTGTTACTAACAGATACATTTTATGATAGATTAGTTCGAAAATAAAAAAAATGAAAATATCTTAAGATAGATAAAATCAATATAAGTATATCTGTTATGATGTTTACCTATTAGAATATCTTCTTAATTTCCAAAAAATATCATAAACCTGGAGGTGTGTTGCTTTAATGAAAATAATATTTTTATAAACAAGGAAGCAAACTGACCTTTAAGGAAAATTTATTTGCTTTTGATGACATGTTAAAATCAATATATTATTTTGATTGTGCCCTCTTAGTATGTACAATTTCTCACCTGAACTGCAATTCAGTAAAACACTGAGAAAAAGGGCCAGTCAATTTTGACTTATGAGACACCTCTTTTATTCCACATGTACCTTCCCAGTTCCCTCTTATATGCCAGGCATCAGGCAGGAAGGCAACCAGTACCAACCGGCCATATCAGAACGTTCCTCTGCCGGGGATCGCACCTTTGACCTCCCGCTCCTGAAGCGGATGCCTTAACCACTAGGCCACGGGATCGGTTATGTTTTAGAACTTTGACCTCCAACTGTGACCTTGGCCTTTGAGCTACGAATCTGGTTCTTATGCATGACACTACATCTCACTGAGCTTGACATTTGTGCCAAATTATTTGAAAATGCTTCCATCCATGATGAAGTGTCAGCCCGGACAAGCAAAAAAGTACATGTTTTTGAACTTTGACCTCTATCTGTGACCTTGACTTTGAGCTATGAATTTGGTTCTTGTGCGTGACAATCCGTCTCACTGAGCTTGACATTTGTGCCAAATTATTTGAGAATCCTTCCATCCATGATGAAGTTATAGCCCGGACAAGACCAAATCCGGACGGACGCACGCACGCACTAACGCACGCACATACATACACCGAGCCACCTTTGTGGCAACTAAGTCGAGCTCACCGAAAGCGGGCTCGACAATAACAGGATAAATATTATTATAATTTCAAGTTTTCGCCCCTGTTGTGCGTAACGATTGCGCAGGTCATCAGCAATTTCATATTCCCTCTATATATTTTGAACGCTTAAAAGACAAATTAATGTCCTCTCATCAAGATGCAGAATAAACATTAAATATAATTAATACACCACGGCCGTGTATTTTTTTTAAAAGATACTTCTTGTTATATTCTCTGTCTATTGTAGATTAACCCTTTCTCTCATAGAGGACACCATGAAAAGACCTATTCGATCAGCATAAAACCAGATCAGCCTGCGAGTAACTCGCAGGCTGATCAGGTTTTATGCTGTTCGCTGCTCCTCAGTGGTCCGGAAATGTGGATTTTGTAATTAAATTTGGTAAGGTTTAACTGTGGTTTTCTGCAGATCAGGCTTTATGTTGTACCTATTGAGTACGTCAAAATGAGTCAATATGAGGGAAAGGGTTAACAATTAAATACATGTGTGAACATGACACCTAGCACACACAATTCAAAGAATGCAAAGAAGCATAACTCCGTCTGTACAAAACGTTTGCTCGGTTTGCCTTTGTTCTTTTTACACGTTTGACAATGCAACGTTTGACAATTCACGCGGTTGAATTGTCAAATTAATTCGCTTGAACCAGCTTTCCTGCGCTGTGCGGAAAACCACATACCGATAAATAATCCCGTGTAAAACAATGCAGGTGAAATGTATAACGCACCGAGAAATAAAGGCGGGAGTGAGGAAACGTAAGTAGTACAAGTATTAACATATTATGTAAAGGGAAATTGTATGTCGGAGTATTTGCAGTTGAAGGAGAGGTTCATAGCTGGGAAATGCTATCATGTTTGGCTCAGATTCGATCAACAGGCTATATCAAAGCCTTGTCGATTTGTAAAGGGGTTATTCTGTACCAGAAAAGCTATACAATATCTATAAAAAAGGGGGATTTTCTCGAAATGCTAATGACGATCATCAAATATGAATAAACGAGTCACATTAATTTGATACATGTATTGTATTGATTAGATACATAATGCACATCTTTAACAAGACAAGAAGTATTGATTTCTTCATTTCATACATTCATGAACATTCGCTGCACAACAAGTGTATATGCATATAGCGCTGATGTTACATATAAGAACTCGTCAAACTTAAAACAATAACACATTCTTCTGCACGATATACACAGTTGTCAACTATGAAGGGGAATTGCGGTCAAAATTATTCATGTAAACTTGTAGTGCAAATGTTTTACAATTCATATTCTAAAAAAAACACCAATTCATGCATTACTTAAGATTTCTATGCTGAACTGTAAATCGTGTCAATCGCAAATGCCTCCATTGTCAAAACTTATAGCAATATTTAGATTATACTTTTCGGCCGTTGACCGTTTTGTTGTCACCTGAATTTCCGGTCTAAACGTAAAGGTGAAGGTCACTTAAAAGCTGACGAATGCTGTAAATTTTGATTGGTCGACTTCAAAGTTCAAGCTTGTTCGCTTTGTATAAACATTCCTAAAACCTCAATAACTTTGATTGTGTCCTCTTAATATGTACAATTTCTCACCTGAACTGCAATTCAGTAAAACACTGAGAAAAGGGGCCAGTCAATTTTGACTTATGAGACACCTCTTTTATTCCACATGTACCTTCCCAGTTCCCTCTTATATGCCAGGCATCAGGCAGGAAGGCAACCAGTACCAACCGGCCATATCAGAACGTTCCTCTGCCGGGGATCGCACCTTTGACCTCCCGCTCCTGAAGCGGATGCCTTAACCACTAGGCCACGGGATCGGTTATGTTTTAGAACTTTGACCTCCAACTGTGACCTTGGCCTTTGAGCTACGAATCTGGTTCTTATGCATGACACTACATCTCACTGAGCTTGACATTTGTGCCAAATTATTTGAAAATGCTTCCATCCATGATGAAGTGTCAGCCCGGACAAGCAAAAAAGTACATGTTTTTGAACTTTGACCTCTATCTGTGACCTTGACCTTTGAGCTATGAATTTGGTTCTTGTGCGTGACAATCCGTCTCACTGAGCTTGACATTTGTGCCAAATTATTTGAGAATCTTTCCATCCATGATGAAGTTATAGCCCGGACAAGACCAAATCCGGACGCACGCACTAACGCACGCACATTCATACACCGAGCCACCTTTGTGGCAACTAAGTCGAGCTCACCGCAAGCGGGCTCGACAATAACAGGATAAATATTATTATAATTTCAAAGTTCCTACAGAGACATGGTGTCCCTCAATGTGGTGTCCTGTCGCCGACTCTCTTTCTGATCTTCATAAATGATCTGGTGTCCGATCTACCAAGAGGTATCAAAGCAGCACTCTACGCAGACGACCTTGTCCTATGGTGTTCAGAAGAACATGCCACTACTGCCACCTACAGGATGCAACAAGCTGCCGACCAGCTATCAGCATGGGCAGATGAGTGGTGTGTACAGGTGAATACAGACAAATCATGTACGACCCTGTTCACACTGTCACCAAAACAGAAAGCTGGAACCATCAAAGTCAGTGGCACACCTCTTACTGAAGTGGAAGAGGCTACCTACCTCGGTGTGACCTTCGACAAACGGCTAACATGGAAGCCCCATATAGCGCACGCTGAAACCAAGGCCCGGAAAAAGCTAGCTATTCTCGGAAACTGGCGGGCACCAACTGGGGAGCAAATGAGGAGATACTAAAGACAGTATACCAAGGCACAATCAGGCCCCATCTAGAATATGGATCCCCAGCTTGGATGACTACGTCAAAGACAAACCAGAGTGTGCTCGATAAGGTCCAGAACCAAGCCTTACGTGTTATCACAGGAGCAATGAAATCCACTCCAATCAAGGCTATGGAAAATCTCACCTCCATTCCACCACTCAGACATAGAAGAGACGCCAAAGCACTTGTGCAAGCCAGCAAGTATGAGTTCCTGCCAGATCATCCAATGACACAAAAACTACAAGGACTGACAAAGAATCGTCTGCGCAGAGAAAGCTTTGTACACGAGGCCAAGAAACTGACCAGGACTAACGATGAAAAACTTGGTCCTTCTATCATGCCTCTTGATAGGTCTGACCTCCCAACACCATGGAACCAAGAACTGTCCAACACCCGTATCAGTACGACTGTGCCACAACTCCATCCAAGTACAGTGGATGATGTCACCAAAAAAGCACTCACACTCGCAATGATGGCTGATGAGTATCCCCCAGAGTCATGGACCCATATCTTTACAGATGGCTCAGCTACAGCAGCTATCAAAGATGGAGGAGCTGGCATCTACATCCAACATACCAATGGTAGAAGTGACACAGTTAGTGTAGCAACAGGGACATACTGTACCAACTACAAAGCAGAGTATGAGGCCATCATGACAGCTCTGAGAGTGATTGAAGAGTCTCCAGAGGACTGCCCGCAGATCGTCATATTAACTGATGCTCTGTCGGTACTACAGGCCCTAGAACACCACCAGCTGCCTGATCTATCAGAAGTGCTATCTCGCATGTCGCAAACCAGAGAAATAGCACTCCAGTGGATCCCCGCACATTGCGGCATCCCTGGAAATGAGAAGGCGGATGAACTGGCAAAGCTAGGAGCGGAATGTGATCAGCCCGTGAACCACATCAGTTACAATGAGAAGGTCACAACAATCAAAGCAGCAATGAGGTGCCAGTCAGACAAGGATGACTTCCAATACCTGGACAGGAAGGAGCAAGTAACCATCTTCAGGCTCCGCACAGGTCATAACAGGCTGAACGCTCATATGTACAAACTGAAATTAGCTGCCTCTCCTAAGTGCTCCTGTGGACGTGACAATCAAACTGCTGAACACCTCCTACAACAATGTCCTCTCCTTGAACAACAGAGAAGAGCGGTGTGGCCAGTGGAGACCGGGATAAGAACGAAATTACACGGCGCGATGGAAGAACTGCAGAAGACGGCAACCTTCATCGATGTGGCCGGCCTGAGGTTGTAGAGGTGAACGAGAAGAAGAAGAATTATAATTTCAAGTTTTCGCCCCTGTTGTGCGTAACGATTGCGCAGGTCGTCAGCAATTTCATATTCCCTCTATATATTTTGAACGCTTAAAAGACAAATTAATGTCCTCTCAACAAGATGCAGAATAAACATTAAATATAATTAATACACCACGGCCGTGTATTTTTTTTAAAAGATACTTCTTGTTATATTCTCTGTCTATTGTAGATTAACAATTAAATACATGTGTGAATATGACACCTAGCACACACAATTCAAAGAATGCAAAGAAGCATAACTCCGTCTGTACAAAACGTTTGCTCGGTTTGCCTTTGTTCTTTTTACACGTTTGACAATGCAACGTTTGACAATTCACGCGGTTGAATTGTCAAATTAATTCGCTTGAACCAGCTTCCCTGCGCTGTGCGGGAAACCACATACCGATAAATAATCCCGTGTAAAACAATGCAGGTGAAATGTATAACGCACCGAGAAATAAAGGCTGGAGTGAGGAAACGTAAGTAGTACAAGTATTAACATATTATGTAAAGGGAAATTGTATGTCGAAGTATTTGCAGTTGAAGGAGAGGTTCATAGCTGGGAAATGCTATTATGTTTGGCTCAGATTCGATCAACAGGCTTTAACAAAGCCTTGTCGATTTGTAAAGGTCTTATTCTGTACCAGAAAAGCTAATAGTCCCAATAATAACAGTACCGTACACTCCATTCCGCACACACTTGAAATTATCGATTGTGCTAAAGACTTGTACAGACAATGACATAAACAACCAAGTTCCTTATAGTTAAATTGCATCCTACTTTTACTCATATAATGACATATCATGTCTGTTTGGTTTTGCAACAACAACAACAACAACAACAATGACTACAACACAAGAGACAGGATCATACAAATATACCAATAAACGGGGGAAAAGACAAAATCCTTAATGTCCCAATGAAATAAAACAGAAAACAAAACATCCATTGCCAGTTTTCAGTTTTCCGAGCTTCCACTGTACATTAACATACTACTTTAGGGTCTTAGTTCATCATAATTTTATATCCTAGTCCTATAAATAAGCCCTCGTATATGATTATTAATATTTTGACTTCTACTGCATATGTGAGATAAATAAATGAATTCGAAATCGTAAAATAAGTTTATCTATGCAGGTCTCATGAATAGGACTACATATATCCTTCATATTTAAGCCACAAGTCTTGTTATGTACAAAATGTATATTGTAGAGGCCACTGCACCTATATTAGGGGTTCAGGTGTAAATCTAAGGATTTTTCTTCTAAAAGTTTAGGGTAGGAGGAGGGAAAAATTAAGATGTAGACCAAAAAGTGCCCTTTTAATAAGTCACTGTTGATGTATTAGACAGACGTATCGTTAATAAATCAAGATCATTTAAATTTCACGGATGTATTGTTCAGGCTTAAAATGGATGTTTACAGAGCAAAACAACACGTATACAAACAGCACATGAATAGCGGTTACGGTTATGAATAAAAGGTCTGCGTAAAATATTTCATTCGTATTCGTAAGTACAGAATCGAATTGCGTGGATTTAAATTGTTTATTACTTGTAAAAAGAAATTTAAGTGATCTTGATTTCCTGGCCAATGCGAGAATTCATACAGCGAGCAATATACGCGTGTTGTTAATATGATCTCGTGCTCTACAGTATTTCAATTATTAAGAGGTAAGATAAATGCATTTGTAAGTTTGCAAACGCTTTACAATAGCATATTACTTTAAGGTCTTAGTTCATCGTAGATCCTAGTTATATAGATAAGCCTAGAAATAGCTAATTACAACTATCGATCGAGAAACGTATATAGAAGCAGATGTGTAATTAAGTCTAACGGTGTCATTTCGACGGATTTCACACTTATGTCCTTAAGGGATTAAATGTTGCTACTTATCGACAAGTTTGTCCTCTGATTGTACGCGTGTAGTAGTTTGCTTTATTTGTCAGATTTCTAGATATTTGTCATATCTATACCCGTAACATACGGTAGTAAAACAATATCTTACTTTTATATTATTTTAGCAATATCTTTCGTCTATTGTTTTCGCCATTTTCTGAATATTATGGTCATTAGATTTGCTTTATCTATTTATTTTGATGCATTATTTTCTTATTGCTGCCGTGATTTATTTCACCTCCTCAATATGATAATAAACACTTTTGCTTTATGTCAAATGCGTTCGCATTTGACCAAAATATAAATTGTATACCCTAAAGACAGTGATTCTAATATCAGATATACAGTATTTTCTACCGTGCAGGAAAACATTATTAGTAGTGAGCTTTTCGCGAAAACGAATAAAATTTCACGATCTCTGAATGTTATCCCGAAGGGTAGGAAAAAAAGTACATCTTACATGTATTAACGTGAGCATTTTATAAATACACGTATGGTTCTCGACATGAGCAAGTACTTTCAGTGGCACTGTCAATTTACAAAGATCAAACCTTCTGTCACTGCGTCACTACGGTGATGTAAAAAGGACATGGAAGATGTGCGCGCACCCGATAAACCACGATAACCCAACGCGCGCGTTAACTACTGCGCCGCGTTCGCACACAGGAGCTAGCGCTTGTGTACGCAGTAGTTATCGCGATCGCACGCATGAACTAGCCCTTGTGTACGCAGTAGTTATCGCGTTCGCACACAGGAGCTAGCGCTTGTGTACGCAGTAGTTATCGCGTTCGCACACAGGAGCTAGCGCTTGTGTACGCAGTAATTATCGCGTTCGCACACAGGAGCTAGCGCTTGTGTACGCAGTAGTTATCGCGTTCGCACACAGGAGCTAGCGCTTGTGTACGCAGTAGTTATCGCGTTCGCGCGATGTAAAGAATACGAGTATCTGGAAAGTCACTTTCATGCCACCGTACGTCACACTTTTGAGTGTAACTTTAATTATTATATGGAACAAAAACACTAAACAATGTTTTAAGCTCTTAGGCTCTAAGAAATTCTGGTTCAAGGGAGAGGAGGGGGTGTTTAAATCAATCTCAAATAAGATATGATCTGTGGTGTAAATTTTTAGTCAACAATCAAAGCATGACTATGACTTATGATAATGGATCGTTTGTCTGAGAGGAAGAACACATTAAACTGTCTGTATTTCAATTGTGAGAACAGTTAAATTTTAATATGTGGTTTGTTGTATGTACGCAACGATTAAGAAGCAACGCCTGTTACAAGGACGACAGCAATATGTTTATAAACATAAACAACAAACAACACATAAGGTTGAAATTACGCTTGAATTGATTTAATTGCACCACAACTGTTAATGTACATTATGCCTCATTACATACATTCATGCAGATATAAATATTTTGTTCTGAATTGCTGATTTATTTATCAACATGGAGCTGTTCTGATTGATTTGTCATTTAAAGCCCACAGATTGACGTTGATTCTTGGTTTCATGTCTGCAGGAATCAAATATAGAGGTGCGTCTTTGCGACATCACGTCTTGAAAATACAAATGGCATGATACCACATACAATGGTATATTAACACACACACACACACACACACACACACACACACACACACACGATGCCACACAAAAATGACACGGTACCACACAGAGGCATGATTCCACACACAATGACGTGAGTGATACCACACACAATGTTATTATTCTGACTGATTACCATCAGGTTCCCATGTTACCATTACTTGGTAGGTGAGTAAAGCGAGAGTTATTCTCATGATTTTTTTTTTTCAAAAAAAAAAAAAAAAAAAAAAAAAAAATATATATATATATATATATATATATATATATATATATATACACACACACATATATTTTTCAATCTACTATATATGAACAACCGTTTTTATGATAAATGTTTTAACCTACAGTGAATCTTGAATCAATGTCTGTGCGTTTTCAAGAGAAACTTTATAGTTAAAACTGTTGTGACAACCCATAAGTCTGGCACCGGTGCCCAAGTGGTAAGGGCGTCCGCCCCAGAATGGGAGGTATTGAGTTTGACATACCAAAGTTGCAAAAATGTACTGGTGTATCCCTTTTTTTTTCCAAAAAGGTTGACCCAGTGTCAGGATAATGTGACTGGGTGTAGTGTCATGCCGTACGTCTATTACTTTTTACCAAAAAAGCATAACATATTACTTTTGTCATCATCATCATATCTTTAAAATAAATCATATGCTTCATAAAACGTGTAATCAAGATATTGGATTCTCTGTATTACTTGCGTAAACAACGTCCCCACTCTCCACAACAGGTAGAGTCATTAAATCGACTAGATGCTACAATCATGGCTCGTCTATGCAAGGATTTAAAACTAAATTTCTTAGTTTGTATTGTGCTCATCATTCTTTTGATAATTTGTTTGGTTGTAAAAGAGGGCAATCATATACAGAAAGAGAAAGTAAGAACTTTTTTTTTAATTTTATGTAAATAATTTTGGATTATTTCTATTTTCTGCTATTTCTGCTGTTATTACGCCAATCTCAGCTCTCTTTCCTCTTCATTCTCTTACTGACAATATTATTTTTCTACAACATTTCCCCTTCCTTTTCATCTCCCTCCATACAATTTTGTTCATCTACCTATATCGCTAGGGAATTTTTGTAAACAGGTGTGATCTGTTCTTAGAGCATCGTCGGAACCCACGATATATATCAAGATTCAAGATTCAAATATTTTATTTAGTAACGTAAACATATACATGTTTTTTGTTACATGATCCAATGATTTTAATAACAAAACAACAAAAGTCACATGCCATGGTCTACGATGGCAACTATAAAGAGAGAGAAAGAGAGAGAGAGAGAGAGAGAGAGAGTACATGTATCAAACAACTAAGCAAAAAATATTCAAGTTCTAAATAAATATACATTTGTATGTAGATTACTTAATACAATAATAATGTGAGGATGAACAAAATGCTATACAAAGCACAATGCAGTCAACATAGCTATCACAGAACAAAATAATTACAGAAAAAATTATAGTATCGTAAATAAGATCTTTTTAATCAATTCAAGTATTCGGTATGAATTAATACACCACGGCCGTGTATTTTTTTTAAAAGATACTTCTTGTTATATTCTCTGTCTATTGTAGATTAACCCTTTCTCTCATAGAGGACACCATGAAAAGACCTATTCGATCAGCATAAAACCAGATCAGCCTGCGAGTAACTCGCAGGCTGATCAGGTTTTATGCTGTTCGCTGCTCCTCAGTGGTCCGGAAATGTGGATTTTGTAATTAAATTTGGTAAGGTTTAACTGTGGTTTTCTGCAGATCAGG
>CM037786.1:25031222-25081222 GCA_021229015.1 Solen grandis
TCAAACGGGCCTAATTTGGCTGATGGCCGAGACAATAAGCAATGTTGCTCAGTTCTCAGGACCATGATCCCGAAGTTGCTAAGCATCTCATACCAGTTAACCAATGTGAATTCACCCTCTCTGAGCATTACCCACCCCACCCTTGTGTACTGAGATGTCAGCTGGCATGTTCGTATCCCCAGGTGTTTCCAGAAACTGGTAAGACTTGTCCCACCCGTGAGGCAGTAAGCCTGTCGGGTTGCCTTGTGACCATTGTTCAAAGGGCTTATAGCACAGCGGGGATGTGATATCACTGACATTTGACCGTTATAGGCAGGTGACCTTTGTTTACAGTTAATTTTAAGAACAACAAAAATGCATGGGGGGAATCTGATGTGACAGTTGTTACCAGGTGACCGTTGGTACCGGTTTGACTGTATATTATGAAAACTTTAAACGACGCCTCCTGAAAACTTTAACAATCATCTCCTTCGAAACTACTCGCCAGATTTCAAAATGTTTTAGTACAGATTAATGACTATTATCTTGCCAAGGCAGACTTGGTATTGGACCACTATCTCCAATTATGGCCCTTGAACTATAAAAAAAGTCATATTTAACTTTTTTTTCATTCTAGCATCCACATTTATAAAGCATACTTGATCAAATGTATATACAATGATAATAAACCAAGGATTTTTATGCCTTGTATGGAAGTTATGGTCCATAATACTTAAGGCCATTAGAGCAGTGGTACTGAGGTGAGCAATTTAGGGCCATTCTGGCCCTCTTGTTTATTAGTGCCACTAATTATTTTGTGCTGCTGTGAAAGGTTTTCCTTGCAAGTTACGGAGCCACAGGTTAAACTTTGAATATAAGGATATTTTTTAAGTTATAAACAACTTTATTTGCCAAAGATAAAAATGAAGATGTTGGTATTTCAAAATAGATATTTGAAAATATGAGAAAGAATATATTTTTCCTGACTGACAGTGGTTCTTAAAACTGAATCATGTAACAAAACTGAAAACACATGTCACAAGCAATGCTTTTGTTCATTATTTGATTCTATTAGTTTTCTGCCCTGTTCTTTGAGATTGATGGTACTTGTATATGTTTTAAAAGTGGCTTCCTGTAGCTCCTTAATATTTGATCTTTCATTGTATTTTTACATACTAAGTACTTAATCATTTATTTTCAATCCATCAAATGAAAATGATTATTATATAATGGAAAACTAAAACAGAAAAGAGAATAAGAATAAACAGTTTGTTGGCATTTTAATATTATTATATGTACACTAGCTAAAAAGACAACCTTGAAAATGTAACATAGATGCTAAGTAATAATATTAAAACATGAGCAGTAACAATTTTGACCCTTTACCTTATAAACACTCATTTGGACACATTGGCACATACAGATCAGACTCAGAATAGACAGTTCCTTCCAGGAGTCTCCTCTGTTTACTCATATGATTCTGCACAGTCTTCAAAGGAAGGAAAATCTATTGTTTCATGTACCATATAAAGTTCAGTAAATGTATATAATATTCATCAGGTCATTTGTATTTGAATATTCATGAGGTAAAGGGTTAAGGAAGATGGTCTGTGTAGTGGTACTTTGTGTCAACAATTTATCTTATTCATTTGGTCAAGGAGGTCATGGGTATTTCTAACTAACTGTAATTTCAACCCTATACTTCATATAGACTCATTTGACACATAGGCAAACATATCAGACAGCTCCTGTAGAAATTGTTTTCTCCTACAATGTTGTAGCTCCGTTTCTACATAGACATCTATGGCAATGAAAAATCCATAACTTCATAAGCCATTTAAAAGTCAGTAAATTAATATTCATCAAGGCATAAATTGGTATATAAATTTTCATGAGGTAAAGGGTTATAAGGTGACCTCTCAGATCTTTTGTTGGATTTCTAAGGACATAATTTTACATCTTTAGGGGTTGATTTATATATGATCGACAATCTTGAGATGTTGATTTATATAATTGACAATCTTGAGGGGTTGATTTATATATAGTCGACAATCTTGAGATGTTGATTTATATAGAGTCGGCAATCTTGAGGAGTTGATTAATATATAGTCGGCAATCTTGAGGGGTTGATTTATATATAGTCGGCAATATTGAGGAGTTGATTTATTTATAGTCGGCAATCTTGAGGGGTTGATTTATATATAATTGAAAATCTTGAGGGTTGATTTATAATAATAAGCAATAATCTTGAGGGGTTGATTAATATATCATCGGCAACCTTGAGGGTTTGATTTATATATATTACTGGCAAAAGGAAGTGCAGAGTTACAAAAAAGTATTATGTAGCTCAGTATCCAGGTTAAAGATCATACCATTTAATGTTGACCTCATCATTATGATCAAGCCCACATCATTGTAAAGGTACTGTTCTTCATTGAGCCTTCCCTGTGACTTTATTTACTATTATCAGTATGATTTGATATCTCACAATTTTTTACATTCTATTTTATTTTTACATTTCTTTTTCTCTCCAGTATAATTATAGGCTTTTTAACATGGCTGAGCAGAACTGACAAAACTTCAGAACATGATATAATAATTTTCTTTGCTAGGCTGGATTGTTTTTACAATTGATTTCTTTTCAAATATGGTATATGGAATAATCTTCCCAGCTCTGCACTATATTTCAGTGTGACATATTTTTTGGACTTTGACCAAATATTATATGAAAGCTGATGCTTGTAACTTTGGATGGATTCCATCAAAACATTCTGCATTTGCCTCCATAACATTGCCATATAAATTGAATTTGACGATGTTCTCGTGGAAAACTTATTTGCTTTTACATCTTTTCAGAATCTTGTCAGCTTTTAATCTTGAAGATTATAAGATAATTGAACAGCATTGATGGTCTTTTATATCCAAAAATAAAAAGTAAAATGTATAATTTTATCTAATATATTCACTAATTATGAAAAAATATGCTTGCATGAAAATCATTTCAATATGAGACCTCACATTTTGTCGACAATGGATCCATAAATAAGGTACCAACGAAATTTCATTTTGTACACATATGATGAAATTTAATGTCATAAAAAATAACGATTTCATAGTAAGATTTATAGAGTATTATATGTCAGAGCATAATTAATACTTCTTCATGTTTACAATTTCTCAGACATAGCAAGACATGCATGCACCAATAATGGTTAGTGTTCACTTCATATAAAAGCAAATTTTTGCCACAAAATGATGACAGCTGACTGAGAAACTGTTAACTCTGCTTCTACATTTTGTATTTTATGTACTTAGAATAGTATCATGGTCAGCCCTTGAAATATTTAAGCAATATGACACTGAATTATGACCCACGGAGACATATTTCAATATGACCTCTTCATGAAAATATAGTTACATGTACATGTGTCTATGTTGGAATTGTTTATTACTTAAAACATAAAATGTTATGCTTATTCATCTAAAATTTGAAATATAAAATGTATAGGAAAATGTACCCCCTTTCAGAAAAAAAATCATGTTAGACCATACAAAACTAATTTAGACCAAAAACATTACTCAAGTTTAACATTTGCAATATTGTTTTTCTGATCTCCAAGGTAATGAAACATATCAAACCTGACCTGAGAGTCACCAGCAGGCTGATCTGGTTTTGTAGTGGTCATTAACACTTTACCTTTATATATACTTGTTTTGATGCATTGGTAAAAAGAGCAGAGCCAGACCTAGATCAGAGAAAGGAGCTGTCTGATCAGGGTCTCCTTTGTTTCCTCATACAGTTCTTAGCTCAGATTTTACACAGTCTGCACAGCAAAGAAAAATCCATTGTTTCATTTACTATTTAGAGTGAAGTAAATATTCATCAGGTTATAATTTTGTACATGTGGGCTTAGGCTTAAGCGATAAAAGGTGGTGTTGTTTTTTCTTTTTTGGGAAAAGTACCATAGTCAGGCTTGTGAAAACCAAGTTTTCATTATAATTATATATGTGATATTTTATAACATTTTACTAATTAAATGACACATGTTCATCCTTTTACCTTTATTATTGACATTTTGTATGTGCAATATTTTATGTGCAATAAAGAATACTATATGTAATAATCACCAAATTTAAGCTCTCTTACGATGAATAAGTCCATTACTAGATCATTGTATCAAGCCTGAAATAAATGACATATTTTTCATAAATAACTCTATCAACAGTATTTTTTTTAGTCTTATATTTAACAATAGATGTATATTTTAGTTGTTTAGGATTTAAAAAGATTTTTTTTTTTTTGGGGGGGGGGGCATTCAGAGGGAATGATCCATATTATTAGTATGCTTATAAAGTGCATGAATATCTGAAGTCATGTAAACAGCATCAGGTAATGTACAATAACTTAGGCATATTAACTTTTGTTATTGGGAAATTTAAAGAGTTTTATATCTAGGACATTTGAAGATAATAATGAAAGAGGGGTGACATCATGGACATCTGGAATAGACTCCAAAATTTGTGAAAATTGGTCACTTGTAATGTTAATGTCAGATATAAAGTAGACATCTCAATTAAGAGAAGTAATATTTGGAAATGAAGATAATGTTTTTTGTGCAAATCCTTATTTACAACACATATATTTGAGCATTTTTTTCTATTGATGCAAAGAATCAAACCTTGACATATTCCTTATTCAATAAATTGCAATTACTTCATCTGTTTTACCAATATTGTAATAATCAAAACTGTCTCTAGACCTGTGTCACCATCATAAGCTTGTCTGAAGACTCTTGTTTAACTGTAGGCAAGTACTTGTAGGGAACCCCTATGTGGCGGATTCTACCCTTATCACATTTACTTATTCCATTAGTACCTGAAGCTTTTCTTGGTGAACTGGTTTCAAATTCACTTGTATATTCACAAGAACCACCACCTTTGTCATCACTATGGTAAACATCGGCTTTAACCTCAGTACTATTTGTGTTGATAGTTTGAGCGTTGTTTTCCTGTTTGGGAGTATGCTGTGTCATTTCTATTTGAATCTCAGTTTGATTTGGAACCTCCTCTGGAATAGACACCGACACATCACCTACACTCACAGTGTAATTCTCTGTATCCGCTTTCACTGTTAAAGTTCCCTTGACTTGTTCCTTTTTATCACTTTTATTTCCGGCAACTTCAGCAGTTTCAGTGTCTTTTAGATGAGTTCTGCTGACATTGCCAGAACTACTGGCCAGGTCACTATTTCTCCAGTTAGAATTAAGTAGGTTTAGGTCACTATATATGCTGTTTAAGCCGTGCATTCCTTTCATCATCATCTCAGCAAGACTGGGTTTACTCTCAAGTTTGCCGTATATTGTACTGTGAGGTAAAATGGAATGATAGTACTGTAGATACGCTTCTTCTTTCCTCTTCAGCGTCTGATTTCGCTGATGTCGACGTGCCATTGAGAGGGCAGAGAATATGACCAGGCCAATGCCAACCAAGGCAATGGTGTACCAGTTGTTAGACTGCCATAGGCCTTCTGTGTGTGGCAGTAAATCTGTTCTCTGAAAGTAGATAATGCAATAAATTGAAACTGTTTGGTGAAAATTTTATCCGTCTTTTTGTGTGATTTCTTAAACTCTAATTTTTTTTTAAAAGCAACTCCTTTTTGAAAATTGAAAGAAAATAATCATATGATTTCTGTTAGTTGCTTTGAGTCATTAATTTTGATAAAAAAATTCAAAGACAGTTTCTGTATATCAAAACAGAATGCATCATTCTCATGTATTTCTTTCCTTTGTACTGTATTTCCTATTTCTTGAAACATGTTTGGTTGATATAAGACAAGGGCTTTTTGCTATGTTCCTTTGCATATTTATAAGTCAGTCTGACATTACTCATGAATGTTTTACACTGTGTGGCTGGTACTCCATGTCAGTCATGTTTAGTGTGGCAGATAGTATGTGAGGAGCATTTCTTATCACCTACTATAAGCATTGGTGACACATAGGGATCACTTATCCGTCATCTGTTTGTTTGTCCGTCACACTTTTTCTGTCACACTTGTCCGTCACACTTCAGCAGGTGGCACATGTTTTCCAAAGAACACTCTTATTGTTTCAAAGAACACTCTTATTTTTCTTTCTGGGCATAGTATGGCTGAATTAAAGTGTTGAATGAGTTTTGTCAGAATATACTTGCTTAAACAGAATAAATTGATAAAATGAAAGAAGATGAGATCTTCAGGGCTTTAAATTTCCCCAACTTATTACCTGCCCTTCCTAACTTGAGATAGTAAATTCAAGAAATAATCTAAGTATTGTTCTGATTTTTCACTCACCCTGATTTTTCACTCACCCTGAATTAGTGTTCACTTGTGATGGTGAGTGAGTAAGTGAAATTTTACATCCCTGATCTAGGTGAGTAAGGAGTGGTCAGAAAAAGGGGATGTAGTGCAGGCATTAATAATTAGTAAAGAAAGTCAGTAACAATTAAGAGGAAAGTGTTTACCTATAGGCAGCTTTGTAAGTAAATGAAGTAAAATCAATGCTGTCCACACGACGAAAGAAAATTTGCTTGAAGCAGAACTAACAGTTATGATTCAGAGCAAGAAAGTTGTTAAATGTGAAAGAAATATTAATTTAAATCACCTATACTTATTATTCTAGTTAACTTGAGTTTGAAGAAGAAAGAACAGAGCCTCTTGTTAGGATGGCATTATCAATCAGCAAATATGAATAAAACTTTAAAATGTTAAGCATTGAAGCCAAACTATGGTAAGCTGACAATTTATTGAATTGAATATGATCATTACATCAACAATTAATTCAATGAAAAACTTTCTTTTACAATTCATATAAAAAAGATTCTAATATTTACCGGGTAAGAAAAGACTACATGTACACATCTCTGAAATGCACATTTTAGTTATTTATCATAAAGAGTGTATGAGTTACTAAATAAATCTTGCATCATCATTCATGTCATGTTGAAAATTATAGCATTTTTTTTTTAAGAAGGTCAAAACTATAATTTATCTTTTTCATTAAATATGAAAATAATTTACAATGTAAGTGAAGGATGTAATGATAAGTGAAATCAACAAGCATTAAAAATTGCAACTGTGTGCTTGAATAATAACAGAAATGGACTTACCGATGTTTTGTTAGTCATGAGGGTGGCGATGGTGTGCTGGCTGATCATGTCTGAAGCAAGCGGCGTTGTGTTGGTCAGCGCCATCATCTCTCACCTCCCCATGTTACTCTATTGATCAGAGCCGTCCCAGTCCTAATGGTAATACTACGCCATGGCTAATCAGAAGTTATGGAGCACGACTTCTCCGCAGGGTAATTTAAAGCCTGCCTGGTAACTATAAATTCCATCTGTCCGCCCGGCCTCGGATATAGCAACTTGTCAAAATAAACGTACTCATTCCTGTAAAAGGTTAACTAATTGTTACACTGGACTTCCGCATTTGTAGTTGAAGCATATTTGTCCAATATTGGTAAAAGCCTTCTCCAGAAATACCACCTTAGCAGAATATAGCAGTTTCAACTCGGCAGTGTTCCCATCCAGCGGTCTCACTCATAAAACATTCAAGTTAAGCGGCAGCTGCGTGCATTGGCTTAATTTGTTTAGTTTCATTTGATTGACCCAATTATGCATCATTGTTACGAAAAGTTTGACCTCTTTCTGTATCAAGACTACAAATGACAACTGTTGGTAGAATAAGATCTGGTTATGAGTAATTTTGCCGGTTGATCAGGTTTTATATCATTAGGAAATTATGTCTTTGAATTGTAAAACCTGTTATGACTAATATGACTTTAAAATGATCAAAGTAAATGATGTAAAAATGGCATACATTGATCACAAATGGTACACCATCTTTACACCATGAATTGGAGCTGTTTATAGCGATGCATGTATTGTGAATATAGATCCTGTAGATGACACTACCAAGTCGATGAATACTTGAAATTGTTACAAAAAACTACCACTTCTGGATTACAGCACACATAGGATAAAGCTCAGTTATCTTTCATTTCACAGACAAATGATATAAACTGTTTGGATACCAGCCAGTATTAAATCTGATAAGAATTTTATACTGTGACTGAAGTTAATGGACGTTTATGGGAAACAGCATGCAAATGGTTGGATAGTACATATTGTGCTGATTTGTACATCTTGTTTCTCTACCTGACTAAAGTGTGGTGCCACCTAATATGATGCAGATTTGGGGTTTAAGTTAGATGCCACTATATTTAATCACATATTAATTACGTGACAGTGCAACCTAAACATGGGAAATGAAAGTTGGTGTTAATTGTTGACCAACATTTTATTGTTATTTGTGTTATCAGCAGATTACAGTATGATAACCCGTTGACATCATCATAAAGAAACCTCAAGCCTTTACTTCATGAATATTCATGTACAAATCTAATTTACAAAACTTTGAATTGCATATGAAACTATGAGGTTTTTTTTCTTTGCTGTGCAGACTGTAGGATTTGAGCTACAATACTGTATGAGCAACAGATTCGACCCTGATCAGACAGCTACTTCCAGGACTGTTTGATCTGGGTCTGCTCTGTTTACCAATCTGTAAAATAAGTCGACGAAGTTAAGGGTTCAGATTGACTTAAGTGCAGTTGAATTCTATAAATCCTATATTTTTTTAATTGTTTAACTCTGAAATTAAACAGCTGCTAACTCATTTAAATATTCTCAATCAATTGCTGATCAACCAACAAAATTAAACAACTAAAAACAATATAAAATAAGGGGCTGACTGCTTAACTGTTTTATCCCCCTCTACTTCTAAATGCACTTAAATATCTTAACCTTACTTACTCATTTAATGTTCCTGTAACAGGTCAGCCAGTGCAGTCAGATCAGGTTTTTGAATGTTATTTCCTCTCAAGAAGTGCCACAACACTGACATCTTGAAGATATTTTTATATCCCCCCCCCCACCCCACCCCCCCCTTCACATAATAAAATGGGGGATATGTAGGTACCCTAGTCATCATGTCCCTTTCTTCTCACATTGCATGAGGTTTAGAAACTGATGTTGATAATGCCTGCACACTTAGAATAAATGTTTATCATGATAAGACCAATCAGCAAACAAGTGCAGATAACTGTATCAAAGACTTTGTAAGAATTGTACCCCCTTTTGTGCATCAAAATGATATATGGGGGTATTAAACACCTTCAGTGATATTTCCAGCTTCTGCAGGCTAAGTTTAGATGCACATTACATCGGTCTGCCAAGGTGTGTATTGTGCTATTTTTAAATGAACCATTACTTTGTATTGTCTTGCAAATTTTAACATGGGTCAGCTACATTGAATTATGAGTTATCTTTATATCAAGCCATTTCTCTACTCAGCCAAATTAGTTGGGCACACGAGTGCCTCACATGCCAATATTTATACATTTTGTATGAGGCCATTGTCCCAGCTGACATGTTTGGTTTCACTTCTGCTAGGGAATTATTGACAGTGCTATCATCGTATTCACATCTTGCAAGTCTTCGTGTAATCTACTTTGTAATGTTTCTGCAATGTTTTGAAAGAAATGTTCTGTGTGCTGTTCTGATGGAAAAGACTGTAGCTGAATGTGATATTGATGATTTTGATGATGATGATGATGATGATGATGATGATGATGAATAAACACAATCAATCATTGAGGGCAGGTGTTAGAAAGGTTGTCCATAAGACTGAAAAAACATGATTATGAATCATATTTAAGACAACTGCGTGCGTGCGTGCGCGCGCGCTCTCTCTCTTTGTGTGTGTGTGTGTTTTTTTTTTTTTTTTTTTTTTTTTTTTTGATGCAATGGCAAACAAAGCAGACCAGCATCAGTTACCATTTAAAGTTCAAGGTCAGTATTCATCAAATCATAAATTGTACAAATATATTCATGAGGTGAAGGGTTACCCAGTAAATAACATATTGCTGCCTTCTTGTGTCAGTCAGTCAGTCTAAACATGTCAAGGTCAAACTTTCCTCATACCAGGGTTCTTTATCACGTAGCTTGTCTCTCGCATGATCCTGCCACCAGTATTGTGTCTATTTCAAGCCAACAGCAGCCATGTGACTGTCAGATTTCCCCCAGTACATGTCCTGTCCTATCATGTCATGTCAACATTATTAACTGGCGTAGGAATCTTCCGTTTTCCTCATCTGAACGTGACAAGTTTACTGGGTACATTTGTGTTTTGTAAACACACTGAAGTTGAGATTGAGAGAGCTTAGTGATCATCATCAGCATCTGCTAATTAGAGACAGAGTGAAAGTGTTAAATAACAGCAAATTACCTTTTACATGCTAGTCATTTTACTGTAAATTTAATGTTAGTCTGTCGCTTAAATTTCACTAATGAACATGGATAAGTTTGCTGAGAGAAAACTTTTTGATTTATCATTGTTATTTGCTTTAAAGACTTTTTTTTCATTATCTTAATCATGGGCTGGGTGGGGGTGGGTACAAAGCATTGATTTAAAATAGGGATGAACTTCTAGTAAGTATTGGTTTTCTGAAACGTATTGCCTTTTTAATACACTTCTTTTCTGCTATATCATTATTGTAGTATTATTTCTTTGATTTTCATTGTACTTTCAATTGAAATAATAACCCACATATCATGTATCCAGCATGTATATATAAATTAATAATACCTCATTTGTATAAATAATTCTTAATCGAATTTGTTATCATCTGAGCCATATACATGTATAATGTTAAATTTACCAGCACTGTGAGCTGATATAATGTTATATTTGTGGGCTGATATTATATGTTATTAAATAAGTGATTTGATATTAGCCCTGTATTTTGTCCGAGGACAGTCGTATTGGCCCTAGGCTGCAGAACAAATAACCGGGCCAATATCATATCACATATTTAATGACAATTTTATTACAATAACTGCTTTTGCTAATCAAACTGCAGGAAGAGCAGGGCCAATAAATAATATCACATTCAGCCCCAGTCCAACAGTGACATATTTTATTGAAATCGTCAGTGTATTATTTAAAAAGACTTCTTTAAATGTTATAGGGCTCATAAATAATAGTTAAGTAATAGAATGTTATATTGGCTGATATAATGATATATCGACCGGCACTGAGGGCTGATATAATGATATAAACTGTGGGCTGATGTAATGATATATTGACTTACACTATGGGTGTGTATAATGATATATTGACCGGCTTTGCGGGCCAATATAATGATATATGGACCTGATGACAGTCCATATTCCTCCTCAGTCTTACTGACCAGTCAACCTGCATATTGTCCTTAATGCCATGGATTATTTTGGTGTGTCCTAAAATGAAATAAACAGTGGATGATATAAATTCATTGTTGTTAAACCTAACATATAGTCAGTTTGTTACACACTGTCATTATTGCATTATTGCAAAACAATTTAACTGATCAATATTTTGAAGTTTATAGATGATACCCATTTGATTAGACTGATAATAGATAATGGATATCTTTAAGCAATGAACAGAACTAAATTATAAGTATTAATCTAATATGATCTGAAAAGAAGTTAGTCAAATATGGCAGTGCTGTCCTTTTTGTCAATTCTCTGACTCTGATAGTAAAGAGACCTCGCATTTGATAGTAAAGAGACTTTGCAGTTGATAGTACATGTATAGAGACTTTGCAGTTGAAAGTACATGTATAGAGACTTTGCTGTTGATGGTATAGAGACTTTGCAGTTGATAGTGCATGTATAGAGACTTTGCTGTTGATAGTATAGAGACTTTGCAGTTGATTGTATAAAGACTTTGCTGTTGATAGTATAGAGACTTTGCTGTTGATAGTATAGAGACTTTGCTGTTGATAGTATAGAGACTTTGCAGTTGATAGTACATGTATAGAGACTTTGCTGTTGATAGTATAGAGACTTTGCAGTTGATTGTATAAAGACTTAGCAGTTGGTAGTACATGTAAAGATACTTCGCTGTTGATAGTATAGAGACCTTGCAGTTGATAGTATAAAGACTTTGCAGTTGATAGAATAGAGACTTTGCAGTTGATTTTATAGAGACTTCACAGTTGATAGTATAATGACTTTGTAGTTGATAGTATAGAGACCTCGCAGTTGATAGTATAAAGACAATACATTAATTTTTGTAGTACCACAGAAAATATCCATGCCTATATCAGGGCTCTCACTAGGCTGAAATTTTTGGGAGAAGTGACTTCTCCCTACGGTCAAATTAGGGAGAAGTGGGGAGACTTGAAGGAGAAGTGATATTTCTCGTAAAATTGATGCTTGTCGTAACCGGACCATTGGGACACACATTTATTTAAACAAAGATGAATGTTTACTAATTTTATTGCAAAATAAATACATAACACAGGAAAGGTTGAACAATATATAATCTATTTCTATAAATATATATGAATTACTATAAATGATATTTCTTTTCTCACTCTCATTCTCATTTACACACTTAGTCTTACTGCATCTAAAAAAATTCATATATTTACATCCCTAAGGGCCTTCCTTCATTTTGTCAAATTACCAGCATGAAGCCTAATCAACTTGCAAATAATTCTTTGATAAAGCAAAGGTGAAACAATTATACTTATCTTATTTGATACCCAAGCACACTAATTAAATCTCTTTTATTTGTTTTGTCATAAAATCTAGCTCTTTTTGACTCTTGATTATCATTGGCCCTGCTCAACTTAACACTCACAAGTCATTATACATGAAATAGCTTTCTCACTTTCATCGCTTTCCACTTTGAAAGAGCTCGGCTAAAATCAAAGTCTCTTAGTGCAGGACCATCCTCTGAGATGCGCATCAGATCATCCAATGTCTGGCACTTCATCGATGTCCTGCTGTTTGATTTGATGCGATTCTGGGTGCTGAAGCCACGTTCGCACTGAACACTAGTCATTGGAATCACCACACAACACTTCAGCAACATGATCATGTTTGGCAAATCATTTACTTTCATAAGTGCACTCAACACATTGACAACACTACACTTGGTATAGCTTCCTTTCACTAATCGTTTGTAGATCTGAAACTCTGTGATGATTTCATCTTTGTTTGGTAGATGGCTCTGGAAGTGATCTGCTAGCTGCTTAAGTTCCTGAACACCATATTTTGCTATGGTGTCTGTGGTGCAAATGTTCTCAGGGATAATCACTTTCATACACTCCAATATTTCTGTTTCACAGAACCTGTCCTCAAGGTTTTTTGTTACCTTGTTGATGTAATCTGGCGCAATGTTGCTGAGGATTCCTTGTTGTTGGGTGTAATATCTCAGTTCAGGAGAATAGCCAACATCGATTTCTTCGCTATCACTCTCATCACTGTCACTGAACCCTTCAAAGGCCACATTGTCTCTGATGGCATCAGTCACAGACTTGCAGTCTGACTCACTCAATGGTCTGGTGTAGGTCACTTTATTGTCTTCCACTTTGACAAACTTGGATAGTTTGTCCACAAACACACCATCAACCTCGATTAAGTCCTTCAGGCACTCACATGTTGTCATCACCACTGGTTTCACTGCACTGAAGTCCAAAGTTTCTGTTTGAAATTTCTTCGACAGACGACTGATGAATGGTAGTATGTCCATCATGAGGTGTGTTATAGCAACGAACCTATATTGGTTAACTTCCTGAAGCAGACCCTTTGCAGCAGCTTCAACTGTGGCTTCTCGCTCCAGTGCCATACACAAGGCTGGGTACGTCCGATACACCACTTGAACAGCATGTTCCAGACTCAACCATCTCACTGAGTGAACCTCTGCAAACTTCAGCTGTGGCATATTAAGCAGGCTTTGGATAGCGCGAAGTCTGTTTGATCGTAGAGCTGAGTTGTTAAAGTACCTGAAGATGCTGGCAATAGTCCGAGCGTATCCATCCATGTGTGGCACTAGCTTTGCTGCCTGAGATGTTGCAAGTGCGGTTCTGTGAGCTGCACAGTGAACGCCAATGAGTGTAGGCGAGTGTCCTTGCAGTAATTTCACAACACCACCATTCTTCCCTGTCATAACACTTGCACCGTCAGTGCCCATTCCCACCATTTTTCTTATGTCCAGTCCTTTGGCCTTAACTTCCTCTAGAATTAACGCCACAATGTTCACTGCATTTGCTGAGCCTTCACTGATCAGTTTGTTTGACAGAAGAAAGTACTTAAGTCCTGATTCATTCACACACTGGGCGTACATGATTAGACGTTTCTTGTTGCCCCTGTCAGTGCTTTCGTCAATTGTCAATGAGAATACAGCTGATTTCTTGATTTCATTGACACTGTCTTCAAGGATGACTTCAGCTATGGAACTCTGAAGTTCAGACACACTGTGACTGGTGGTGTATGAGAGTGAGTCTGAAGTGCCAAAGTCAACCCCGATAAACTTGGCATAGTCCACAATGTGTCTCATCTCAACCTTTGGCAGTTCCCGTTTACCTATGTAATAAGCTGTCTTAAGAAGGTTCATAGCCATTTCATCGTCCTTTGTCACTTTAGCGGCCAGGAGTTTCTGCATGGGCCTCTGGGAGCTCAGAGTCGACCTCTGCACAGCATTTAGATGTTGTTTGCCTGAAAATATACATAGAGAACTTATCAATATAAATAAAAAATGTTTTATCTCAATGTTGATATTCCCATTCAATCTTTTAAAATATTTATTTCAATTCTTCAATGACCTCACATCAGTTACATAATATTCAAAAATATACAAAGAGTAGTTATCAATATAAATAATTATTAATGTTTTTTTTTTTTATTGTTTAAATGTTGATATTCCCATTCAATCTTTTGAAATATTTATTTTAATTGTTCCATGACCTCACTTCAATTACATAATATTCAAAATAATAGTTCTAAATGGGAATTGTTAATAATATTCCTGTTAAATCTGATTAATTATTTACTCAAATTGTATTATACTGACTTTAATGAACTTAAAAATGCTTTTGGAAATGTTTCTTTTAAAACATACAAAGTTCAGAATTGAACTTAATTATTTCAATCTCCTTTCCCTGTATACTTACATGATGCATGTCTAGTGTGATTTGTAGTTTTCGCTTGTTTTTCGTGCCCAGTAGCATACGCATTGACAATCTTACATTCGCGACATAATTTACAGTGCCAAAGACCATTTTCATCTTTAACGTACCAGTCAAATGATGCCTGGTTTAGTGCTTTAGAAAACTGACGTTTAGACGGTGAATCAATTTCAGTCTCTATTTCTGACATTTTTCGTTTAGAACCAGGTTTAGGCGAATCGCCCTTTAACCAAGATGCAACGGACATAGCGATGTTTCCTACTGAATTTTTTGCTAAGAATGGTGGTTATGAAGTAATTTTTGCAGTTTAAATAATCAATGCAGCAACACCTCGTATAATTACTTTCACTCGTAAACGCATGTTTTTCATAGTTTGAAATCAAAAGTTGCCGGAATACAATTAATAATTGGACATCTTCTACTTATATTTTCGCTGTTTTGCGGCTCATTGTTTCATTAATTTAACTCGCAAACTCACGTATTTCGCAGTTGCAATCTGAACAATGTATTCAAAAGTCGCCGAAAATTTAATTAATGAACCTACCTTTTACTCATCAGCCATTCCGTAAAGTTGCAAGTCCTTGATTACGTAATTATTGTTAGCGGGTGGCCATTCAAAGTCGGCATTAGTAGTAATTGGTATTTAGCCGAATTTGTTGTTCGTTTGAGGTATCGTATTTTGATTGGTTAATAATAATAAGTGTCAAAAGACACGATATTTGATTGGACAATCGGTTCTTCGTCATTGCGTGTGTTAAGTACTCTATAACCACACACATGCAGTGTAAACAAGCTGTGAAGTACTCGTCTCCTTTATATGGGTACACGTCGATTGTGTATAAAGCGAATACAGGTCATTACACGGTCTCATACACACGCGCTGAGAACTGCCTGGGCGACTTCAAAGACAAGTCAGCGTATTGTGTTTATAACTTAGCCAAATTGTCGGCGAAGTCAACTTCGCTTTGATCTTGCAAATGGGCGAAGTCTGAAAATTTCAGGCGACCACTTCGCTCAAGTCGCCCCCTCGCGAGAGCCCTGGCCTATATTACATGTGTTATTTTCATGTACAAGTCTTCTTCCAAGAAGTGGGTTTATTGAACTGTAGATGTTCACATCAGTGGATATTATTGATGGATGGTTTTATCTATTTGACATTATCAAATAACAAAATTATGCACTATAAATATAATACAATTATAAAATAACTAATTACCTTGGTAAGCAGTTTGTAAATATTAAAATAAAGCCTTGGTCCATTCCATCAATCTTTTGATATTTTTAGCTCACTTGAGCACAAAGGGCCTTTTGTCTGTGCATCAGGCATCAACAAATTCCTTTAAACAACAGCCCCTCCTTAACCTCTGAATGGATTTTGACCAAACTTCACATGAATCATCCTTATGATGCCCTCTATCAAAGTTGTTTGAATTATTTTGATTGGTTGAAAAAGTAGGTCACAGGTGCTAAAAATAGATTTTAAAAATGCAAACTTTGAAAATCTTCTACTGCAAAACTCCAAGGCCTATAAGAGCTTAAATATTTGGCGTGTAGCATTATCTCGTGGACCTCTACAAAGATTGTACAAATCATGACCCTTGGGTCACTTGATTTTACATAGGCTTGTATATAAAATTAGAAAGATCTTCTTTCAGAAACCACAAAGCCTGGAGCTTAGATATTTGGTATGTAGCATTGTCTAGTGGATCTCTACCAAGTTTGTTTAAATTATGGCCCTAGGGTCAAAATCGGCCCCATCCCAGGGATCACTTGATTTTACAAAGGCTTATGTAGGGGGAAAAAAAACTAGAAAAATCTTCTTCTCAGAAACCACAAGGCCTTGAGTTTAGATATTTGGTATGTAGCATTGTCTAGTTGATCTCTTCCAAGTTTGTTCAAATCATGGCCCTGGGGTCAAAATTGGCCCTGCCCTTTGGGGTCACTTGATTTAATATAGACTTAAAAAAAACAACAAAAAAAACTAGAAAAATCTTATTCTAAGAAACCACACGGCCTTGACTTTAGATATTTGGTGTTTAACATTGCTTTATGGACATCTATCAAGTATGTTTAAATCATGGTCAAAATTGGCCCCGCCCCAGGGGTAACTTGATTTTACATAGGAAAGATTTTTAAAAGATATTCTTGTCAGAAACTGCGAGAACATGGGTTTAGATATTTGGTATGTAACATGGCCTTGTGGACCTGAACCAATTTTCAAATCATGGTTTTTTGGGTCACCTGATTTTATAGCTATGACTATCAAACTTTGGACCACAGGTACAGTTTTTGTATGCAATTAAGATTATTTTGCTGTTTTATAAATGACAAAATGAAGGCAATATTAATCAGATGAACGATTCAGGGCCATCATGGCACTCTTGTTAATAGACATGACTGTAAGAAAAGCAAATTTTTATTTCCAAAATAATGGTTTACTCATGAGATACATTTTTTTCGAACATAACGGCAAAAATATATATCAAGGACTTGGATCAATACTGTCAAACTATCAAAATGCCAAAATGATTTTGATATGGTGGTTTAATGTTAGTCTATTGGTAAAAAAAAAATGTCTACTGGCAAAAAAAAAAAGAAATTACAGAAATCCAATACTTTGAATTTTGAGTATAAAATTATAGTCTCTGATAACTTATGCACCTTTGGCTATATGTACAAAATATCTTAAGATTGACTTAACTTTGGTAAAGTTTTATAATGACTAATTTAACTTTAAAATCAAACAAATAATTTTACCAGATTATTTGAATGTATATCTACCAATTAAAAAAACATTAAAAAAACAAAACAACAACAACAGTACATGTGTATAAAAAAAAAAGGACGACTATGGATATTGTATTCACAAGATGCTTTAATGCTATTCTTCCTGAAATGTGATATCCCTTCAAGTTTCAATAGATATGTACATTGAAGTAATGCCATGAATATGAATGAGTTTGGGGAAAACGCATTGAGATTTTTAATTGTGAATATGGAGACCAGATCATGGTAACAGGGTCAATGCTGCAGCAACTATAGCTGGTTCCTCGGTGACGTGCCTGCTGGCAGTGTGTGGAGAGATCCCAGCACTCTGCAGTCAGGATGTACAGTTCAAACACATTTGTCAGGGTGCCAGCCCTCCTTATGTGTTGTTCATCTGCAGATTGTCCAGTGGGGCACAAACTTTTCCCCTGCTGGCAGGCGGATTGCAAAAGTCTTTCGATGATCGGTTTTGAATAAAACATGCCATAAGCTTGGTATTGGATTTTCTGCATATTTGTAACATCTGGTTTTAGTAACAGTTGTATGATGTAGTTTATCTGATGTTGGTATTGTGCAATCATATTGAAGATTATCAGTTTCAACCTAAAGCTCTAAAGTAAAAACAAATGGTGGTTTTGTTTGGAGAAGAAAAAATGTTACTTATATACTTGTATAGATATAATTTTGACTCCCTTTGAAATGTATTATAATCAGTATGCAGATGGACTTCTTCAGTTTTTGCTGAAACAATTTAAGCCCCCTGTTTTACCCATAAATAAGGTATACTTATTATATCATTACAGAAAGGCTCCCAGGAGTACATAGATGCTACTGACTTGCTGGACCTCTACTATGAGATTAGAGACGAGCTCCTGGTGGAAACATTTGGTGACACAAAGGAGGCTCTTGATGATGATGATGACGATGATGAAGAAGCGGATGATGTCAACCTGGAACAGATTCAGGTACTAGGCCAGGGTTCAGCTCCATTATAACACTATACTTGTGGTACAAAGGCCCACATTGTAATCATGTGAACATCTAAACAAATTACAAAATATAGATTTGGGGGTCTGGTTTTGGACTGTGTTAGACTGGATTTCCCATCATTGCATAAAATGTCTGTTATCCAGACTTTTCACTCAGGCATTAACAAGTTTATCTGGCCTCAGCAAATGTCAACTCCCAAGATAAGTTAAGAAAATAACATAATGGACATAGCATACTGTGGGTAACTTAATGGCTGATAAGGTTTTTGTGTCACCTGCTGTAAGGAAAGGTTACTTATAGGGATCATTTTTCCGTTGTCTGCCTGTCCATAACACTTTTTCCGTCACACTTCAGCAGGTGACATGTGTTTTCCAAAGAACACTCTTGTATACTATTTGCTACCAACGTCCCTGGTGGCTGAGTGGTTAGAGTGTCTGCCTTGGGAGTGAGAGGTTATGGGTTTAATCCCTGGCTGTAACATACCAAAGTCGTAAAATATAGTACTATGATACTGGTATAGCTCCCTTGCTTGTCGCTCAGCATATACAGGTCATTCCTGGATAGTATGACTGGGTGTAGTACCATGCCACATTTCTATGGTGCAATACTGCAGTGTGGCAACACTATATCTGTCTCAATAAGACATCTTCTCCAAATGACTATTGGTGGGACATTGAACTCACCAAACAAACAAACAATTTGCTACTCATCAGAACCAGTGGGATCAGAAGGTGTTATGCGACAACTTGATAAGATTGGGAAATGCTTTCAATATAATCTTGTGGTTCAAGTGTCTGTGATGATGTGTCTGAGAGAGACAGAAAGATGATGTATTTGGAACTCGGGTTTGCATGAATATTTTATCTAGGCTTATTTTGAGACAGAAAACTGAATTTACCAGAAACTGAGTGGTCTCAATATCCTATTAGCCATTGTCTTTCAAGAGTTTAAAGAATCCCTAAATTTTGTTCCATTGTTTGAAAGGTTTAAATTATATATGGAAACATGTTGCTTTTTATCAATATTTTGAGATTTTCAGCCATGGGTGCCATAAGAAAAGTATACATAATTGTCATCTTTGCTGGGGCATTGACTTTTAATCTACCAATCTCTGGCTTAGTTTTATTTTAAGGAAAACGTGATTATGATACGATAGGGGCATGAAGGCATAATTCAATTAATTTGAGATTTTCTCTTTTACAGTCCAAGATTGGGTCCATCATGCAGCAGGAAGAGACTGCTCTGGCCCTTCAAAACCTCCCAGGGGTGGAGGAGAAGTGTGACCCTGAAGATTTTGAACAGCTTTTTGCAGCCCTGGTGAATGCCCAGGATGGAGACAGGGGCATCAGTGAGCCCTTCCATCTCCTGCCATACAAAACTGTAAGTATACTTTTTGGTAGAATACTGAGTTTAGCTTAATTTTGAATTGTATGCAAATCTCATCAATGCCAGTATTATATCAGCTTTCCGCAAGCCTGTTGAAAACGTATAAGGTTTGTTAAGTTTATTCTTCTTCATATTCTTCTTTTTCCAACTTTTTCATGAGTTTATTTCAATATATTTCTTATGTTCAAATAATATGAAAATTTAAAAATTTGACAAAACCCCCCCCCAAAAAAAAATACTTTTTTCAGTTTTCCCATTAAAAAAAAAAAAAGATTTTTTTTTAAAAATCATCTCCTTCAAAGCTACTGGCCAGATTTCAATATGTTTTAGTGCATATGTTCCTTGGGTTTTCCCTCTACCAAGATTGCTAAAGTAATTTGCCTTAAATGTATATAGTGAAAACTTTAAAAGACTTCTGCTCACAAACTACTGGCCAGATTTTAAATTATTTTGGCATAGATGTTCTATGGGAAACCCTCTATGAAGATGGTAATATTAATGACTGACTTGGTATTGGACCACTATCTCCTATTATGGCCCTTGAAGTATAAAAAATGTCATATTTAACTTTCTTTAGATTCTAGCATCCACATTTTTAAAGCAGTCTTGATCAGATGTATACATAATGATAATAAACCAAGGATTATTATGCATTTTATGGAAGTTATCGTCCATAATACTTAAGATTGCCTTGAGAGTGGTGGTACTCAGGTGAGTGATAAAGTATCAGTATTCCATATTCTTATTGAATGATATATTCAGTCGTTCCATTTGTAATTTCAACAAACGATCTTCTAGGTATTAATTTCTACCGAAGGTAACTTTCATTCATAAACATAATGATAACTGCCAAACAATAAATAATTGTTAAAATATATTTATACTAATATTCTGAATATAAAGCACTACTTGGTTTCTTAATAATGAGGATATAGCCTCAAGTGTATTTGTGCTAGAGGAAATCCATGGCAGTCATTTTATCCAATTGATACAGCATCTTTATTGTATCAAAATACACAGTGGAGTTTGAGTATCATCATTGGCCAGTGAGAGGCAGGATTGGGTGAGACTGAGAGTTTTACCCTCTGTATATTTCAGTTGTACCCTAACTATTACGAGATTATCAAGGAGCCGATAGATCTAAAGATGATTGCCGGTAAGATTCAGGAAAACCAGTACAAGACCCTGGATGAGATGGAGAAAGATGTCAACCTCATGGTCGTCAACGCGAAAAAATTTAACGAACCGAAATCTCTGATATTTAAGGTATGACAGCAGAGGGGTATGTGTTGTAAAATGATGGTTTAACTGGTGATGTCTTGATGAATGGTATAAAAAATATTAATACTATATTGAGGGTGTAAAATTTCACGTGCCTGCTTGCCAGGCCAATTGTGAAGGGCAAGTAATTATTTTAGACATTTTTCACCGCTGCACTACATTGGCTTTCATGTTAAAATAGAGCACTTTATAATGGGTCTAATCTTTTGTTATTTTGATAGGATGCCTGCACACTGAAGAAGGTGTTTGAAGGGAAGAGGAGGGAGCAGGAACACAGGAAATCTACAGCCAAAACCAGTGAAAGATTGAGGTCAGTGTCAGGCATTTACTTGCTACTTTGTTGTGGTCTCCCTGATGGTGTTTTTGTTGTCGTTGTTTTTAGCATCTGTTTTGTTCTGTTCTTGTAAAAGTACAATGAAGCTATTATATAAAATGCATGTTATACACCAGAATTAAAGCATAAGATAGAAATTGAAACATTTTTTAAGAATTAATAAAACACTGATAAAAGCCTTTTCTTGAATCAAGGATTTACATGCACCACTTTCTTTTTAAATTCAGATTCAATATTTCTTGATAGTAATCATGTTTCTATAAAAATGAATTTGTCAAAATAAAAAGTTCAAATTACATCAGAATTTATTTGAGTAATTGTAATACTGCTAAAAAATAAATTATGACACATATTCCTTAAACCTATTGTGAGTGAATTGGTGAAAATCACTAATAAGTTATTTTCTCTGGAAGTTTTGGTGGTCTTAATAGAGAGGTATCTCTTTATTTCATTCATGCACAATCAATCAACATTTGAATATTTAGTATGATATCCTGTTAACTTATTTCGCATTGTGCTTGAAGATGACTAATTTATTGAATACTGTGGAAAGTGAAAAGGCTAAGAAAAACGAGGTATTCTGATAAAGTTTAAGAGCATCAGCATATTGAAGCCCTCAGATTTCTTGTTATGTGCTCAAGAAAATGTAATACCCCTTTTTACCCTTGTAGAACGCGGGGCTCTCAGAAACTGTCGGCCCAGTTTGCAGCCATGGAATACCCAGAGCCCATAGATCCCACCTACATCATGGAGTACGAGGAAGATTCGGGTGCAGAGACAGTGATGTCAGAGGAGGAGAGTCCAATGTGGAACCTCTTCAATGCTGTGAAGAACTACACCCTGCCTGATGGAACCAAAATTATTGAGCCCTACATGAAGCTACCCAGCAAAAGGTGGGCCCTATTTTGTTAAGTAAAAGTTGATAAATAGTTTTTTTTTGTTTTTTTTTAAAGATAAAAGTAAAGTTGTTTGTAGAAGCATTTTTTCATGTTGCCAATTTTTAAATGGTTCTAGTTGTTTGAAAAAGGCCAAGCAATCTTCAGTTTTCTCACTTTCAATACTTATGTGATAACTTTTTCTTTGAAAGATAAATGCAAAGGGCCTCCACAAATGGTCTCTAGTGCCAGTTTGTGTATTAAATTGTGACCTTTAACCTATGGCAGGTACTATCCAGACTACTACGAGGAGATCAAGAAACCTCTGTCAGTAGTAAATGTACAGAAGAAACTGAAGGTGAGTTGTACTTCATCCTGTAATCTTAATTACTTTACATCTATAGATCTATTCCCCTGCTTCTCAGACTGAGGATGAGGGCTATGTATGATTCATGTGTTCTGTTCTATCCTGTTTAACAAGATGTTCAATAGACTGCTGAGACAAGGTTATAACCCGACTTCAGCAGGTGAAGTGAGGATATATATCGGAATCCAGCTCATTGTCTTGTAGCAATGTGTCCCACTTTACAAAAAGCTCATATTATTGTGTCAGGGTGGTGAAGTGGGGGTATTTGTTACCTTCAGTGATAGCTTTTTTGTCTTGAAACGAAGAAAAAAAAAAAATGAAATATGAAAAATGAAGAGAAAAAAGATATTCAGCTATTTTTACCAATTAACATAGACGTGAACCAGATGAAACAAATAAAGGAAATGGCCTATATGACCAGTTTTATGAAAACTAGATCAGATTGCAAGTAACATTGAGGCTGCCCAGGTGTTGTGCTTTGTGCTGCCATATATACCTCTGGTAGGTAATATTGTGGGATGTGGTACCTTATTCTCTAAAATATAAATTGTACTTCTAATCATACTGAGACTCAAACAATGTTCATTAGGTTCAATGGGAATTAGAGTGTGATACTCAAATTTGAGTCTAGACAGTGAATTGTATTCAGTCTAAACAGGATAAGCTTAAGTCTGATATGGTTTAAATGGTTGGACAGAATAAGGAAGGATTGATAAGGTTAGTATGGATGGGTGTGATGAGACCATATGATTGTGTTGCAGAGTGGTGCGTATGGCGGCTTAGACGACTTGGCGACAGATTTGAACCTTGTGTTCGACAACGCCAAGCATTACAATGCTGATGAGTCAGTCATTTACAAGGTAAGACAAGGGACCATGTTGAGAAGGTTGCAAATAATTCATAAATGAAATAATATTGGATAATTGTTATTTAGAGACAGAAATAGAAATTATCACATAAGTATGCTTTATTTAACAAACAATATGTCTGTATTTTTTAAAAGGTACTTTACTTTAAATGTCATTTGTAAACAGATGAATAAGAAAAATGTGTGTATATCTTAATTTCATGGTAATGAATGTTTGCTTGACATTATAATGGCCATATGGAGTCAATTTCTCCATCACGTTATATGGAAATGCTTATGTACTGCTACATATATCTTACACCTCCTGTAGCCATATATATGTTTGTGAAGCTGTATTACAAGTGTGACATGTTTCCTTGCTGAACAGAATGCATGCCTCCTGCAGAAGGTGGTGGCTGAGAAGAAAAAGGAGCTTGAAAAGTTTGGATACAAGGTACGCATACATACTCAACATAGGCTTGGGTGTGAGTGTGGCAGTGGGGGAGGGGTTACAAGAGGGGGTTGGGGGCAATTTGCACAGCTCCTTTTGATGACGATGTAACATGTAAAACACAGGTAATGCTCTTTTGTATTATCATGTTATGTTAACATCATATAGGAGCTGAACCTATACAGAGCTGTTACCATGACAACCCTGACTTAGGCGGTGGATGCTCACTCAGATGTAGTGTAATTTTCACTAACCCTCCAACACTGTAGCTGTAAATGGTAGCCAGTTCCGGTGAGCAAGGTGCTAGCAGTATGTTCATGATCTAGTCTAGAGTGTGGTATAGCATAAAGCACACAGCATATCCATCATTGGTCCTATGTTCTAGCACATTACAGGTTCAGTAGGACTTGAGGTATGTGAACATGTGATGTGGCATATAAGAACACTACTTACACTTGGCATAGAAATATCATTATTATTATAACAGAGTAATGGTTGTAACGGTAGTACCATGTGGCACGTGTGTTTTTGTGAATTAATTAAAGAAGTTATACTCACATATGTCCCTGTGATTCAGATTCAAGATTATAGCAGTCATCAAATAAAGTGAAATTTCTATCACATGTCACTAAATAAGAGAAACTTTAAAGGAAATGTGATATTAGTAATATGTTGATGAATAATGTTAGGTAAATCTGATACTGATTTAAATAACTTAACATATTTCTGTCAGAAATGATAGTTACATTACTTTGTTCTACAAACAATATACATCTTCTTGTGCTTGGAGATATTCAGATATTTTTTAAATTCTGTTCCTTATTAGTTGAATTACACACACATACATACATACATACATATTACTTTTCTTATACAATTATAATTTACCATCTAGTTTATTTAAATGCTTTATGAAAAAAATAGCACATTTTTTTTTTTAATTCTGGTTTTCCATTCCTAAAGATGCAAAGATCTAGACAGGTCATTGTCTCCAGCTTAAGACTTAAATTCTTAATTGACACTTACTGTTGAATAAAAAGCAACAAAGCAACAGATCTTCTAATATTATATTATATATTAAGGTTTTCTGATTTTGTTTTTTCGACAAACAATTTAAGACTATAAGATATCAGTGTTAGACCTGATCAGCCTGAGGATTTCTTGCCATCTTGTCATTTTTGAAACCGATATATCATCATAATTGTGTGAAAGCAGGTAATTTCATCAAGCTGAATTTAAGTGGCCATGGCATTGTTTAACCCAAGAGCACATGGCCTGGATACTATATGACCTTTACACCTTATGAATGCCAGGAAAAGGGTCGTTTTTTAAACATATGACCCTAAGATATTATAGACACAGGATAATTTGAACACATAGACACAAGAAGACAGTCATGTTTATAGTAAGGGATGAAGTTTTAACCCTTTACCTCATAGAAGCTCATTTTGATTACTTGGCCAGACTTAGCAGAACCATTCTCCTCTGTCTGCTTGTACACTATTCTAGCTTATATTCTACAGTGTGTAAAACTAAGAAAAATCCAATGTTTCATATACCATTTTAAGTTCAGTAAATTAATACATGAATATCCATGAGGTAAAGGGTTAAGATATTTATATTTACTATATCCACACATGGTCAGGTCCTTGTTCCATTGTTATACCATAACCAAGTTAGAGATATTCCTGTTTAGAATGTGTTATTAATCAGTACATTTATATTTACTATATCCACACATGGTCAGGTCCTTGTTCCATTGTTATACCATAACCAAGTTAGAGATATTCCTGTTTAGAATGTGTTATTAATCAGTACAATGAATCTAGATGAGATTGACATGAATAATTTATTATGGAGATTATTTTCAGACAGGATGCCAAGACATGTCTTTCTTATGTACAAAAAACATCTAAGTAGACTATTTGGTCCTTGTATAAAACTGAGATTCTGAAAGCCACATGTTTAAACCCATCTGTTTGAAATTGTGTTCCAATTCTCTAGAGGAAGCCATCAGAGAGTGGGTTGGAGACCCACTGTTTTCAATGCTGTGGTTAAGCTGTCAGGGTTGCTGGTAAATAATTTGAAAAGTTAGAGACAGCTGTAAACCCATCTAAGAGTGTGGACGGTATGCTGGGGATTTCCCAGGTGGTGTGCATTATGCAGATCATTTGGCGGACTGCCCTCATGTCAATCTAATTAGATATGTTGATACTGAGGGGGAGGAGAGGAAGCAGACTAAAGGTTAGATGACAACTGTGACATGCTCCTGTCCTGGTCTCTTTGTATTAACCCTTTCCCTCATATAGACTCATTTTGACGCACTCAATAGGTACCACATAAAGCCTGATCTGCAGAAAACCACAGTTAAACCTTACCAAATTTAATTATAAAGTCCTCATTTCCAGACCACTGAGGAGCAGCGAACAGCATAAAACCTGATCAGCCTGCGAGTTACTCGCAGGCTGATCTGGTTTTATGTTGTTCGCATAGGTCTTTTCATGGTTTCCTCTATGAGGGAAAGGGTTAAGGCAGTATTAAGCGCTATCATTTCATAATGCTATCTGATAGAACTTTTTTCTCAGTATCTGTTTTGGCTATGCACATTTAGAATCATAATAGAGAATATAGACAGGCACTTATTTGTCTTTATGTATATCGTAATCTATGGGGACATAAAATATGACAGAAATTAGAAGGTCTGCGAATATTATTGTTCGTATTTGTTAAAATATATCTAGGTTGATATCTTTGCTTGTAGAGTGATTTTTGTGTGTAAAAATAGTAAACTATTCTAGGTATTTAGGATGGTCTAATAATGGAGACTTGTAGCTTGTTGTATGAGTGGTATGTACAGTAGCCTACTGTTCATAATATCAATGCTTTTCCTGATAAATGCTGTTGATCATTAGTTTTGAAACATTATCTTTTTATTGAACAGTAATGGAGACTTTTTAGAAAGAAAAAATTTAACCTTTGCAATATTTATTCCTATTAAAAAGATTGTAAATTTGAGCAATTCAACTTTTTTGATGAAGTAGTAGGGGAAAAAAGTCAGTGGCAAATTTTATATGTCTTTTTTTTATATAATGTTAGATTGGGAAATTGGTCAATTACAGATAGCTTTTTAGTGTAGATGTTTTTTTCATCTGTATATAGCTTTTATTGATATACATTTATTTCCCTCATACACTCCGTAGGAAATGTCCATCCCAGAATTAGGTATCCATTTTGAATTTCCAATGCTGGTGAGTAGCAAACAAGGGAGATAATTTATTGCTTCTATGTGTTTTTAGTTGCTGTCTTTCTCAAATGTATATATATTTATATACCATGAGGCTGGACCTAGTATTTTTCTTTTTTATTTTCTGGCCCATCACCAACTCCTGCATTATTGAAATGTTAATTACAGCAATGGTTCCCCAGAGTGCAGGGAGTGGTTTTGAGGCCATGGTTTAGATGTTGTCATGTGGAAATTAGTTAAGAAAAAATAGACAAAGTTGAGGGTCAAGCTATAAATAGGCTTTAATTTCCTCTGCCTTTTGAATGTCTCTTCTCGAATATGTTTAGGGCAGTATTATTTATTTTTAAATGCGTTCTTTTTGTATCATACCATTTGTAAGGAAGTCTGATTTTTAATTCTGGAATTTGTTGACTTTTGATTTATTGGAGAACATGAAGCCCCTATTTAGATGCATGTTTGAAATTAGCTTATACTTTTAGGCAATTCCTGGAAAAGAATTGGTGACTAGCTCTTTGTTCAAGGCTATAATTGATTTTTTTCCCTGAGAAACCACACATATGGAGGGTTTACCACAAAACTGTTTCATCTGTTTATTTTTCCATATGGACTTAGATTACTTAAGCATTCAGACCTCAGTAGGTCAGGGAGAAAAACTTACTAATATGTGAGGTGGTATATTTAAAAAATATGAGCAGCTTTTAATTGAGCGTTAATGTGAATTGTTTAATGTGATCTTGGTAGAATAAGTTCAAAGTTAAAGGGAGGGTACCCGTTAAAGGAAAATTATACAGTTAGAGTTTATTTAGAACTTAATGATTTTTTTTTCTGTAGAAAAAAAAAATAAATGGTATTTTGAAGTAATGTAAATATATATATTGTTTTTCTTAAAGTTAAAAGGCATATGATTTTAAATACTTCAATCAATTTATTTTCTGTGCTGTCTACTGAACATAAGCTTGACCTTTGATATTGTACCAACTAGACTGCATGCCTGTGTGTTGTCATGAAACCATGTTGTACACAGCTAATGGAGAATAGCATTGTGGGATATGTTGTGTAAAGTGAATTGAACACAGTATTTCTGCATATATATATATGTTGCCAAGACACAGTAATGTACACAGCTGATGGCATTGTGAGATATGTTGTGTAAAGTGAAATCAACCCAGTATTTCTGTGTATTTATATCTATGTTGTGATGACACCATGTTGTACAGACCTGTATGCTAATGAAAATTGAAATTATGGGATTTGATGCCTTAAATGACATTGATATATCTTGATGGGAAAAAAATGATTGGTCGTGGAAGCTATTTAAATTTCAAGGGTTTGATAATGTGTTCTTGAAAATTAAATAAGTTAAACTTAAATATATTGTTCAGAAATATAGTCAGGTCTTTGTGATGCAGATCTAGTTCTGAACATTTTGGTACTAAGACTGTAATGGAATCCTGAAGAAAACATTATTTTATAATGCTTTTTAGGTGTATATCTCTAACCGGAATTTATTTATTTATATTGAAAGTCCACCTTTTCTGGTGACTGAGCCAGTTATAGTTGCTGAATTGTCAACACTTCTTCTCTTGCTATAGTAAGTTTATGTCCAAGCAAAGTCATGCAGAAAGTCACCTTCAGTGATAAAAGTTGTGTATATTCTTAGAAAGTATGTATTTCAAAGTAATGGATTTTTATACTCATGAGTGCCAAATTGGAATTCCATTGTCTGATTCTGTTTTTTTCTCTTCAATTCACTATAACTTTAATATCTCTGAAGAGATCCCTTACCTGCAGAAGTGTGACCTTGACCTTCATGTGACATTAACCATATGAATCAGTTTTCATGTGTTGTGTCAAGGGAGTAGGAGTTTTGTTCAGTAAAAAGGTAAAATCATTAATTTTCATTGGCATTAAATTTCATATGAATAATTTTGTGTGTGCATATATTCATGGATTATTCTTCTAGAATTCCTGAGGTCTTTAAAAATGTTAAGTTAACAGTCTTGATGGAAATGGATATTAGTTGATGGAGCTGTCCTTGAAATCAGCGAAAAATTGGTCCCCCCACAAAAACCACTGAATTTACAATAATGGTATTTTAGATGTTAAATCTCAATCATCAATGTTATTTGCTGTGCAGTATGATATGAACTTTTGTTCCCTCTTACCCGTAATATGCATGATTAACTGTTTGTAAAAGTTAAGGCATACCTGTTTTTTATTAATGGTAATATTGTCGTCAGTGAGAATTGGTATTACTATTGTAATATAAATTTGTAACATTAGCATTTTGGTAAAGTGAAAACATACATGACCGTGGATCTGAAAGTTTTGGGTTCAAACCCTATTTGGGACATCACGGCCCTCACAGGTACAAAGTAAGGTCCAGCCCAGGAACCATTGAGAGAGATGATTATAAGTTGTAACAGCTTGTTTCCCAGTTGATGTAAACTATATAAGTTGAACCCTTTACCTCATATAGACATGTTTTGACATCTGGAGAAATAGAGCAGACCCTGAATGGAGCTGTCTGATCAGAGTCTCCTCTGTTTGTTCATACAGTATTGTAGCTAAGATTCTATTCAGTCTTCATGGCAAGAAAAACCCATTATTTCATATACCATATATACCAGTAGTTATTACTTTGTACCTGGATGTTCATGAGGTAAAGGGTTAACCCTTTCCCTCATATAGACTCATTTTGACGCACTCAGTAGGTACCACATAAAGCCTGATCTGCAGAAAACCACAATTAAACCTTACCAAATTTAATTACAAAATCCTCATTTCCAGACCACTGAGGAGCAGCGAACAGCATAAAACCTGATTTGGTTTTATGCTGTTCGCATAGGTCTTTTCATGGTGTCCTCTATGAGGGAAAAGGTTAAATAAAGATAGAAACTGAGTATTGTTGGCAGTGCTACTAGTGTGAATATACAGTGTGGGATAGGTTTAGTATATCAAATCACTAACTCATGTTAAGTACCTGCAAATATAGTGCATCATAATTTCAGTGTCTGTAAAAATAGATTTTGCTCATATTTCACACACAAATGTTTTGGCAGTGCATTTACATTTATTGCACTATGATATTGGCCTTTATGTTACCTTATCTTTTACTAATATGTGATCCTTTACTTCAAAAATATTCATGTGCAATTTTATGATTAGATGAATATTATTATTTTACTGTAATTTAGAATCTAATATGAAACAATAGATTTTAAGTTCTGAGTCACAATATTGTTTGGCCAAGCAGAGGGGACCCTGATCAGATAACCCCTATCAGGAGCTTTCTGATCCGAGTCTGCTCTGTTTGCCAGTGCATCAAAATAAGTCTAAATGAGTTAAAGGGTTGAATTAAACTGTTATTTGTATTGATGTTATGACAGTTTTTCATTAATTGGCTCAGTGCACTGTGGTGGGGTATAAATTCGCTGTCATTGTTAACCCTAGGTTAAGTTGGACTGCACTTAATGCTTTTGTATAAGTATGGGATTAAGTCTGACTGCACATATTGCTTTTGTTAAAGTATGGGATTTTTTTGCATGTTTACACAGGATGTGAAAGAAACCACCAGCACCAGTGTAAGATGTTGGACCTTTCCTTTATAATTTACATTTGATGAATCCTTAATATTCTTTGTACTGTAAAGTCATTGTTTTTCATTAATGTTTTTTGGGCTTTAGAAAGGCATTATCATTATGATAATTTTTTATGAAGTACAGTAAAACCTCATTTTAAAGACAAAGATTTTCAGGACTCTGTTGCAGTATATTGCTTGTCTGGATAATCAGACCATGTCATTGATATGATCAGCTGATTATGTTCTCGTGACTGGTCATATCTGATGTTGTTTAGAACTGGAATGCTACCATGCTACAATGACGTTCTCTTTAATATATGTATATGCACAACAGAACTTAATATAAGTGAAAAACATGACTTTACACTAGCTGTTGTTAACAATATGCTAACATAGTCTTCCTGAAAACCCTTCTCTTTTTAGCTCACCTGAGCACAACATGCTCATGGTGATGAGCTATTGTGATCACCTTTTGTCCGGCATCCGTGCATCCTGCGTCAATAATTTTCTTTAAACAACATCTCCTCCAAAACCACTGGGTCAAATTTGACAAAAATTGCCTGCGATGTTCCCAGCATGAAGCTCTACTAAATTTGTTCAAATGGGTCACATGAGCTAAAAATAGATTTTAAAGTGAAAGCTTTAAAAATCTTCTCCGAAACTGCAAGTCCTATGGCTTAGATATTTAGTGTGTGGCATTGCCTTATGAACTTTAACCAAGTCTGATCAAATCATGACCCTGAGGTCACTTGATTTTACATTGACTTGCATTGGAAAAACTAGAAAAATCTTCTTGTCAGAAACCACAAGGCCTAGAGTTTAAATAATTGGTGTATAACATGGCCAAGTTGATCTCTACCAAGTTTTTTCAAATCATGGCCCTGGGCTCAAAATTTTCTCTGCCCCAGGGGTCACTTGATTTTATATAGACTTATTTAGGAAAAACTAGAAATGTCTTCTTGTTAGAAACCACATGGCCTAGAATTTAGATATTTGGTGTGTAACATTGCCTAGTGAACCTCAACCAAGTTTGTTCAAGTCATGGCCCTGGGGTTAAAATTGGCCCTGCCTTAGGGGTCTCTTGATTTTACATAGACTTGTATAGGAAAACCTCAAAAGATCTTCTTTTCAGAAACACCAATGCCTGGAGTTAAGATGTTTACTAGTGGACCTCAACCAAATCTGTTTAAATCATGGCCCTGGTGTCAAAATTGACCCCCTCCCCCCTGGAGTCACTTGATTTTATATAGACTTATTAGAGCTATGACCTTCAAAATTTGGATGGCAGGTACAGTTTTTGTGTGGAATCTAGATGATCTTGCTGTAGTTCTGCAAGGATTGTGTGTTCAGTATGACTCATAATACAATAATTGTCAATGAAGGCAATGTTTCTCAGGTGAGTGATTCAGGGCTATCTTGGTCCTCTTGTTTTTAAGCTCTTTTTTTAATATATTGTGAATTCATATCTTCTCATTCTTAATGACGTGAGTTCTATTTTATTTAAGAATTTGAGTTAAGAGATTTTAAAACTTTCACAGAATGTTAGATCTCAATATTTTTATACATGAACTAACTTTCTGTGACAGGCTAGTTGTAGAATAGCTTATTAACTCTGTGTGTGTGAAACACTAACTAAATTTCTGTAAATATCTGGCAAGTTTAACATTTTATCAAGTTTATGTCAGTAAGACAATTATTTAAATCATTCAACTGAAAAAAAAGATGAATACAGATTTAGATGTTATTAAGATTTTTTCATTTTGATATGATTTTGTAAAATAAATAGAAATTTAATCTTACAATTTGTATAATTAAGCATTTTTTGACATGAATGAGCAAAATGAGTTACTTCGCCTCCATTGAAAAAGGTTTATTCTTAGGATTTCAGAAGTTAAGGAAAAAATAAGGAGTCTGCTGTGTAAAAGCAAAGGGCTCTTTAAAAAAATGCTTTCATTTGTTACAATTTGTAGAGGTGATGGATCTATAGACTGGTAGTGTTAGACATTCAGGATATGCGCTAAACCTGGCAGGTTTTTGTTGACATGGCATAGTTTTAACTGTACATGTGTAATTTGTATGCTGGAATCAGATCTTTTGGTGTAAATTAAGTCCATTTAATTGCTGAATGCATTTGAACAGTTTCCTTTGAGAAAAAAGAATACATTTTTAGGTGTGCCATGCACCCCTTGCTAAAGGACAGAAAGAAGACAAAAATAAAATTGAGGCGTTGATTATTTTATTGCTCCATTGAATAGTAAAGTTTGTTATAGTAAACTGTTTTTTGACAAGTTTAAACCTGAATAAGCCTGTAGAGGATGGGTCACACTCAGTCCCAAACTTAAATTAAGCAATAATTATGATCAAACAGCACATGTTTGAGAACTTGATTATGTTTCTTCAATCCTTAGTATGTGTTTCTGCATTAATCTAGTGCTATACAGGGTAGATACCACTAGGTACATATATTTTCTGTGAAATCTTCTTTGAGCTCCCTTATTATTAATGAAATTAGATTTAAGTAAATCTTTCAGAAAAGGATTTAAATTGAAACATGCAGATTTGACACAATATTGCATTTAGGAATTGTAGACTGGTATGGTAGAACTATACATAAATAATGACCTGACGTCTTTTTTTACCAGACTTGTGGAATGGTAATCAGGTTACTTCTGTTTGCATTATCTTTTATGAAGCCTGGTTTGTTACAGAAGAACTCCTATGATGACGACAATATATCAAAGAACCGCAGTCGTAAAAGTCTCACCCCGTCAGACACGGAGAAGAAACGACCACCCTCGTCTAAGAAGATCAACCCTGATGAATTGTTGCGAAAGAGACTCTGGACCCTGTACAAGACAGTGTTTGATTATGCTGTACGTAGCTTGACAAGTTAACTCATAAGTACTACAGTTTGATGTTTGTCTTGTAAATTGTTTTCCATTTTTAGCTCACCAGAGCATAATGTGCTCAAGGTAAGCTATTCTGATCACCCCGTGTCTGTTGTCCGTCGTCAACACTTTGCTTTAAAATCATCTCCACTGAAACCACTGGTTAGAAATTGATGAAACTTGGCATGAGTGATCCTTGGATGGTCTTTCACAAAAGTTGCTAAAATACCGTAAATAAGATCCATGTAGAGAAACCAATACGATTTTATTTTAAAGTAACTTAAAGATCTTCTAAAACCAATGGTCTGAATTTAATTTCAGTTGGTACTAATAGTCACCTCCTAGCCCTCTCATTGATGAAGTTGATTAGTAAAAAAAAGATATTAGTTTGTCGTTTGAAAATGGGTCAGGTTGGATCAAAAAGTAGGTCAGTAGGTCAAATCTTAGAAAAATCTTGTTTACACACTAAAGGCCACAGTTTTGATGCAATCTTCCTCAAACTTGGTCAGATTGTTTGTCATGATGATATCTCGAACCAGTTTGAAAATGGGTGGGGCTGGACAGAAATGTAGGTCAGTAGGTCAAATCTTAGAAAAATCTTGTTTATACTCTGAGGGCAACATTTTTGGTCCAATCATCCTCAAACTTTGGCAGAATGTTTGTCATGATGATATCTTTTGTGGATGGGGTCAGAAAATTCCTGAACATTGTTTCACCTCATCATCTTAATTCTAAAGCAATCTGTTTTGTACAGGCAATGAATGAAAAATTTCTCAGGTGAGCGATCTAGGGCCATCTTGGCCCTCTTGTTTTCTCATGTAATCTATATATGAAATTCTTTGTCTGTTAAATTTGATTCTGGTTGATAATAAATGTAACCAGATAAAACCAAGTGACCTGAATTGTAGGCTGATGGTACTCTAGTGAGTGTTCTACAGCCACTATGACCTTCGTTTTCACATTGAGACTTCTCACATGACCACTTCGGACATTGATTAAGGAAAATGCAATAATTCTGGTTGTTTGTATTAGTTGTTAAAAAAGAAAAACTTTTTCATTTTGAGAAAAAAGAATCCAGTATATTAGTACTGAAGCACAATGAGAATATTCTTAATATTATTTGTAGTTAATTAAATAGATATGTATAGTAGAGGTTTATTGTTATTATTATTATTAATCAAAGGATATTGAAAATTCAGTAAAATTGTGAAGATATAAGAAAAGAAAGGGAAATATGAAAGCCTTGAATAATCACAAGGCTTTGAAAACCAAGAGAACTTGATTTTATATTGAAATTCTTGTAAAGTAACTGAGCTTTCATAGGGACTTTAAATAATCATGTTATTTAGAAAATTTCACCATTTTTAGCTCGGCTATTCAAAGAAAATATGAGCTATTGTAGTCGCCCTGGCGTCGGCGTTGACATTGCAGCTTTTGGTTAAAGTTTTGCATGCAAGTTACTATCAACCTTATATCTCAGTAACCATTTATGGTATTGACTTGAAAGTTTATAAATATGTTCTGGGCATATGACAACCAAGGTACCGGTAGATAACTCTTGACTGAATTTAATATGAATTATGGACCCTTTTTAACTTAGAAGTTTTGGTTAAAGTTTTGCATGTAAGATACTCTCATGCTTATATCTCAGTATCCAGGCATGCGATTGATTTGGAACATCTATAATATTTTTAGGGGTTTCATACTTTCATGATAGATAACTCTTGATAGAATATGATACAAATTTTTGCCCTTTTTAACTTAGAAATTTTGGTTAAAATTTTGCATGCAAGTTACTTTCATGCTAATATCTCAGTATCCAGGCATGCGATTGATTTTAAACATCAATAATATGTTTAGGAGTATCATACTATTAAGGTAGATAACTTTTGATGGAATATATTACAAGTTATGGCCCCTTTTTAACTTAGAAATTTTTGTTAAATTTTTGCATTCAAGCTATTATCCAGCTTATATCTCAGAAATTGCTTGTGGAATTGACTAGAAAGTTAAGGAGTATCTGCAGGGGCATCAGAAAACTGAGGAGGATAACTTTTGGACTGAATTTTATGCAAATTATGGCCCTTTTCTAACTTGGATTTTTGGTTAAAGTTTTGCATGCACAGTGTTATTGTGCTTATGTCTCAGTAACTAGGCATGGGATTGATTTATGTGAAGGGCAAGAATTGAAATAGATTTCATTTGATTTACCAACAAGCATTTTGAATAGTCGAGCGTGCTGTCCTCTGACAGCTCTTGTACAGTCATACAGTGGACAGTATACATTGAGGGCAATGCCCTTTAGGCTTGTGTGTCTGTGTCATCCTCCTAGCATGTATGTATATGTTCAGGACAACTCTGGACGACTGCTACGGCAGATCTTCATGTACCTGCCCTCTAAGAGAGACTACCCTGACTACTACAAGGTCATCACGGACCCCATCGACATGAGCACCATTGAGACCAAGATCAAGAACGACAAGGTGAGTAATGGCTGGGATTAATTTATCCTTGCTTCACACGAGTGGGGGCTACTTGGGGATCATGCTCGTCACCTTCTGTCAATCTCATTATATTTAACCCTTTGAACATCATATAGAAAATTAAGAAAGGTTTATGCCACAGTTTAAAGTATTTCAAGCAAGTGGCGCAAATTTAAGAACTTGCAAAATACTGCAGCATGAAACAAATCGCCTTTGCAGTCAAAGTCTCATACAATATACAATGAGAAAAAAAAGAAAAGAAATAGGACAAATGAGGGATAATGGTCTCTCAATACTGTGATGTTAGATAATATTTAAGTCTCTTATAATTATGGATGATCATATAAGTGGAACCGTTCAGCAGCAACATCTGCAAAAATCACAGAAAGGTGTTGCAGCTGAGAAGTGTTGCTGTACAAAGGTACTGACTGTGTCCATACAAAACTAGTGTGGGGGGAGGAGGCACTGTTGCTTATCAGAGGAGCAGTTGTGGGAGGTTTTTACTGTATATGTTTAAATGGATGGTAATAAATTTATTTTTTGCATAAAACATCAATAGAAAAACATTGTATGAGAAATGTTTGTATTATATGAGAGATGATGAGGTTTTCTATTCCAACCCTCAGTATCCATCGGAGTACAACTTGATGTCTGACTTTGATCTAATGTTCAAAAATGCTCGTCACTACAATGAGGAAGGGTCCCAAGTGTACTCCGACGCCATCACGTTGGAGAAGGCTCTTAAGGCCAAGTGGCGCGTCATTAACCAGAGTGCAGGTGTACCCAGACCCATGAAGACGTAAGTGTCCTGATTTGTATATTCTTGGTCCCTGTTTATAGCATGACTGTTTAGAGAACTTAATTACTGTTGGTGTTGATAAAAGCTTTGACGTTTAAAGCTTTTCATCAAATTTTGTCTTCTTCACGCATAATTGAAGCTGGAGTTATTATCTAAACAGAAATTGAGATAGTACACAATAGTTCTTGTACTAGATAGGACAAGCATATATCCACTTATAACCTCATATAGGTACAGTGCCTGTGCAGAGTACTTATATCATAATATTTGGGGTCAATTCTTGTGTGATATTGGAGCTATATACAGTAGCAACAAATCAGTCAAGCCTATAACAATCTAGTGCAGTTACATGCCTGGTCTTTACTCTACTATACCACAACAGGGTGCTCTTTGCATGATGATGTAACATGGGTGTTAAGGGTGCCTCTGAGACATTGTAGTTACAGGCTCCATGTAAGTATCAATTAGCAGTATTGTGGGTATGAGTCTGTTCCATTATGAGACTTAGGTTTTTCATGTCAGGAATCCTTCTAGTTTGCTTGTGGTGGGATTCTGGTTCTAAATGGGTGCCCCTTTGCACATGGGATTTTCTTCTACCTGTTTTAAGCTGGAAATTTTGATATGACTTAAATTTTACATTGGTGTTTACAGGAAGAGTCGTAAAGGTCCTGGCCCCACCACGCTGACCTCCCGTCTACAGGACATGTACGAGTCTATTCGGGACTACCAGGACGTCAGGGGACGCACCCTCTCCAGCCCCTTCATGAAGGTCCCCCTGAAGAGTGTAAGTGTCTCTTAGCTTTAAGATATGTTGTGTGTCCTTCTAGCTACTATTGATTATTAGATCAGGAGTGATGGCCCTTGATTAATTTAAAAAAGAGTCAGAATTTTTTTGTTAATGCACTTCTGGTAAGCAGTCTTAATCAAAGTCTAGGTTTGATTAAAGATGATGCAAGATCTTTAGGTTAAAAGATATGACCCTTGAAATATATTTCAAGATACAAAATACTTTTGTGTTTAGCATTTATAATTTTTGGTTATTAAGCAATTTTGATCACATTTGAACAGTGTTAATGGCCAATATCTTTTGGCCAAATTCAAATTTGACTTCATATTAAACTAATAGGTCAGGACTTATGACACTCCCAGAGTTATTAAAATTATACAAAACCTCAGTTTTACTTTGACCTCCATGACAGGATTACCCAGACTACTATGAAGTGATAAAGAAGCCTATAGACATGTCACACATCCAGCAGAAGATGTTACTGAAGCGGTATGAGACACTAGAGGACATGGTGGCAGACTTTGTACAAATGTTTGACAACGCCTGCAAGTACAATGAGCCGGACTCCCTCATCTACAAGGTAGACATGGACAGTATACACCTTGTTAGAACAGTGAAATTACCTAAAAATAATTTCATGTCAGAGCAGTCCAAGTCTCTGTGGCTAAGTATTTATAGTTGCTGATTGACTATCATGTAGCCCCTCACTACTGTAGGTTTCCCTACAAGACGACTGTAAGTCTTTCCCTACAAGATGACTGTAAGTCTTCCCTACAAGACAACTGTAAGTCTTTCCCTACAAGACAACTGTAAGTCTTTCCCTACAAGACAACTGTAAGTCTTTCCCTACAAGACGACTGTAAGTCTTTCCCTATAAAACGACTAAGTCTTTCCCTACAAGACAACTATAAATCTTTCCCTACAAGACGACTGTAAGTCTTTCCCTACAAGACGACTGTAAGTCTTTCCCTACAAGACAACTGTAAGTCTTTCCCTACAAGACAACTGTAAGTCTTTCCCTACAAGACAACTGTAAGTCTTTCCCTACAAGACCACTGTAAGTCTTTCCCTACAAGACGACATGTATAAGTCTTTCCCTACAAGACAACTGTAAGTCTTTCCCTACAAGACGACTGTAAGTCTTTTCCTACAAGACAACTGTAGGTCTTTCCCTACAAGACAACTATAAGTCTTTCCCTACAAGATGACTAAGTCTTTCCCTACAAGACAACTGTAAGTCTTTCCCTACAAGACAACTTAAGTCTTTCCCTACAAGACAACTGTAAGTCTTTCCCTACAAGACAACTATAAGTCTTTCCCTACAAGACAACTGAAGTCTTTCCTACAAGACAACTAAGTCTTTCCTACAAGACACTGTAAGTCTTTCCCTACAAGACGACTGTAGTCTTTCCCTACAAGACAACTGTAAGTCTTTTCCCTACAAGACACTGTAAGTCTTTCCCTACAAGACGACTGTAAGTCTTTCCCTACAAGACGACTGTAAGTCTTTCCCTACAAGACGACTGTAAGTCTTTCCCTACAAGACACTGTAAGTCTTTCCCTACAAGACGACTGTAAGTCTTTCCCTACAAGATGACTGTAAGTCTTTCCCTACAAGACGACTGTAAGTCTTTCCCTACAAGACAACTTAAGTCTTTCCTACAAGAGACTTAAGTCTTTCCTACAAGCACACTGTAAGTCTTTCCCTACAAGACGACTGTAAGTCTTTCCCTACAAGACAACTGTAAGTCTTTCCTACAAGACGACTGTAAGTCTTTCCCTACAAGACAACTGTAAGTCTTTCCCTACAAGACGACTGTAAGTCTTTCCCTACAAGACAACTATAAGTCTTTCCCTACAAGACGACTGTAAGTCTTTCCCTACAAGACGACTGTAAGTCTTTCCCTACAAGACAACTGTAAGTCTTTCCCTACAAGACGACTGTAAGTCTTTCCCTACAAGACGACTGTAAGTCTTTCCCTACAAGACGAACTGTAAGTCTTTCCCTACAAGACGACTGTAAGTCTTTCCCTACAAGACAACTGTAAGTCTTTCCCTACAAGACGACTGTAAGTCTTTCCCTACAAGACAACTGTATACAAGACAACTGTAGGTCTTTCCCTACAAGACAACTATAAGTCTTTCCCTACAAGACGACTGTAAGTCTTTCCCTACAAGACAACTGTTAATCTTTCCCTACAAGACGCCTGTAAGTCTTTCCCTACAAGACGACTGTAAGTCTTTCCCTACAAGATGACTATAAGTCTTTCCCTACAAGACAACTAGAAGTTTTTCCATACAAGACAACTAAGTCTTTCCCTACAAGACGACTGTAAGTCTTTCCCTACAAGACGACTGTAAGTCTTTCCCTACAAGACAACTATAAGTCTTTCCCTACAAGACAACTAAGTCTTTCCCTACAAGACGACTGTAAGTCTTTCCCTACAAGACACTGTAAGTCTTTCCCTACAAGACAACTGTAAGTCTTTCCTACAAGACGACTGTAAGTCTTTCCCTACAAGACGACTGTAAGTCTTTCCCTACAAGACGACTGTAAGTCTTTCCCTACAAGACAACTGTAAGTCTTTCCCTACAAGACAACTGTAAGTCTTTCCCTACAAGACGACTGTAAGTCTTTCCCTACAAGATGACTGTAAGTCTTTCCCTACAAGACAACTGTAAGTCTTTCCCTACAAGACGACTGTAAGTCTTTCCCTACAAGACGACTGTAAGTCTTTCCCTACAAGTCGACTGTAAGTCTTTCCCTACAAGATGACTGTAAGTCTTTCCCTACAAGACAACTATAAGTCTTTCCTACAAGACAACTGTATAGTCTTTCCCTACAAGACGACTGTAAGTCTTTCCCTACAAGACGACTGTAAGTCTTTCCCTACAAGACGACTGTAAGTCTTTCCCTACAAGACAACTATAAGTCTTTCTCTACAAGACAACTTTAAGTCTTTCCCTACAAGACGACTGTAAGTCTTTCCCTACAAGATGACTGTAAGTCTTTCCCTACAAGATGGCTGTAAGTCTTTCCCTACAAGACAACTATAAGTCTTTCCCTACAAGACGACTGTAATCTTTCCCTACAAGAACGACTGAAATCTTTCCCTACAAGACGACTGTAAGTCTTTCCCTACAAGACGACTGTAAGTCTTTCCCTACAAGACGACTGTAAGTCTTTCCCTACAAGACAACTATAAGTCTTTCCCTACAGGACAACTATAAGTCTTTCCCTACAGGACAACTGTAAGTCTTTCCCCTACAAGACAACTATTAAGTCTTTTCCTATGACAGGATGCGCTGACCCTGCAGCGAATATGTCTGGAGAAAAAGGTGGAGCTAAGTGATGACTGGACCAATGAGGTGCCAGATGTCAGGGCTGTTGTCTTGGAGATGATGACAAATATCTTCATCTCTACGTACAACCACCAGGACGAGGAGGGACGTTGCTATAGCGACTCCTTTGCTGAGTTGCCGGAAAGAGATCCTGATGGAGATCCAAATGAGTAAGTTCTGCGCATGAGTTTGAGTATACATGAGTCTTCTGTGTTTTACTATAAGTTGTTTACCTGAAATTTTCAGTTTTCTTGTGTTAACATTCCAAGAGCTATTTTGCTCTCTGCACAGATCCATATCAAACTAAGAATTTATCTCTGTCTTAACAAGTTTTGAAATATAACCCTCTCATCTAGAGGTTTTTAGGAGTAGAGAACATTACAAATCCTGATTAGTCTGATGGTTAAAGAAGGTTAAAGCAGACTGACCTTTTTCTGATAGGTCATTTTATGTTGATGTATCTATATTGATTATTTGCAATCTCATCATGTTACATTGTACTGCATAAGATAGTAAATTGCAGAGTTTATGTAAGAATAATGTTTGTGAATAACCAGTCAATATCTGTTATAGGTAATTGTGCTCCCAATCAACATTGTCTTAATATTTAAGTGTATGGTGAGTTCATTTTCTATTTTGATGTCCAGCACATGCCACATTAAATATTCTTCATGCAGGATAAATTGATTTAAAATAATGTGAACTAATGTTACAGGAGACCACTGACATTTGATATGATAAAGAGGAACCTGGATCGGGTAAGAGAGTTTCTGATATAACCTTTTTGTGGTACCTGCTGTAAGCAGAGGTGACACATGGTGATCACATCTCCATTGTCTGTCTGTTACACTATTTCTTCACATGTTCTTTCATGTGTTCTTAGGAACTCTTCATATACGGTCTGTTAAACATTTTGACCAAAGGCAGAATTAAAATTAATAACTTATGTGGTGAGCTTAATTTCAGCTTTGTCTTATTATCTTTACATACCCTTTTTCCACCCTGAAATTAAAATTGCTTTGCTTTGTGTTGTTTTAACTCTTATAAGCTACAAAAATCTAGCAATTCTTATTCCTCTCATAACTCAAAGGTCAGGCATCTCACAAGTTGTGTGGAGAGCCATTCATGAGACATACATGTGTGCACTTTGTTACAGGGTCGATACCGGCGGATGGACAGGTTCCAGGAGGACATGTTCAAGGTGTTTGAGAGGGCCCGTCGCCTCAGTAGGACCGACTCACAGGTACAGCACCTTCTGTCCATTGTTGTCAGGGAGTCTCCCTTCCTTCACTGGAATTATTGAGTGGATTGGATGATATAATTGAATATCTTTTATAACTTTATGTCTGTCATTTTGTTACTGGCATTAATCAAATGCAGCTGAAATTTCTTTTGATTATGGTCATGAATTTTCAACTTATTTCATCGTCAGAATGTTAAAACAGATTGTAGCATTATGTAATTTATGAATAAGAAGCATAGCACTTCACCAGCTTTATCCGAGGATATGATCTAGTATGTAGTCACAAAGGGCATTTTAAGTTGAATATCATTCTCTTCCTCTTGCAGACCTATGAGGATGCTATAGAAATGCAGATGTTCTTCATTAGAACCAGGGAGGAAGTATGCAAGAATGGGGAAGTATTACTGACACCTGCGCTCAGCTTCACAGATCGCCATCTTCAGGCCTTGCTGGAGGTTTGTATCACCTTAATCACTGACTATTATGGTGGAATGATGATGCCTCTGTGATACTGACCCTCTCAGTCTTTGACAGCCCTAAATTTAGGTCATAAGTACTTTGACAGTTGTAGAGATTTTGTAAGGAGGTAGAAAAATGCAATGGATATAAGTAATGCTTTTTCTGCACAATTTTGAAGAAATTCTAAGTAATATGATAGATTATTATACGCCCATTGAAGACAGGACATATTATAGATTCACCTGTGGCTGGGCGGGCGAGCAGCGTCCACTGATGTTGTCCACTCTCTAATTTGAACAAACATGAACCAATCAAACTTGGCCACAATGTATGTGGGCACAATAGCTCAGTTACTTCCGATTAATCAGCCAGATTGTCCAAGACACACCACAGATTTGTGGCCCTTGAATTGATGAAAATGGTTGAATTAGGAGTGTCTGCTCTCTAAAAACATGAACAGGTCTTTACCAAACTTGGCCACAATGTATATGGGCACAATATCATGGCCAAGTTTGATAACCAGCCAAAATTTGTCCCAGACACTCCTGAGTTATGGCTTTTGAGTGATGAATTGCTGGATTGACAGTGTCCGCTGTCCAACTCTAACAAACATGAACCATCTTTACCAGATAAACTTGGTCACAGAGTATATGGACACAATAACTAGGCCAAGTTCAATAACAAGCTAGATTGTCCCAGACACTGTGGAGCTATTGCCCTTAAATTTGAAAAATTGGTAAATTTATAGTGTCCGCTCTCTAACTCAAACAAACATGAACCATTCTATACCAAAATTGGTCACAAGGTTTATGGTCACAATATCTCAGCCAATGTTGATAACCAGCCTGAATGTCCCAAACACTCCCGCGAATTGATGAAAAATTGCCAAATTTACTGTGTCCATTCCCGAACTCTAAAAAACATGAACCAATCTTTACCAAACTTGGTCACAATGTGTATGGGCACAATATCATGGCATAGTTAGATAACCAGTTAGAATGTCCCAGACTGTCCAGAGTTAAAGCCCTTAAATGGATGCTTACTCTTTTAAACATGAACTGACCTTGACCAAACTTGGTCACAGTGTGAATGGGCTGAAGATCTCAACCTGGCGTGCGTTCAGTATGTCGAACCGTATGCAACCGTACGCTTACAGTCAGCTATGAACCTGTCTCAGTGCCATAAACCACAATGTCCACGTCTACCTATGTACTGCATAAGATGCACGTGAATAGCATAGTTTATGGTCCTAATACAACTCCATAGCTGACTGTAAGCGACCGGTTGCATACTGTTTGGCACACTGAATGCACGCAAGGTTTGATAACCCGGTTTGATAATATATTGAACATTCCAAAGTTATGGCCCTTCAATTGATGACAAATTGCAAAATTAACAGTATCTGTTCTCTAATACCATCAAATGTGAACCGATCTTTACAAAACTTTGTCACAGTGTGTTTTGGCACAGTATCTCATAGAGTTTGAAAACCAGTCAGAATTTCTCAGACACTCCAGAGTTACGACCTTTGAAAATTGGTAAAATTGCGGGACAGGCCTATTTTGTGGTAACTAGCACTTTTGTTTCATATCCTAAAAGGTACTTTTATAAAACTTTTATCAGGGGTCAAAATGAAAGTGTGCATTGCAGGCTGAGAAAGGCTCCAAGATTCTGCAGGAGCAGAAAGAAGATGAAGAGAAAAAGAAGAGTGGGATTGACACAGAGGAGACCCCACAACAGACACAGGTACTGTAATGTACTGTACTGTACTGTACTGTAATTCACCATAGGGAAAATCCTGCATATATCTGAGTAGCCTTTCCCAGGTTACATATAGTGGACGTAGTGGCATGTAAGATGAAAAAGACTGGCCTTACACCAATCTATATTTGGAATCCAGATACTGTAAAATTGTGATAATAGAAATCAAATGCTCAGATAATCATGAGGTTTGACAAACCAAGAGAATTTATCTATTTTTTAAACTTAAAAGTGATTCTCTCAATGATTGCAGAGTAGGCAAGGCGCTCATTTAAATTACCAAAAAAAACAATAAAAGAAATATATTGCAGATATGTTACTATACTGTCTTTTATAATGAGACTGCCGTATAGCTTAGTTCAAACCATGGATCCCATATCTTGGATTAGTTTCGTAAATTGTTTCCATATACATGTATGTTTATACAGCATGGTAAAAAAAAAATCGTGAATCTTGGTATGGACACCTTATGTAGCTTAAAAAGAAACCACTGTTATAGATTGTGAACATTGAAAGGAGAATAAAAAAATTTAAAAAAAAATTAAAAATAAAAAATATGCAAAAACTGAAGGCTCCTTATAATGACATGTTTGATTTTCAGTTGCAGCCTCATGTACTCACAAAAAAATGTGCTTACATGTATATGAATTATTAGATCAGTCATAACTTTAATTATACACTGTCTAATAAAGTAGTATAGAGGAGTATCTTGAAGTTAAGATGGTCACATTTCAGGGGGAGGGAGATGAGAACAGCCTGCGGTACAAGGACCAGACCTTCTCTGTTGGAGAGTTTGTCTACGTGGAACCAAGGTAAGCATGAGTTGCTTATAATGTAAAGAAAAAGGCAAAAGAAGGGAAGGCTTCTTGGGTCAATTTAAGGGCACATTTTGCAAGGGTTGTAGGTATGAAAGATTCTGTCCGTATGTCCAAGGTTCAATGTATTTGGCCGAACTAGGAACTGTTAAAAGGGGCTCAGTATAGGTTTTAAGAACTTGTTTACCAAGTGTTTCCCAATTGATTCAAAAGAATCTGAATGTTTTAACTTTATGCACTAGTAAAGTATATGGTGTGGAGGGTTTAAAAAAATGGTGTGTGTGTGGGAGGAATGATTAGACCTAAGTGTTGGGAATACTGAACCCATCATTTTAATGTTTCTTGAATATTTAACAATATTTGACACTTAAGTTACAAATATTTTGGTATCTATTGCAAAAAAGCATATTTTTAGAATTCATATATACTCCAAGGAAAAAGAAATGCAGGGTAAACTTTTGTGTCAGTATCAAATAGGAAGTATTCGATGGTATTACAGTTTAAATTATTTGATAAAGATTTTTTTTTTCAAACAATAATAAATGCTTTAGAAGGACATGGTGTCTATCATATGAGGTTTATTGTTAGGTTAGGAGGTAAAAACTTGAGTCTGGCTACTACAGATTCTAATTACCCTGTGTTTCTTTTTCCTTTGAGTATATAAATGGAAACTTTGGTCATGATATAGATGATGATCTCTAAATTGAACCCTGAGAGTATTTTTTCACTGTTATGCATTATGTTTATGGATTAATAGAACAAAAACTGGTAGAATCCGGAAGAGGAAATCTGTATATTCAAGGTATTTTGCTGAGACTATTTACTTTGTGTTATTAACTGTTGACTTAGATGCCAATTTTCATGTTTGTTTATTATACTTCGTTAAACTTGCTGTTCACCTTTGAAGTGATAGAAGTTCAAGTTTAAACCCATCTGACGTCCATATAAAACAGTGTGTATCCAAAAAAAGCTTCCTGAAATTGTATTTAAAAAATTTCTCTATACCTGTGAAATGTCACTCTAAATTACGATGAATACATTTTTATACGCCGCCGGAGGCAGTCGTATATTGGCGTCATCTTCTCCGTCCGTACGTCCGTATGTCCATATCTTGTGAACGCAACTCCTCCTACATTTCTGAATGAATCTTTTCAAAACTTGGTCAATGTCATTACTATAATGGGTAGATGTGCATGAAGTGGCAATTTTCCGGTCCATTGATTTTTACAAGATTTGTGTCCCTTGAAACTTAGTCTCTGTAGCTGATTGATATTGCAGCCTTGTGAACGCAACTCCTCCTACATTTCTGAATGAATCTTTTCAAAACTTGGTCAATGTCATTACTATAATGGGTAGATGTGCATGAAGTGGCAATTTTCCGGTCCATTGATTTTTACAAGATTTGTGTCCCTTGAAACTTAGTCTCTGTAGCTGATTGATATTGCAGCCTTGTGAACGCAACTCCTCCTACATTTCTGAATGAATCTTTTCAAAACTTGGTCAATGTCATTACTATAATGGGTAGATGTGCATGAAGTGGCAATTTTCCGGTCCATTGATTTTTACAAGATTTGTGTCCCTTGAAACTTAGTCTCTGTAGCTGATTGATATTGCAGCCTTGTGAATGCAACTCCTCCTACATTTCTGAATGAATCTTTTCAAAACTTGGTCAATGTCATTACTATAATGGGTAGATGTGCATGAAGTGGCAATTTTCCGGTCCATTGATTTTTACAAGATTTGTGTCCCTTGAAACTTAGTCTCTGTAGCTGATTGATATTGCAGCCTTGTGAACGCAACTCCTCCTACATTTCTGAATGAATCTTTTCAAAACTTAGTCAGTGTCATTACTATAATGGGTAGATGTGCATGAAGTGGCAATTTTCCGGTCCATTGATTTTTACAAGATTTGTGTCCCTTGAAACTTAGTCTCTGTAGCTGATTGATATTGCAGCCTTGTGAACGCAACTCCTCCTACATTTCTGAATGAATCTTTTCAAAACTTGATCAATGTCATAACTTTAATGGGTAGATGTGCATGAAGTCGCAGTTTTCCGGTTCATTAATTTTTGCAAGATTTTTGTCCCTTGAAACTTAATCTCTTTAGCTGATTGATATTTCAGCTTTGTGAATGCAATTTCTTGTATATTTCTGACCTAATCTTTTCAAAACTTGGGCAATGTCATTACTATACTGGGTGGATATGCACAAATCAGGGATTTTGATGTTCATCAATATTTGCAATAGTTATGCCTTTCTAAACATGGTCTCTTGAAAACACAACTCAAGTTTCTAAACAGGTAAAAGTGCATAAAGCAGGGATTTTCTGGTTCAGTGATTTTTGCAAGAGTTATGTGGAGAAAGAAAAAAGGATTCATATTGATACTGCTATTTGACCTATTGTCATATTGGAAGCATTTTTAGCTCACCTGAGCACAACGTGCTCATGGTGAGCTTTTGTGATCGCCTTTTGTCCGTCGTCCGTGCGTGCGTCCGTCCGTCGTCAACAATTTGCTGTAAACAACATCTCATGATCGGCTGAAGGGATTTTGACCAAACTTCACAGGAATCATCCTTATGATGCCCTCTATCAAAGTTGTACAAATTATTCAGATTGGTTAAAAAAGTAGGTCACAGGAGCTAAAAATAGATTTTAAAAATGCAAACTTTGAAAATCTTCTTCTGCAAAACTGCAAGGCCTAGAGCTTAGATATTTGGTATGTAGCATCATCTTATGGGCCATTACCAAGATTGTACAAATCATAGCCCTACGGTGATAAATGCCCCCGCACCAGGGGTCACTTGTTTTACATAGAGTTATATAGGAAAATCTTTAAAAATCTTCTTCTATGAATCCATTAGGCCTAGAGCTTAGATATTTGGTATGTAGCATCATCTAATGGTTCATTACCAAGATTGTTCAAATCATAGCCCTACGGTGATAAATGCCCCCGCACCAGGGGTCACTTGTTTTACATAGATTTATATAGGAAAAACTTTAAAAATCTTCTTCTGTGAATCCATAAGGTCTAGAACTTAGATATTTCATATGTAGCATCATCTAATGGTTCATTACCAAGATTGTTCAAATCATAGCCAAATGGTGATAAATGCCCCTGCAATAGGGGTCACTTGTTTTACATAGAGTTATATAGGAAAATCTTTAAAAATCTTCTTCTATGAATCTATAAGGTCTAGAGATTAGATATTTGGTATGTAGCATCATCTCATGGTTCATTACCAGATTGTACAAATCATGACCTTATGGTGATAAATTCCCCCTGCACCAGGGGTCACTTGTTTTACATAGAGTTTTATAGGAAAATCTTTTAAAAAATCTTCTACTATGAATCCATAAGGCCTATAGCTTAGATTTTTGGTATGTAGTATCATCTAATGGTTCATTATCAAGATTTTCAAAATGGTGGCCCTTTGGAGATAAATGACCCCGCACTAAGTCTTCTCCTCTGAAACCATAAGGCCCAGTGCTTATATATTTGGTGTGTAGTATTGTCAGGGCTAAAATGTTTAAGATTGAGTTATATCAGAATTCTTGTCTGTTTAAAAACCTTGTAATCAGTTGTAGCAATGGTACTCAGGTGAGCGTTTCAGGGCCATCATGGTCCTCTTGTTTTAGGGTTCTATCTCTGTTCAGCTAAATTAATTGGTCTTACAGACTTCATTATGAGCTTATGCTTACAGAAATGTTAAAAGCAATAATTAAAAGACCCCTCTTGGTCTTTATATTTTGTGGCGGCGTATATTGTGGCATCACTGGCACTCTTGTTTCCTCATTATTTGCCCTACATAAGAAAAGGGTTTGGTAAGTAGGGCTATTAAGGCATCATGCATTTGCATGTGTCCTGTTTTCTGCCATTTTAATATCCATTTCAATATCCTCCACATTGTTATCCCCCAGCTTCACAGAGTGGGTGCTATATAGGAATCCTGCTTGTGGCATTCTGTTAATTATCTGAATACATAATTGTCAGCTGTGTAGAGAATTTAAATCTTTGGGTTTATGCAACTAAAATGTCATTAATTTACCCTGATACCAGAAAAGTGGCATCTATTCATACATACTGATCCTACCAACGAAACTCTGATGGAGATTTCTGTCAGTTTCAAGATCTTGTGTCTGGATAGAAACTGAAAACATAAATATAACCTGGGTATCATATGCTGTTAGTTGCAAAAAATAAATATATGCAGAACGTTTTGAGTGGGGGGACCTGAACAATTTATTGATAAAGATGTGCTGGTT
>CM037786.1:25081322-25131322 GCA_021229015.1 Solen grandis
TGATGGCTGCCATCCTACATGGTAAGCTGTTTATTCCAACTTGCCAGAGTTGATATGTCACAATATCATCAAACAACTGGATGTAGAGTAAAGTAATGTTCAGGGGTCATCCCATGTTTTGACATCATTGATTATTCAGTTATATACTCCAAGTGTATGATCATCCTTTATTTTATGTTCTAGGGTAAAATATTGAGAAATATTCATGAATCATTCACCATGAATGATAAATCATGACCATTTTTAAGATGCAAACAAATCCATGCGCTATCATGTTGACTTAGCTAGGTTCAAAGAACTATAATGATGTCATATCAATAAAGGTGATGCATATATAATTTGAAGCTGTCCTTTAGGATTTTCAAAGATACAAGAGAGAGAGAAAAGAAAAATAAGGGGGGGAACCATTATAAGAGAATGAAATAAATAGAATACTTGTTGTTTAATGCAATGATAATACTGTATTTCACTTGTCATAGAAAATGTTTTCATGGATGGTGGAACATCTTTTAAAAAAAAAAAAAAACACTTAGGGAATGATTAGGGATCTTATTGAAATGGACTTCCTCTATATCTGTGAATTTTGGACTATAACTGCAGGGTCCTCCGTGCAGAAGGTCAGCACAACCTGCTGGGAGGTTCTACACCAACACTGTTTCTATGACAACACTGAGGAGGACACTCAACCTGCTGAACACACATACCCAGATGTGTTCACCCAACTGTCCATAGAAGAGGTAAATGTCTTATAATTTCTTTTTTTGTTGTACAAAGTCTGTACAGATCCCTTATCCCTTAGGAGTGAGCTTGTCAGTCAGTTGGTCTATTCTCTTTGACCGATCAGCTGCTCATGAACAGGTTGACAGTTTGTTATACATGTTTATCTTAGTAAGATAAAGGCTAAGTCTTACTTTGTGCAAAATCCTTAAAATTTTTGACAAAGTTATGGCCCATATTTTTACTTTGAGTTTGCTAAAGAAACCTTGTCTGAGTGCGGTGTGAGGTTATTATTCACCTTTTTTGATATTTCTGATTTACTAATTGTGTCATATAATGACTGTTGGGTCCAATATTATTTTGTGTCTACAATATAAAATATAGTGCTACAACCAATCTATCTTTTATTATTCTTGTAGGGCAAGAGGAAGATGTCAAAAAGGATTTCTGGCTTTCCATATGCAACTAACTTTTTGTTTCTTGAACCGCAAGCATAGGACTAATTTTACATGGTGATAAAAAATTCATATACCTATGCAATATTTTGACTTATTCAAACAGCAAGATTTCAGTTATCTGTAGATTTTATTATACAATTCTAGCTTATCAGGATTCCATTTTCAGACAAGAAATTTGCTTGGCTGGCTTGGACATGAGTTTATGCAGACACGTATGAACCAGAAAGAGGCAACAACTTTTGGACTATACCCAAAGTGGCAGATGTATGTGCCCCACGTGGCTGGTTTCCTGCAGGACCTGTGTAAATGTCTGGTACAGAAGATGGTGCCCAGTCTGAGAGACTCTCCCAACAGTGAAGGTAAACATGATGCAAGAGTTATACACCTACTGTTTTACTATTTATTATTTCTTTCTCCAATAAGAAATAAATTGAAAAGAGGTTATTATTCTTACATATTTTAACCCTTTCTCTCATAGAGGAAACCATGAAAAGACCTATGCGAACAGCATAAAACCAGATCAGCCTGCGAGTAACTCGCAGGCTGATCAGGTTTTATGCTGTTCGTTGCTCCTCAGTGGTCTGGAAATGAGGACTTTATAATTAAATTTGGTAAAGTTTAACTGTGGTTTTCTGCAGATCAGGCTTTATGTGGTACCTATTGAGTGCGTCAAACTGAGTCTATATGAGGGAAAGGGTTAAAAGATTGTATTTTACAATGGTCATGGCACAGAGTTGGTGAGTATATAAGATAAGGTATCTAGTCATATATCTTCAATATATTCTAAAGGTGATTGTATGGTGGAATTCCATCTGTGTGGCAATGCTTGAATGCCTTTTTCTAGGCAATGGAAGTTGATGTCCCTCACAACCCCTTCTATGGCAGCATACAGTTCATCTAAATCATTGTAGTTAATTCTCTGAAACGGTCTTTTCATTTTTGAAAACAAATCATGATCACAGGGGCTTACATCCGGCGACTAGGCAGGGAGTTCAAGAGTGTCCAATTTGTATTCTTCGTATTGCCCACTTCAAAGCACATGGTGTTGTCTTGCAAAATGTAAAGATTAACACCAGAAGCAATTCTGGGACCTTATTGCAGATTGCTGGACACAGAATTGTCCTGAGAAATGATTCATAATATTCTATATTTACTGTTTGTACTTGTGGAAATCTACATACTGATAATACACCACTGACATCATAGATTCATTGTTCAAGCTGCAATGAAACTTGACTGGTTTAGGTGAGTTCCAAGTGTGCCACTCACTACAATACTTCTTTAGTTCAGGTTCAAATGATCTGGTCCAAGTTGTTTTGTTGAATTCAGCATATTTTCATCTTCTTTTTTGTATCTCATAATCTATCAATTGGTCACAAGTTATCTTTGCCGTACCTAATGGTATGGGTAAATTCTTGTACCCGCCTGAACATTGTGCTGTACCTAATGGCATGGTTAAATTCTTGTACCCGCCTGAACATTGTGCTGTACCTAATGGCATGGTTAAATTCTTGTACCCCCTGCACATTGTGCTGTACCTAATGGCATGGTTAAATTCTTGTACCCACCTGCACATTGTGCTGTACCTAATGGCATGGTTAAATTCTTGTACCCACCTGCACATTGTGCTGTACCTAAATGCATGGTTAAATTCTTGTACCCACCTGCACATTGTGCTGTACCTAATGACATGGTTAAATTCCTGTACTCACCTGCACATTGTGCTGTACCTATGGCATGGTTAAAGTCTTGGACTCAACTGCACATTGTGCTTTACCTAGTGGCATGAGATGGATCAGATTCTTAAAGGGGAGTCAGATCACATTGTCTGCCATGAAGTTAGTAGAATGATGTCATAACTTATGAGGGCATATTATAGCAGTAACTTTTGTGGATATAATGTGGGACACTGTACTATACATTTTAGTGTTATGCGGCAACTGAGTCAATTAGTACTCACTAACTCTCAATTATTTCAAGCCTACCTGAACATGAAGTGCTATTGTGGTCAGTCAATGTCTGTCATCCGTATGTACTTCCGTCCATCAGGACGTCTGTCAACATTTTTTTCGTGTACACTCTAGCTACTTCATTTCTTAAGCAATCTTCTTCAAACATAAGACTAAGTTTATAGCCATAATCACTTGACCATGTTGAATTATGGCTGATATCTGCCCATTAGGTCAGGTGTTATGGCCCTTGAATGATAAAAAATGCCAGGTTTCACTTTGTGTACACTCTAGCCTCTTAATTTCTTAAGCAATCTTTATGACTTTATGACAGTGTTTATGGCCATAATCTCTTGTCCATGTTCAATAATTGTGGATATTTGCCCATAAGGTCTGAAATTATGGCCCTTGAATGATGAAAAAATGCCAAATTTTATTATGCTCACCGAAGGTGACGCATATAGTCGCCGCTTCGTCCGTCCGTTCGTCCGTCTGTCCGTCCGTCCGTTCGTCCGTCACACTTTCCTTGTCCGGACTATTTCTCAGGAACTAACGGCTTGAATTCAACGAAACTTTATGGGAAGCTTTATTACCAAGAGGAGATGCGCATATCGTCAGCATGACCCGATTCCTAAATTTTTCACAGAGTTATGGCCCATTGACTTTTTGGCCTATAGTACATATTGCATGATTCTTGTCCGGGCTATTTCTCAGGAACTAATGGCTTGAATTCAACAAAACTTTATGGGAAGCTTCATTACCAAGAGGAGATGCGCATATCGTCAGCATGACCCGATTCCTAAATTTTTCACAGAGTTATGGCCCATTGACTTTTTGGCCTATAGTACATATTGCATGATTCTTGTCCGGGCTATTTCTCAGGAACTAATGGCTTGAATTCAACAAAACTTTATGGGAAGCTTTATTACCAAGAGGAGATGCGCATATCGTCAGCATGACCCGATTCCTAAATTTTTCACAGAGTTATGGCCCATTGACTTTTTGGCCTATAGTACATATTGCATGATTCTTGTCCGGGCTATTTCTCAGGAACTAATGGCTTGAATTCAACAAAACTTTATGGGAAGCTTTATTACCAAGAGGAGATGCGCATATCGTCAGCATGACCCGATTCCTAAATTTTTCACAGAGTTATGGCCCATTGACTTTTTGGCCTATAGTACATATTGCATGATTCTTGTCCGGGCTATTTCTCAGGAACTAATGGCTTGAATTCAACAAAACTTTATGGGAAGCTTCATTACCAAGAGGAGATGCGCATATCGTCAGCATGACCCGATTCCTAAATTTTTCACAGAGTTATGGCCCATTGACTTTTTGGCCTATAGTACATATTGCATGATTCTTGTCCGGGCTATTTCTCATGAACTAATGGCTTGAATTCAACAAAACTTTATGGGAAGCTTTATTACCAAGAGGAGATGCGCATATCGTCAGCATGACCCGATTCCTAAATTTTTCACAGAGTTATGGCCCCTTGACTTTTTGGCCTATAGTACATATTGCATGATTCTTGTCCGGGCTATTTCTCAGGAACTAATGGCTTGAATTCAATGAAACTTTATGGGAAGCTTTATTACCAAGAGGAGATGCGCATATCGTCAGCATGACCCGATTCCTAAATTTTTCACAGAGTTATGGCCCATTGACTTTTTGGCCTATAGTACATATTGCATGATTCTTGTCCGGGCTATTTCTCAGGAACTAATGGCTTGAATTCAACAAAACTTTATGGGAAGCTTTATCACCAAGAGTAGATACGCATACCGTCGGTGTGACCTGGTTCCTCAATTTTTCAAAGAGTTATGGCCCCTTGACTTTTTGGCCTATAGTTCATGTTGCATGATTCTTGTCCGGGCTATTTCTCAGGAACTAATGGCTTGAATTCAATGAAACTTTATGGGAAGCTTTATTACCAAGAGTAGATACGCATATCGTCGACGTGACCTGGTTCCTCAATTTTTAAGAGAGTTATGGCCCCTATTACCATGTGTTTGACTAATATTCATGTCATTTGCCTAATTTAACAGGAGATATCATTTAAACAAAACCCCACAAAATTCAATATGCTAGTAATGTCAATCATAATCATGTCATCTAATTGTTGTTTAGGCCATTATACACTATTTCAAATATCCAGTCATATGTCAAGAGTGTTGGTTAACCTCTTTGATATGAGCACACATTGAAATGTATGACTTAATTTTTAGTAGTATAAAAACTTTAAAAAAATCAATGAAAGATCTGATGAGTAACACGTATTATCATATTAAATAGTAAACTGTTACTAAGTCTCCAAATTAGAGTTGGTAAAACATCTCATCTGATGAGGAGAATAGATATGATTTAGGAATGGGGATTTCAACATATCCTCCCACCCATTGACCAAGGCCTTATTTGTAACAATGACGTTCTACGGGGAGCATCTGTCAGTTCTACTGACTTTCTTGTTTTTTGTACAGTCAAGCATCTTCATTTCTTAAGTGATCTTCTTCAAACTTCATGACAGTGTTTATGGCCATAATCTCTCGACCAAGTTTGATCATGGCTGACATCAGCCAATTCAGTCAGGAGTTATGGCCCATATATAGACTTTCACAGGATAACACTTGAACTTTACTTGTCCTGGAGTTATGATATTTGGCTTGTAACATGGCTTAGTGAAGCTCTATCAATTTGTTCAAATCATTAACCTCGGATGACTTAGACTATGACTCAGTGACCTACTTTTGTATTTTTAAGCTACATCCTTCAAATTTGGCCCAAAGGTACTGTTTGATATTTGGAATGGTTATGATCTTGCTGTACTTCTGTATTTATAATGTCTTCAGTATGACTACACTGCAATATAGTTACTTATACAGGCAATCAAGGCAATGTTTCTCAGGTGAGCGACCTCAGGGCAATCTTGTTAACTTGCTCTGGTGTACACATTTTATTTCTATATGAGTACATTAGCAGGATATTTGAAATGTAAAGTAACTTGAATTCTGCAGGTTTGGAGTCAGTATGGAGGGTGATTGTGGAAGCCTTTGCCCCGTGGCTGCAGACAGTGTACAGTAAGTCCGTGGCCAGTATGCCCTGGATAGAAGCTGACCGCCCCCAGGCTTCTGTAATGGTCAAGGCCCTGGTGCAGGTAGTGGGATTTGCCCACACAGTCACAGAGGGTGAGTGTCATTATTTATTTATTTTGTTGCATAAAATACCCTCCATAAAAGCTGTTTGGAATTTTGCATGCACATTTAATACATTTGGAATCAAACTTTTCCAATAATGGTCTTAAGACTTGGCACATATTAGGGGTGTCATTCAAGATAAGAATTTAAAGCAAACTGTAAGTAGAGCTAAATAGATTTTTTTGTACATTTATATATGTCCACTTCATTGAAATATCTGTAATCAAATCTTTACAGATATTTTCTCAGAAGTATACAAAAACTACCTATAGTAGTATTAAATCTGATAAGTTTTCGGAGAGTAATGAGTGAGTCTATCATTGTACAAGTGAAAAGGATCTAAAAGCAGTTTGAGGGCTTATTGCAAAACTAGTGTAACTTTATGTAAATGAAGAATAAATTAAAAATAGTTTAACACCAAGCCCTTGGAGCCTGTAAAGAATTTAAATTCAATTTTCCTTTTATGTTTGCAAAATGTATAGTAAGTGTAAATGTTTATAAAGTCTGTCTCATTTCAGATATCCGGGGTCTGTTCTACCATGACTTCCTGTCCAGATTGTGGCTGTATTTTGCCACTGTGCTCTGCAAGTCAGACGTGTCCCAGGATGTTATAAGTGTCTTTAACCTGGAGTTTACCACGTTACCCTGGCAACAGCTGATGCCTAACATACAGGTCATGGAGACCATGGCACAGGTGGGTTTTTGTTAAAATTCTTTAGAAGTAGCAGAGTTTAATCTGATAAACAGACGCCAATAGTCTAGTGTGCAGTGACCCAGTGGTAGCTTACATGACAGTGAATCTGAGTGTAGTAGGTTTGAACTCTGTTGGGGGGCAAGAATCTTTGGCCTTTCTAGGTGCAAATGACAGGTCCAATCCATGGACTATCAAGTTCTACAAACTTATTTCTCAATTCAGTAATTTGATTTGCAAGTTGTCTTCAGCATATTACGGTGTATTTGAGTGTTTCTTTTTCACAGTTTAAAAAAACAGCCTGATGTCCCATCTATAGTCTGATACATATAGTAAACAATTGAGCCCTCACAAGATTACATTAATCTTATTGATTTGATGTCATTCATTTTGTTTACTCTTTGCTCTTATATGGCTATAATTGGCATTTATGTTTCTGTAGTCATTCGTTTCCATTCAATAATATTTGAAAGACTTAATGTATTGAATTCATATTAGGTATGCAAGTATATAATAAAAATACAGGTCAAGGTTAATAATGGTTACAATCTGCTGATTGTTATAGAGTTATATGCCCATAATGGGCAAATATTATGTGATTTAAGCAAGATCATCATACATTACATTGGCAACAACAGAAAAACTGTTTCCCCATATTAAAAACAGTACTTTATACTATGATACCCTCATTTGAATTTGCCTTCCAGTGTATATTGCCCTGTCTCAGCGTACCTCTTGTTCTCGACCTGTGAAATTAGTGTAACTTATCACTTTCAGCTGAAGGAGTATGGTAGTTCCCTAGGATTTAACCTGGTGGCGGACATTACAGCTGTGATCGACTGGGGTCAGGTATCGGCCTGGTATGAAGCGGGTCACGACCTTGACATCAAGGTCAGGTACCAAGGATGTCTCTTTCTTCTCCTGATACAGGCTTACACAGAGAAGAAACATCTTGAGGTTAGTTTCACTCCCTGAAATTTTATAAACTGGAATTTATTTTATCATATTATAGATAGGCATGATTGTTATATAGGATCATACTTAATAGAATGCAAGTATACATGTGTTCCTAAATTTTATGTTCTTTTGTCTTAAATCTCACTCAATTGGACAGGACACAAACCTATGAAACTTTTTACGCTCATTTATACTTCAGAACCCTGACATGGAGCATGTGTTCCAGCAGGCAGAGATCACCAGGTGGCAGCACCTGTCTGCTGATGCATTCCGCAAGTCCTGTTCCTGGTTCCTCCTGGCCAGTGACCCTCAGTCCCTCCTAGTGGAGAGGACTTCACCCGACGCCCAAGGGCTCAGGTAACATAGGAGATGTGGGACTCTATTCAGTTAGGCTTGATATAATGAATATCATAAATCATGCTATAATTGATTGAAATCGGATGTATCTTGTCAGTATAAGCATGACCACTTATCCTTTAAAAACATAAAAGCATGAAGTTAAACACATACAAATATCTCTTACAATTTCTAGGGGTTTCAGCAATTGGTCAGTTATATCTTGTAGAATTTTCCAATTTTAAGGGTACAAAGTAATATAGCAATTTAAAACATTGACATGTAATACAGGGGAGGGAGATGAGGAATTGTCTCTTACAAGGGTTCTTGATGGTATGTGTTTTGTGCATCCACTTGGTTTCAAACCCATAACCTTCTGATCTACTGCCCACTTCTTCACAAATACTTGCAACTACATTGTATGATTTCATTTTATTAATCAGACTGATGAAATCAGCATCGGGGTTCACACCTGATATATCCAGGGAGCTGAGTGGCCAGTGGACAGAGAAGCGAATCAGTTATCTCCACTGTATCTCCTCCCTCATCTGCCAGTGTACATATCTGGATGACCTTGACAAGAATGCCATGGCAACTGTGATCATCAACCTGCTGACCGAGATAGAGACAGTGGAATCAGCAGGTATGCTATAAGTTGATGTAAAACACTGTAAAGACAGGAACATAATTTATTCTTCATATACATATACATTCAACTTTTCATTGTTTTTCTTATTTGATAAACTTATGTTTGTATATTTCACACTGAGGGAAAAAGTCAGTTACTTGGTAAATCAGGTTTGTGCTAGTAACATTGGACACCTCATGCTAGCACATAATCAAGTTAAACAAGAAATATCTTTAAAAAAGATACTCGGCCGGGGTAACCAGCTTGATGATTAGTGTCTGAATGGTTTAACATGTAATAGATTTTGTTGTTGGTTTAATAGTTGTGTAATTCTTGTGTCAGTGCAGCTCATTGAAATACCACGGATCCAAATAATTTGTACAATCTTGGTAGACACTTACAGCCTTAAAACATCTGCGCATTAGACTTTGTTTCGCTGGCTACAAAATGAAACCGGATGTTACGTTTTTGTTGAATGTCTGTCAGAGTCAAACAATCAATTCCGAAATCTATGTGTTTCCTATTTTTAGCGTTTTACTCTTTCAGTTTACCTTAAAAAGGGGCATTGTCTTACTATTCGGGACAAATCGTTTGCAGGGGAAGAAAACTTCAATTTTTAAAACAAACAGAAATCTAAAGAACTCGTTTCTGCAACTCCTTTCTTTTCTTTTGACTAATTTTACAATGACTAATGGGACTTTAGCAAAGTATATAATAACCAATGAAAAGCCTTATTTTATTCCGCTTCATTACTGTGTGTTTCACAGGAAGTTAGGATGAAAATAAATGGCCTAACGGCCAAAAAATAACATCTGTAAAATGAAGATTTAGGATGTCAAATGGCAAGGTCATGATGTCAGATGTTAGATGTAACATTGTTTGCACCTTACTATTGCAGTATCAGACCCCTACGTACAACGTCAGGAATGTACTGACATGATGAAGGAAGTACTATGTCTCCTGAACAACTGTAACCCAGACAATGACGGGGCACAGGTTGTCATGAAAACCATGCTTCAGTGGCTGGAGGACTCCCCGCAGACCATCCTGCTGTACCCATGTGTCCATGCAGCCTCCAGAAACTTGGCATCCCTCTCTGTGATGGTGCAAATTGTAGAACAATGCCTACAGCTGGTATTTGTCTCAGGTAATAGACCTCTTACCCCTCATTGTATGTCTTGTGTGTACTTACAAGGTCAAGGTCACAAGAACTGCAAGTACCAGAATTTTGCCAATGAATTTGTATGGTCTTGAATTAACCTGTTTATTCTTGATTGAAAGATTGCTTATAACTTCGGTCAATATCTCAAGGTTGAGGTCACAGGCCCTGTGTATGCGATGTGTTAGATAAAGTTACGATTTTAAAACTTATTGACATAATGTACACATGTTGCACAGCCAGTTGTTTTAGGACTTGATTGAATGGTGTATTGGAAAATGTTGAGATCACAAGCATTTCTGTCTTGCCCTAACACAGCAGTATGTTTTTTTTTCATCTACTTGTACATGTATAGCCCTGATGTTATCATAAACTAAAGCGACTTCCTGGCATGGGGCATAAAGTCCATCTTGGTCATCTCTAGTTTTGGGATGCATGGACTCATGACCATGTAAAATAGTACTTCAGATGCTTTGCTATATTAGCCTGAGTATGTTAAAGTATGAAATTCAAACACTACAGAATGCTTAATTTATGTGTTGAGTTTAGGCCTATTAATATTTATATATATTCTTCATTAGTGGCCCAGTGTCAAGATAAAGCTCATACCAAGATGAAAACACTGGAAATACAACTAATATATATGCACTACAGGAACAAGCCAACAACAAACACCTGACCCCTGGGGAAATATCCTGGGCTGCCTGCACTTCCCTGAACTGAATGTGACAGAATTCTTCAACGTCTGCGTAACGGAGGCAGCGTACCTGCTGATGTACACATACATTCTACAGAGACTGCCCTTGTGTCAGTCTATCACAGAGGAGTTTGGTCTCATACAGCTGATCCTTGACTGGACAGACCGGGCTAAACCTAGGTATGATACCCACACATGGAATGGGACACTGGGAGGAATTTGTAACAGTATTTTAAGTTCTAAGTACTGGTTTTACTCAGCTGTAGAGGGTATTTGTTTGAATTGTAAACTGTGTTTTCTCATCCATTTATCCTGTCTTTGCTTAATAGGTCTTTGAGTTTTTTAACCTACAGTTGAGACTGTATTTGAGAAGCAACTCAGGTCACATGACAGTGAGTCTCTAAACTTGAAACAGTAAATTGTACCTAAAAATCCTGTTTTATTGAAAAAATGATGAATAATAACATCCATGTTTGATTGTTTATTAAAAGTAAGAAAGGTTATTAAAGCATTGATACTCATATTAATTTGACAATTTCCTAACAATCAAGAAACCATATTGAACTATTCCATAATTGAGAGATTCCAGATTTGGTTTCTTCCCTGGCCGTGACATACCAAAGTCATTAAAAATGGTACTGGCATAATTCCTTTGTGCTTGGTACTCAGCTCATAAGCGTAGTTTCAGGACGGGTTGGCCTGGTGTCAGGATAATGTGACTGGATCTGGTATCTTACCATATGTCTATGGTGTGAAACTGCAGTGTAGCAACACTATATCTGTCTCAAGTAGACATCGTCTCAAATTGGCCGAAATTCTGGGACATTAAACCAAACACACAAACAAAAAATAAGTAAATCTATTTTTCATCCTCAAATCTCCCATATAGCTAATCATAGATTCTTAGATATATTTTTTTACCCAACAGATATCATCACAAGTATGTTATTTTTGAAGTATATGTATGTCTTCAGCTTAAAGTCTTTTTCTGACTGAAGTTTTGACTGGTCTTAAGCAAAATCTACAACTAAAGTGTAGTGTAAACTGACTGACTGTATTTTATTTTGCTTTAGTTTTCTTGAACATATGATCAGTTTTGAAAATTAGTTCAGAGTTTTGTGTACCTTTCCTTAATATACTATTATGTGTTTTGTGTCCAGTGCAGAGAATGAGAGCAAGTTACTGCTGTGGTGGCACAGACTCCTGGATCTGACCTTGCGGCAGCTGGACTGTGGTGGAGATATGACTTCTGGTGTTGGAGTCATCAGGAAACTGACCGCCATGATGCAGGGCTTCGGAGAGGACCGGACAGGGGGGCTACTGAGGGCCATTGGACTGGGCAAGAAGTCACAGCTGACAGAACAGTATGTATATATTACACTGGGAAGCACTTGTCTTGTGAATAGAATAAACCTTAAATTTACATGTACATGTATTTTACTAGTTTCATTACAATTTTATATTTTTTATAAAACATATAGGACAAGTCCTGGTGGCCATGTGGTTAGAACGTCTGCCCCGGAATCGGGAGGTCATTGGTTCGATCCCTGGCCGCAATATACCAAAGGCTTAATTTTGTCCTGTATCCCTATGTACTTTTGTCCCAATCTCTGTAGAAGAAATGCATAACTTAATATTTGCAGGTTTCGAGTATGCTGCCGTGCCTTAGTTGCCTTCTGCAGTAACCAGATTGTGAATGACTCCCAATTCCGTCTGAAGCCATCTGATCCAGTGACACCTTTGCAGGCTGCAAAACAGGACCTACACAATCTTCTGTCTCTGAAGAATAACAAGAAATATCAGCCAATCAAGGCTCAGATTGAGACAATATGTGATTATGTGACTGACCAATCAAAATGCTTGAGAGATGTGTTGCCTCTCATTTGCCTTCTCAGAGAATCATTTTACCCAACAAAGCTGTATTTGGCTGTCATTAGGTAAATGTTCTCACTAGATATTTAAAAAAAAAAACAAGAATGAGATTATTTATCATAGATTTAAAGTTTTGAAGAATGAGGATAATTAACCTGATCCTTTGAAATACGATTGTAAATAGGTTGTGTAAGGCATGCAGCTTTCCAGTTATAAGCATATGAAATTTAAACCCCAACTTTTGGGTTCAGGGCTAGGTGAACTGCTCACAAACAAGCAATATCATGTTATTTTGTGTTAACTAGGTAACCATTGACCAGCTATTATCCCAGTGTAGCTCTTCGATAGCCTCTTAGTCAATACATCTATAAACACTGGAAAGAACCTTTAATACTATCAGGAGAAAAAATAACATGATTCTTGTTTTGATAAGAATCTTGTCTAAGTATAAACATAGAGTTGAGTGTGGTAATATAGTTAACAAATCTTGTGAAAATTGGTGGACCAAGTTTCCTTGCCAAATAAGTGATACAATCAAAATGTCTCCATTTTAAAACAGCTTGATGATAAAAAGCTCAGGCCCTGTACATATATTCCTTAAACAAGTGATGTATATATTTAGTTTTCTATGAATAAATTAATTACTCCATTGTCAGATGTTGAGGATGAATTGTCTGATATGTTTCATGTAAACTCTTAGACTTACTTTATGATAAGTTTGGGAGATAAAGATATTAAAATAAATTGTTTGTCTTTCAACTTCATATAGCACGACTATTGCTGATCTTCGAAGCAAGACTTAGAGGGGCTTAACTTAATATTGGTGCTAACTTAAGTTTTGTTTAAGACAAAAATATGTTTGTTTTAGTTTTTGTTTATAGGTTACATGTTTGTGTGTCTGTCCTTAAGTATAGTACTTGGCATAATCAATTTTCCATCCCATATATAGGTGGGAAACAAGTTTGTCTGTCTTGGATTATGTCTACTGTATCTCCAGAAACATGTCTAGTTTTTTACAGTAATGTATACAACGTAAAGAAAACATTCAAAACTACTGTATTGTTTCTTGGTAACTCTTTCAGTTATTACTTGAAAGAAGTGTATCTTAGTTCTTTTTAGACAGTTGTGTCAAATATTACATTTTATGCTGCACCTATGCTTGTACATTAATGAAGGGTTGAATGACTATGGCCTTAGGCTCTATATGCAAATGCCAGCACTTTGCTTACACATACATAGCGGGGTTACTGGTATTCACAGGTTTGTTTGTTTCTTAAATTTACTGTATACAAAATATCACTGATTTGCATGAGCTTTGTGTTTATGAAATACTTTCGTATACATTTTGTACAATGTAGGAAGCTAATAATCCAGATAATTATAATGTAATTCTGTTACATCATTTGTGAAACCAGTTGTTGTTGTTTTCTTCAAATTATACTAAAATTGCTAAATTACTAAGGCAGTATTCCGGACATTCTTTTAAAAAAAATCTTGCCCATAGTGGGGATTTAATTCCTGAGCAATCAATCTGTAGTCGGTGAAGACTAGCAGGAACCTCAGTAGACTTTTCAGCCACCCAGGGTACAGCGAGGCCAATGTGTGTGACAGGGTATATCATGAATGAGAATAGACATAAGGGTTTTTATTCCAGTACGGGCTTGTAAACATACTGATTCATAACAATTAAAATACTTTTCAGCAACAGAACTTGATTTTTTTAGTCATTTTGTCTGAAATAAATACATGTAACATTAACTGGCCAATCTGCTATAGACAGAGTCTATTTTGAAGCATCAAAAAATGCTAAATGTTTCTCTTCATTTTGAGTTTGTGTAGTGATTATATATATATTATTTTATTCTGCAAAGATATGACTTCAGTTAAAATACTTGTTATAATTATAGACACATAGCTAGCCTCTGGTCTACTACTGTTTTCACATTGCTGATTACTGCTGTATCATCTGCATTAACCCTTTCCCTCATAGAGGATACCATGAAAAGACCTATGCGAACAGTATAAAACCAGATCAGCCTGCCAGTAACTCGCAGGCTGATCAGGTTTTATGCTGTTCGCTGCTCCTCAGTGGTCTGGTAATGAGGATTTTACAATTAAATTTGGTAAGGTTTCAGTTTGGCTTTCTGCAGATCAGGCTTTATGTGGTACCTATTGAGTGCGTCAAAATGAGTCTATATGAGGGAAAGGGTTAAGCAATATATTGTATGTCAGATTTATATAAAACATGGAAATACCGGTGTAAATCATGTATAGTTAAATCTTGGTTATAGTTTTTGTGTAGTGTATGTGAAAAAAAATTAAATATGGTTGTTGTCATTGTTGTCGTTAGTGAGATAAAACAAAGTCTACGACTGTGATTGTACCAATGTTTGTGATTAATGTTAATGAATACCTTTATTTTTTTTTTCCTTAATGCAAGAAGCTTAGGAAGAAAGTACATGTATAATGTCCAAAAGTAGGTGAATCTTTATTGTAAAGAGAAAATATAACAAACTTATATCGAGTTGTCGACTTCATTGCATATTATATTGAGCATTATAGGAAATTCCTGGAGAGGATTTGAGCAGTTAAAAATATTCAGTTTTTTAAACGTTAAGCATAGAATGCATCATGTGAGAAAGCCTTCCAGCTGACTTGTGGTAGGTGGGTGGTTCTGTCCAGGTTTCTCTGTACACCCGGGTCTTCATCCACGTGTAATGGCTGGATAGTGTCGTAAGACTAAAATACTAGGACAGTAGTGATAAACTCCAGGAATTTTGTTACCTGACCAGTAATGAAGATGCTATAAAATCATTTAGGACACCTGAAAATCAGCAGTGAAGTTATTCCTAATTATCCAATATTGGTTTGCTGTGTGTATATTTGTCATTAACTTACAGTCTTTTTGTGCTATATTTTATTGTATTTCTGTGCACATATTTACTTTTATGAGGTTTAAGCAATTATAAAATACTCTTTGTGTGTAATGCAGGCAGAGTTTTGCTTATGTGGTATAGGTAAATGGGGCTGGAAAGTATAAATTAGGTCGTTACTTGATCTCTTTTTATTCCATTTGCTGTTATGTTCTTGTAATGTGTCTTTTCCTTTCATTTTTAGCTCAACTATTCGAAGAATATGAGAGCTATTGTAGTCACCCTGGCGTCGGCGTTGGCGTTGCAGCTTTTTGTTAAAGTTTTGCGTGCAAGTACTATCAACCTTATATCTCAATAACCATTTATGGTATTGACTTGAAAGTTTATGAATATGTTCAGGGGCATCAGACAACCAAGGTAGATAATTCTTGACTGAATTTAATATGAATTATGGCCCCTTTTTAACTTAGAAATTTTGGTTAAAGTTTTGCGTGCAATAGAAAATTTGGTTAGTTTTGTGTGCAAGCTACTATCTAGTTTGTTTCTCAATAACCATTCATAGTATTGACTTGAAAGTTAATGAATATGTTTAGGGGCATCAGACAACCAAGGTAGATAACTCTTGATGGAATAAGTTACAAATTATTGCCCTTTTTAACTTAGAAATTTTGGTTAAAATTTTGCATGCAAGGTACTTCCATGCTAATATCTAAGTATCCAAGCATGTGATTGATTTGAAACATCTTAATACATTTAAGGATATCATACTATCAAGTTAGATAACTTTTGATGGAATATATTACAAATTATGGCCTCTTTTTTAACTTAAATTTTTTTTTAATTTTTGCATTCAAGCTACTTTCCAGCTGATATCTCAGAAATTGCTTGTGGAATTGACTAGAAAGTAAAGTTGACTAGAAAGTAAAGGAGTGTCTTCAGGGGCATCAGAAAACCATGGAAGATAACTTTTGGACTGAATTTTATGCAAATTATGGCCCTTCTCTAACTTGGATTTTTGGTTAAAGTTTTGCATGCACAGTGTTATTGTGCTTATATAATGTCTCAGTAACTAGGCATGGGATTGATTTTAGACTTCATAAAAATATTCAGGGGTGTCAGACTATCAAGGTATATCATTTTTGACTATTATTATGTACAGGGTATGTGAAGGGCAAGAATTGCAATAGATTTCATTTGATTTACCAACAAGCATTTTGAATAGTCGAGCGGGCTGTCCTCTGACAGCTCTTGTTATATTTTGAAAACTCTTAAAATATTAATATTTCTGTTAAATTCTTATTGAAACATTGGAAGTTTGAATTAAACCCAGTTTTTGATTTGTATATTGAGGATTACTATGATAAAGATCAAGATAATTATGGAAATACAAGATGATTGTTTCTGTAAATAAAGGAATAGACAAACAACTTGCTCTGAAATGGGGCTTACTAAGAGAAATGTTTTGTTTTTGCTGTACATATTTTTTCAGTAAAATAACTATTTATTTCCTGGTTATTTTTACACTGTTAACCTTATCTAATTATAATGAAATGCTGTGATTTACCAGTAGTTAATATCTAATTCTTCTATTAAATCTTTCATAATTCTTTTTTTTTCTCATTATTTGTCTATGTTTATAGCACACCTAAAAAGGAATTTTTGTTCAAAAATGTGTTTTGTGCCCTCTTTTCCAGTGATGACCAGTTTAAATGTATGTTCAGTGTGTCTTGTTAAATGACTGTATGGAATGTTCATTCTGAACTGATCTGATGTGTAGCTATCAATGGAAAATCTTGTGTTTGACTTGTCAGTTTTACTTATAGCCTACATTTAGTATAAGACTGACTGTAGGGGTTGATAGTAATATTGTACAAATATTTTATTAAATATTCACATGAGAATACATGTAATTGATTTTCAGTGATCTGGACATAAATCCTGTGTTGTATTTTTTTTTAAATATTAACCCTTTCCCTCATAGAGGACACCATGAAAAAACCTATGCGAACAGCATAAAACCAGATCAGCCTGCGAGTTACTCAGGTTTTATGCTGTTCGCTGCTCCTCAGTGGTCTGGAAATGAGGATTTTGTAATTAAATTTGGTAAGGTTTAACTGTGGTTTTCTGCAGATCAGGCTGTATGTGATACCTATTGAGGGCGTCAAAATGAGTATATATGAGGGAAAGGGTTAACAGGGATAAGGAAGCAGATTTAGAGATTCTTACCTCCACTCCTGCTGCAGTGTTATAGTGGTGTCCTAATTATGATGTTTGTACTTGCAATTTTGTAACCTTTGGAGAAACAGAATTATTTTGGTTAAGATATGTATTTACAAATGTGCAAAGAATAAATGTTTGTGTAAACTGTATAAAAAAAGTACCATGTGATATTTATTACAGGAGACGGATTTTCATGACAAGTTCATTTTTTTTCCTTAACTTTCATATATTTGATAAAATTGTTAATGGATGATTGTAAGCTGAAGTGTGCAATAAACATGTTTGTGACTACAAATGTACAAGTTATTTCTATTCTACCTCCAAACATTATTAGATGACGCTGAGGGCTGACCAGGAAACTGTTGTGAGAGCATATACAAGTATAAGAAGATGGAAGAGTTTTGCAGTCAACCCTCGACTTGTATCAGAGTATGGAACCTTTGATTTTCAGGCTGGTTGTGTTTTTTTTGTAATTCCCTTCCTTACAATTTATTTCAAGTTGGAACAAGAGCCATGTTGACATGACCATCCCCCGCTGAATGTTTGCTCCTTAGATGTGTTGGAGAGTAGAATAATTCATTTTTAAAGATAATTTTTGGCAATGAAGACTAATGTTTGAAGTGAGTATAGATATGAAACCCCTGTGAAGACCTACTAATTTTCCTATTTTGAGGTCTACAGGTAAAATATTAAGGTCACTATGACAAAAATTAAGCCTGAATAATAGTAAAAGGAAAAAAATTAAAGGTTTTTTTTAATAAGATATATCCACCTATGAAGTATTAAGTTGATATCTCAAATACTTTTTGACTAATGCTCTGGACAAAAATTAAGCCTGAAAAATAACAAAGGGCTATAACTTAAATATTATGAGGGGTAGAGTTATCATTCTTGTGCACTGCACTCCTCCTCAATGAGATCTATCCACCTATTAAGTATCAAGTTGATACCTCAAATACTTTTTTAGTTATGCTCCAGACAAAAATGTTGGAAGGACGGACAGACTATTACCATATCCCCCACCACCTTTGGCAGGGGATAAAAAAGAAAAAGGCAATTTGGCCCTAGATCGCTCACCAGTGTACATAATCTTATTTAGAACGATTCAAGTTGTTTCTATAAGGAAACTACACAACCTCCTAGGGGCCTCATTTTTCAACGGATATAAACTATGGTAGACTTTCATGAGGTGACCATTTCTGCAAAATGAAATCAAATTCTGACCATTGGTTTCACAGAATAATTGCAATTATCTATATCAAGTATATATGGAAAATAGCTGACCCCCTAGGAGCCTCATTTTTCAAGGGATCAACTTTATTTTAGCAATTATGGTAGAAATCATGAGGTGACTATTTGTGCCAAAGGAAATTATATTCTGACCATTGGCTTCATAGAAGAAACTTGAAATTTTTTATGAGATCAACTTTATTAGACACTCAGGAAATTAAATTCTGACTTGGCTTCAGAAGAAATGATTTTTACAGTTTTCATCATTTTCAGCTCACCTGAGCACAACTTGCTCATGGTGAGCTATTAGGTTCACCCTGCGTCCTTCGTCATGCGTAGTAAACAATTTGCTTTAAGCGACATCTCCTCTGAAACTGCTAGACAGAATTTGATTAAACTTGGCAGGGATGATCCTTGGGTGAACCTCAACAAAAGTTGCTAAAATAAGCTTGATCCATGTGGAACTCTGGTTGCCAAGGCAACTAAAAGAAAAATTATGCTAACTTTAGAAATTATCTTCAAAACTACTGGCCAGATTTCACAATGTTTGGTACAGCTGTTCCTTTGCTAACTATCTGCCAAGATTGTTAAAATTATTCCGATCCGTAAAAAAACATGGCCACCAGGGGCAGGGCTAATTTGCCTTATATGTTTATAGTGAAACCTTTAAACAACTTCTCCTGAAACCACTGGACAGTATTTGATTAAACTTGGCAGGGATGATCCTTGGGTGAACCTTCACAAAAATTGCTAAAATAGAATTGGCAATAGAAAGATATGAATTCTGAAAATATTAAAAATCTTCAAAACTGCTGGCCAGATTTCAAAATATTTTAGTACAAATGTTCCTTGGGTAACCCTTTACTCAGGTGAGCAATTTAGGGCCTCTATGTCCCTTGTTTTCTTTCCGTTACCATGGCAACCAGAGTTCTATATGGATCAAGTTTTTTTAAGCAACTTTTGTGAAGGTTCACCCAAGGATCTTCCCTGCCAAGTTTAATCAAATTCTGTTCAATGGTTTCAGAGGAGATGTTGCTTACAGCAAATTGTTGTCGACGCACGATGACGGACGCTGGGTGATCCTAATAGCTCACCTTAAGCAGTTGTGCTCTAATGAGCTAAAAATTGAAGGAACACCTTGCATTTCAGCCATCATGAAAATAGTATTTCACTAGTGTCAATGATATTGGTATGGTAAGAAAAACAAAGACAATGTACATGTTTCATAATTTCTTTACATTCTATTTGCCAGACCTTGACAAAAGCATAAATACTCACTGTACAATACAGATATACACTGATCAAAATACTATATCAACCAGACAAGAAAAGAAAGAAACCAACAACACCAGTCAGTCAAAACTGCCTGCACTGCACCATACCACAACAACAGTCTAAGTCGCTAAGATCCCGCGGTCACACACTACCAAAAACTACCATACCACGGTGTGTGAGATCAAATTAGCGTGACAAGGGACTGCTTCGTCCCTCCTGAACACATTCATTTCAATAAAATTGCTTGTACTTACAAACTGGGAGAAAAATACCACTCTAGTGGAAGTATGTTAGAAAGTACGAGATAAAAAAAATCTCCCTAATATTTGTGACAACTGCCATAATATTATGGAAATATTAAAACCAGTGCATTCTTATTCTAAGAACTAATATAATACAATGTCAACTTGGTCATACATAATGCCCAGTTATTCCTACATGTATATCTGTTATAATGAACCTTTAAAGTGAAGTTCAAAGCAGGACAACAATGACATAAAACCTCATGCACAACCACATGTTTTTTCAAGAAAAGTTCAGACAACTAAATGAGGGGGAAAAAAATCATTGAGATGAAAAATGAGATATACTGCTTTATAAGCCTAAATGAATGAAGGTATGGCAATCCTATCCCTGAGCTGAAAATGAAACAGTTTCCTGTAAGGGGCATTACTTAAAACATTCCTTAAAGGATCCTTTATGGAATACAATGAAAATGACTTATGGATTGTAATTAGTGTCTCCAAGAGAGGAGAGAGGTCTAACCTACTTTGAATCAAGTGATGATATGTGGTATCAAACATGAGTAGATAGATGAAATTTAAAAAAAAAAATCATTTTTTAATGATGAACCTGAACAAGTCAAGGTCATTCATATTTAAATACTTAAAACATAACTGATGCATTACCTATTTAAAGTATTTCTATTTTATTATTTTTAATCAATGACTTTTCTCATCTTCATGTAATGCATCAAATGTGGCCTTCACCTAAGAAAGCGACCTTCCCAAATCAACAAGGGTCAAATCATAAGAATTCTTGTATTATAAAAGACTATATCCAATAGTTTGTGGAAACAAAAATGGAGACAGAGCTTTGATAGTTGCCCATGAGTTACCAATCCACAACCACAAACCTTGCATTTTCACACATCAATTATACAACGATCTCAAACACACATTCAATAGTCACACAACTACATCAATAGCTTACTAGATAACACATAAAACGATAAAATTTGTAAAGTGTGTAACATTTTACAATAGGTAACCAGGCTCTCACTGCACTATTTAAACACCTACTTACACAATGTTTCAAGGGAAGACAACATATAAGATGACAGACTGATTTCCTATATAAAAAAAATACATACATGTATCAACGAAAAACTTACTATATTTAGACTCTTTTAACATGTGAACTGGGATTATGTTATCATGCTAAAAAAAAAAAATTTATGCCCTTTTTTTCTTACTTCTGTAGAAAAGTTTATAAGTTTTCAAGTGTGTTTTAATCTGTGAGTATCAATTTAACCCTTCACCTCATATCAATGCACTTTGATGCCTTGGAAAACAGAGCATACCCAGATCAGACAGCACCTGGGGGCACTGCCTGATCAGGGTCTCCTATGTGTGATCATACAATATTGCAGCTCAGATTCTACAGTGTTCATGACAAAGAATAATTTTTTTTTATACTATTTAAATTCATATTCAATATCATAAATTTAAATTAATATAATACAAAACATTAATATCAAATATGTAGACAGCAAATCCATTAATACTGCCTATCAAGCTCACAATATACCAATAAATTAGTACCTGCTTATACATATGACTTAGGTTTCTTACAAAAAACTCTGTGACTAAAATTACAATTATAGATTTATCTATGCAAAAAGAACTACCAATATATCCAATATTCAAACTTGCTACATGTATTAACCATGAAATCTTACTGAATAATTCAGCAACCCATGTTCCTTGTGCAAGAAAATCCTTTCTATTTATTCAACTTTAAAAATTAGCACTCGATTTAGAACATAAAGGAAAACACCTGTTAATTGGTTTTGACTGACAAACCAGCAAACTGAACAACACAATGGCTGAATATCAGGTACTGGACATTAAATACATATGGGCTTAATTTCTATACACGTCCTACATGTTACTCTCTACACGATGACAAGCATGAATGATGAATGCTCACACTGATATATCTGACCAAAACTATGTAAGGACTCCGGCTAACCTGGGCCTCACAGGCAAGTCAAACCAGCACTGAAAATGAGGTCAAACTTAGGAGTTTTATACAACACTGGCAGTGATAATCAAAATTGTTAAGGAGGTTGAGGATTCGGCTGATGATGACGATTATGATGATGACTGAGGAGCATGTCCTACGTGATAATGAAGTGTCAGCACCCATGCCTGCCAGAATCTTCAGATCTGTCTTCCTTGGGGTCCCATCTCCCTGGGTCATCATGTTCAGGTCTCTGTAATCATGGAAACAATATTACTAAAGTAAACATTAAATACAAATCTAGTCAAGTGATTTCTGAGATCACTAAATCTAACCATAATGTACAAATTTTCTAAAGAGACTCTTACAGATGGGTACAAAAATAATGATTTCAACACAATGAGATTGTATTTTCTCCATACAAACATATTAAACTGAATAATATTATGTTTCTCTCCCATATATTTCATAATACTAACAAAAATACCATAGAAATGTGTGTAAAATCTGAATCACCATTAGCTTCCCCATTCCTCTCCAGTCAACTTACACAGTGCCTCAAATGGCAGCGTCCTCTGTATGTTGAGAGCATCCTTCAACATGAGGTCACGCAGGGCCCACAAGGCATCAGTCATGCTGCCATGGTACCCAGCTCCCTGGGCTAACCACTGGGTTGGTAATCGTGACTCATCGGGAACAGATGTGTTTTCCTGTGTCGCAGCAAACGTCTTGTCCCAGTCACTGATGGTCCGACTCTCTGCATTTAAACCTTCGATATACCTGCAATAAAGCAATACACATACATTTCCAAAGTAGAATGGCTAGAACTCTTGAAAAATTGAAAAAAAGAGATGCCTTTATCTGGTGATAAAACCAAAGTAGGATTACTTGACAGCCACACTTCATCTTGTAAAGTGGGATTATAAGAATAAGTTGTAGGATGTACATATTGGAGTACTCAAAACCTGTCTCATCTTTTATTCAAAAAAAAAAAAAAAAAAAAAAAAAAAAATCTAAAAATTAACAACAAACATCAAGAACATAACTCATACTGTTGGGTATCTGAAACTAGCTGATATTCAAATTTATTTCTAAGGAAAGAATATTTCTGTTCCTGGTCTACTGAAAAACATCAAAGTTGTAAACTCGAGGCGTCTGTGGTGAATTCTATGCCAGGAGGCAATTATTTCTATATACATATAAGGTTGAAGAGAAGAGAAATTGAAGAGAAGAGAAGAATATAGTGAGATTTATTTACATAATAAGATATAAAGACCAAGACTTACTTGAGATATGCCTCTGAGTGTAGCAGTCTCTGTGTGCGGGGTGGCACCGTGACAAACATGGGAGAGGGTGGGCGTGGCGGTGGAGGGGGCGGGGCCATCTGCTGCTGACCTGAAACAAAATACCACCCATGTACACCACCACCATCATCATCATCTCTGTGTTTAACACTGTACTCCATGAGGATGTATCAATGACAGAGTGAGACTGCTTGTGGGGCATTTTATATTAACACTTGCAGGTACTCAGATTGAGTAATCTTTCTTGGAGTAAAGAGTTAACCACATTGGAGATGGTGAGGACCATCCTTTACATCAGGTACAATTCATGATACTCAGCTTTAGACAAAATGCACAAAAACAAAAAATGAATTTCTACTGAAAGAAAATTGAAACAAAACCTTTTGCAAATTAATTATACTGGTATTTTGTTAAAGAAACCAAAATGCAGAACAAACAATTAAAACCATGCTGGTCATAAAACCTTTAAATTATTTAATCTCATGGGCCTAAATAAAAGTCTTAAAAGACCATGCAGAAATTGAGTTGAACTTGAAAAATATGCTATCTGAAATAAACAGAAATGTTTAAACATTTATAGGTTTGTATTTTTACCGTGAAATTATTTGAGTATATAAAGATGCCATTGACCTTATTTTCAAAATTCAGTAAATTAAAAATTATCACAGGTTTTCTAACTTAAGTTTACTGGTTTAGTTTCGATAATAAATACCTTAATTAAATCTTAAGTCCTTTTAATATACTTTAAACTGACACAGTCACACTTAATACAGGAAGAAACTTATTTGTAGGACTATGGATCTATGATTGATTGATCTTTGATTCAACTACATGAATATATAATAATCATCATTGCTATTTCTAGCTCCTTTTTGCCTTAATTACTATCAAAATATTTCTCAATACAGACATCTTTATATATACTACATGCTTTTATTAACTTTTGATCAAACTTCATGAGGCATTTTTGACAAAGTTACTACATGTATCTAAAAGAGACTAAATCTTCGCCATTTCCAAGTTTTAGCCCTTTACCTCAAAAAAGTGTGTTTTATCACCTTGGCAAACAATGTAGATCTTGATGAAATAGCTGGCTGATCAGGGTCTTCTTGAATCTACTGTTTTATGATACAGTTTTAAGTTCAAAGTCTTAAATTTGTACATTAATATTCATGAAGAAAAAGGTTAAAACAGAAATGAAAGAAAGAAAAAAAAACATGCACGCAGAAAAAAACACACACACAAAAAAAACAGAACACCACCACCATTAAGGAGAGTACAATACAGGCCATGAGTGTGTTAAGGCCAGGTGTTACAAGTGTGTGTGTTAAGTGTAGGCATAACACAGTCCTCTACATGGTTATATGTTAAATATGGCAGCATGGTCTACATAGATAGAAGAAAGCAAAGGAGCTGGACAGGACCTATCAGGAATGGTATTTGTACAATGAGGCAACTGATTAACCAAGACTTTGTCCAAAAATGATGTCATCAAACATTGCCTAATACTAGATCTAGCATAACATTCTACAAAGTTTTTTGTCCTACATTTGTACTTGGGCAATTCAACTTTTGATCTACTTTGCGGCTACTAAAACTTAACTCTTTATATCATAAGCATTTAATGAGGGTAATACATGTTGTATAATGAATTTACTTAGTATTTGGCTATTGCACTATTTTGTCAGGACATAATCATGCATTATCAACACTATTACACCTGATACAACAGTTGCCACACTGTCTTAAGTCTGGTCAGATGATAGCCGTCCCTTACCTTTTCCTCCATCAGCGAGTTCCAGGATCCACACTGGGAAATGTCTACATACTGTACCTGTACAGTCACTGTCGACTCTACCTGTCACCTGCTGTGGCTACCAGGCCAAATATCGTTGCCAGGACGACAAGGAGGATTATTCTAACACACATGCTAGGTTACCTGAGTGGAGTGGGTATTAGTCACAAAGGCTGACAACAGCTTATCTACACAGACATATATACACTCAGGCTCTCTGGTAGACAACATTCCCCCAATCTTGGTATACAACTCGACATTGATTTAACTTTCCCATATTTCACGATATCAACATACACATTAACCCTATATGACCTGTATACCATGCAATGTTCATGAAACCAAGGCAATTTGTTTGAAGGTGGATATTCATAATCTTTCATATTCAAGCCCACCAAGAGCCACTGAGCACTGTATACATGCTGCCCTAGTACAGTACATTACCTGAGGATTGCTGGGCTGACATTATGGGAAGGTTTGCATGCATACCACCCTGAGTCATGCCAGGATAGGGTGCAGGGGAGCCCGCGGGATAGGGCCCACTGGGCTGAGCCCCTGAGTTTTGGGCCGGTGGTGTCTGTCCATATTGGATAGATGTCATACCCGGATGTAGGGCCATGTTGGGCCCAACTGGTGGCCGGACGCCCCCACCCGGGGACTGATACTGGGGCATGAAGGGCGGCCTCTGTCCTTGACCTTGACTCATTGCTGGGCTCCCACGCTGGCCCCCAGGAGACATGAAAGACCCGCCAACCATGCCATTGTGCATACCTTATAAACAAAATCAAGCAAGTCCACAAAATCATGATGCAACACAATATACAACAAATATACAGGGTACAGGCAGTGAAGGGGAGAGGAACATGATATCACAAGTAGGGACAACAAAAATATTATACAGAAAACTGACACAAATATAATATAGATAACAAATTAACAAAAATTCATTCACCATAATGGAGAAAAATAAAATAACGACACAAGACTGACAGCATTTTCTAATCATTCAGTCTTTCTTTTTTTTCCTTCAGAATATTTATATTCTGAAGATATCCCAATTCAATTATAGAATAGCATCAACTGCTTTCTAATTTTTTTTTATTATTTTTTTTGGTATGTGTATTTCATTTAAAAAGCCAAACATCTGGTAAAAAATATAGTTGTATAAATCAAGGCAACATCTGTCATCAAGGATGAGGAAAAAAATAAACAAAACAGGAAAACACATGCATCTTTTGAAGAATCAAAACTGTAAGTAAAGCACATGCAAATTCAAATACCAGTTATTTAACTGCATGCATATATATATATATATGAACTATTACATGTCAACCAAGTAAGTAGACAAGACCTATAATTTTTGTGGGGAACTAATTTTCATTGATTTTGTGGATGACTTTATCCACGAATATTTATCCCCACGAAATCTGTTTATTTCATACACCTCATGTTTTCTAGAACATGGTTCCACGAATATATGTACCAACGAAATTGATTTAATCAAAGATTCCACGAAATTTAATGTTAACAAAAATAAATAATTTTACAGTAACCAAGAGTACACAGTAAGTGTACATTCTGAGCATACCCCCTCAACTACTGTACCTCTGACAAACTACACACATCTTCAATATTCGTTTGTTTTCAGTTATTTTAAATCTACAACTTAAGCCTTGAGTAGGCCAACCTGTTTTCTTTTATCATTCCTATATATTTAAGTGTGTTGAAAATGAAAGTTGTTCCCAGTCCCAGTAATATGACAGACTTGAGATATTAATGAAAGTTAGAAGACATCTGAATACGTTAAAGAACAAATTACAGAGCAAGGACAAGAATTAACAAGGTCTAACTAATATCAAACTAGGAGATCAACTCTATACATTGTCATTCAGAGCATGAATTTATTTAAAGATATTTCCTTGATAAGTCATATATACTGTACGCCGTAAATAAACAGAGCTTTTCTTTTCTTTTTTCTTTTTGATATGCAATGTTAAGGGCCAGTCTATTTTCCTTCACACACTTCCATTAATTACAAGAAATTAAGTTCACCTGTTTAAGAGCCCCCTATGGAGTTAATTGAATCACAATCTATCCTATACTGAGTTAACAGGTAGTTCATGACTGATCTGTTTTACACAAAAGAACACATGGTTTTGTTTGTGATAGGTATGAAATGGGAAAGCAGTGCTTAAATTTTCATAACTAAAAACTGGAAAGGTACAACCTGTTTTGGTGACCAGATTTGATTTTCCAACACTGCCATTCATTAAATATTCAACCTCCCCTTAACAGCCACCTTGGCCAAGTGGCTTATTTTCCTAGTTCTATTTACTGGCTACTTAAGACATGTTTGACTGTATGTTTGAAGAACACACTGGCATGCATTTCACAAACACCTAAAAATGAGATTTTCCTCAATACTCTCAAAATCTGTTTAAATTTTGAAAAAAAAAAAAATCTGAAAGAAATATGTATGCAAAATTTACTTGTATCTGTAAATAGCTGAGTTATATACATTTTTTTTGTACCCTCAAAGTTTTCTCAATTTGAAATGTTTCATGAAATGCAAGCCAGTTTTTTGTTTAAGGTAGTTCTCCCTCTTGATTATCATTCATCAGACAGCTTCAAGCTTAGCATACATTCCTGCTTACACAATCTGGACAGGACATAGGTTCTTTGTTAGTATATACACTTGTTTGGCCACATTAAAGTAATCAACAAGAGGGCCATAGAGGCCCTGGTTCGCTTACCAGAGTAAAGGGTTACCAAGAGAACATCTGTACTAAAACATATTGAAATCTGGTCAGTAGTTTGAAGGAGATGATTTTAAAGTTTTCATATTTTTTTTTATATTTTTGTTGCCATGGCAATCAGAGTTCTACATGGATCAAGTTTATTTTAGCAACTTTTGTGGAGGTTCACCTTAGAATCATCCCTGCAAAGTTCAATAAAATTCTGTCCAGTGGTTTTAGAGGAGATGTCGTTTAAAGTTTTCACTACATACATGTAAGGAAAATTTATAGCCCTACCCATGGCGGCCATGTTTTTTTACGGATCAGAATAATTTTAACAATCTTGGTAGAGGGTTACCCAAGGAACATACATACTAAAACATTTTGAAATCTGACCAGTAGTTTTGAAGGAGAAGATTTTTTAAAGTTTTCATTTTTTTTTTTTTCATTGCGATGGCAACCAGTTCTACATGGATCAAGTTTATTTTAGCAACTTTTGTGAAGGTTCACCAAAGGATCATCCCTGCCAAGTTTAATCAAATTCTGTCCAGAGGTTTCAAAGATGTCGTGTAAAGCAAATTGTTGACGACTGATGCCAGATGCTGGGTGATCACAAAAGCTCACCTTGAGCATTTAAAGTGCTCAGGTGAGCTAAAAATGTACCTTTACTTTTGAATAATAACACTTCAACATTTTTTTTAAGGTCTGATTGATTTCCATATTATTCTTGTTTGTTACCTAGCGATATTAAGTGTGCATGACAACACTAACTACCAAATCACACTGATACATATGGAAGAAGTTTCAGCTCAACAACATACTGAAACAAAGACACTGAGAAATCACAGAGCTACATGCTATGAGTTATGCAAGTATATACCGGCAAATGTGTTATACATACATATCAAGACCTGCTCAAACCAAGCTGGTAGTATTAGTTGCAGTTAGTCCATGCTAATAATGCAATACTGTTATACTGCACTGTAATTAGAGGGACACTTTCATCTACCAACCCACATCAAAAGTACTATAAACTTCTCATATATGTTTATACTAACATGCTAGATATGTCCAAAATCCACCTACTCATATTGGGTAGTTATTTTTTGTTCAAAAAATTGTTCAATCTTAAGTCACAAAATGTGCATAGGTCCAAATGATTGTCTAGAATATCAAATTATCATTTTCAAGTTCTAATATTACAAGACAGTGGATTTGCAGCAAAATTAATTTCTCTCCAAACCTAGAAAAATCACATGCAAAATTAATGACAAAATAAAACAACATTGGAAATTCTTGCATGCTTTCCTAGCTGTATACCCATTTACCGATGTGACTTTGAACAAACAAATCAGATCAAAGTCCCCTAAGTACAGTGCACTGTTAATAGGTATTTGTAAGTAAAGGTATGCTGTTAGATAGCATGGTTAGACTGCTAGTGGCAGCAATTAGTAACTAAGGCAGGTCAGTAAGTAGGGCATACCCTGTAGCTGGGCTACACAATACAGGGCTAGCTGTCGACCTGTCAAGATTACCTGGGTGTGGATGCATGGGTGAGAACTGCGCCCCGGGGGAGGGGGCATAGGGCCCTCCGTAAGGCCCCTGGGGTCCAGGGACAAACCCTGGGGGATAGTAGCCTGGCTGGAAACCTGCTGGGGGCAGAGCACGAAACATAAGAATAAGCAACAAAACTATGGAATTGGAAGCACAACATACAGAATATACAGCCTGTGTGAGCACACAACACTAAAGTATCATAAAAATCACAACATTTTCCAGTCCACATTGGGGTGACATTCTATATTAGACATTCGCATTAATTTCTGGTTAAAACATCAACATTCTGAGGTCATGAACCCCCACCCCAAACTCCATAATACACACTTTCAGATCTTGTTAGACTTTAACAGCATTCAATCTAATCAAATTTTATATCGTTACCACTTGGTAATGGATAGCCAAGCAGAAATTTTTTTAATCATCTAATAAAATGCAGGAATGCTGATCAGGATTTATACAGCTGCGTAAGTTTATTGTACTGATTATTAAGAGTTAATTTCAATTCCATTTAAAATCCCAATATCCAAAATGTTATTAACCCTTAAGACAAATTCATGTGTGTATTAATTCCTTCATTAATATTTATTCACTTATCTATAAATGGCATTTTAAAACAATAATTATAATCATTAGGAGAAAATTGGAAAAAAAAGAAAAAAGAAAGAAAGCAAACAACAAAGATGCCCTACACAATTTTTGCTGGTACATGACCTTGAACTTAAAACTACTGTACTGACCAGGTACATGATGCAACAAAACAAACAATCTTAAAGTTTTTGATGATCTATTCAAGTAACGTATCCTTTTCAAATAGTGATTATCAAAAAATACCTAAAGTTAATCTACATGATAAAACTATCTTCATTCTTAATATTTGAAATGATTCAGATTCAACTGAGATGCCCATCTAAGAGTGTCATTTCTATTGATACGTGCCTTGTTAAATGTATATTATCTAAGAAACATTTTACTCATAATACTATTAGTAAACTGACATTCATATCCAGTATGTGCATGCTACAAAATATGAAATGGAATCTTCCATGTGATCAGGTACTCTACAGTACATCTAGCTGAATATTGTACAATATCAACTGTTAGAATCATATCAAAGTTAGTACTCATCACAATGTACAAAACTATACATTAAATACAGCCTAGTATGAACTGACTGCTGTGGGGTAATATTATTACAACAATAAATAACAACAATGAAGTTGCTATGACAACAAAGTTACAATTACAATAGGTGTTTTTCTCTCTCCTTGAATTCAGTGATAGAAACTTTAAGGTCTATAATCCATTGCATAAAAAAGTCCCTCTTTCCCCCAAATAATATTTAAAGTCATCCTTGTTTCTGATAAGATACATTTCCTGGTAGGCCAATCTCATTAAAAAACAAATCTGATAAAATTCAAACATGAAACTACTGCAGGTAAACGTAATCAAACTTAGCAAAACAGATGTAATTTGCAAATTAGCCAAAATCCATATGTATAAAAATTTTGAACACATGTGTCACCTGCTAAACAGATAGACAGATGACGGAAAAGTGATCCCTTTGTATCACCTCTGCCACAGCAGGTGACACAAAAAAAATGTTCATATACCCAGGATCTCTCTTCCTCAGAAGAAAAATCATATTAAGTCTTGTCTAATCAGACAAACAAGAGGGGGCCATAGAGGCCCTGGATCGTTCATCTGAGTATAGGTTTACCCAAGAAACATTTGTACTAAAACATTATGAAATCTGGCCAGTACTTTTGAAGGAAACGATTTTTAAAGTTTTCATAATTTTTTTTCATTCCATTGCCATGGCAACCTAAATTCTATATGGATCAAGTTTATTTCAGCAACTTTTGTGAAGTTTCATCCAAGGACCATCCCTGCAAAGTATAATTAAATTCTGTCCAGTGGTTTCAGAGGAGATGTGTTTAAAGTTTTCACTATATACATTTAAGGCAAATTAGCTCTGCCTATGGCTGCCATGTTTTGTTATGGATCAGAATAATTTTAGCAATCTTGGTAGAGGGATAGCCAAGGAACATCTGTACCAAAACATTTTAAATCTGGCCAGTAGTTTTGAAGGAGATGATTTTTGAAGTTTCATTTTTTTTTCTTTCCGTTGCCATGGCTACCAGAGTTCTATGTGATCAAATTTATTTTAACAACTTTTGTGAAGGTTCACCCCAGAATTGTGGACAACGGACGACACACTATGATGGACGATGGATGCAGGGTTGTCAGAAAAGCTCACCTTGAGCACATAATGCTCAGGTGAGTTAAAAAGCAATAAAAATCTAAAATAATTTGGTATGGTATGTAAAAGCAAGGAAAATCCACACAATGGGAATGTTTCTATCTTGAAAGAGGTCCACAGGTACAAGTGTAACATGCCAGTCTACCTCACAGACACCAACACCACTATGACACCATGACACATGACCCACACAGGGGAACGTTTTATACACTAATGTACCTTTGTCTACATTCGTAGCTAGTGTAGGAAGAAGATAAAGAAGGTTTTAGAGATTGACAAGAGAAGAAAAATGAGTGATAGTGTTCAGACAAAAATACATATTACTAAATAAGGATAGAATTAGAAAATCATCAAGTCCTTCCAATATTGTATAGAAAGTTGAAAGAAACTGGTATTAAGGAAGACACTCACTCTTAATTAAGACACCTGACAACTTCTATCTTATCTCTTGGAAAATCCTTTTTATTGATAGTGTAAATATACCCCCAAAATACTGTTTTTCACGACATTAAAATTGAGAAAAAATGGGATGTTAAGTTGTAACAGCTCTATGATTTCTTGCCAGGTCAAGATTTTCAAAATGCCCTTTCGACTCAGAATGAGTGCTGTGTACCCCCAAATCATTATTTGTTATCTTGCTGTCTGAGACTATGATAGATGCCTTTATATAATTACACCGTCTGCAGAATCAAAATGGAAAACAACATTAAAGCCAGATATCATCCTGGCAAAATCTTTCCTTATAATGAGTAAAAATTGAGCATAAAAATCACAATGAAACTTGGTATCTAGCTCAGCAGTGACCTTTAACAACATCTATAGCAGAAGGAGAATGTGTACCTCAAGATCCTGAAGTCAAATAAGGGTTTAGGCAACACTACCAGACTCCAACACTTACCCTGGTTTCCGGGTGTGGCAGGGCGGGACGAGCCCCCAGAAGTCCCCATCTGCTGCTGATCTCCCCACTGCTGGCCCTGTTGTTGCTGCTGCTGTTGCTGCTGCTGAGTTTTACTAAGGGTCTCATTGAAAGCTTTAGTGGCAGCCTCTTGCTTGGCTTGTTGCTCCTCAGCAATCTTCCTTGCCTTCTCCTCATATTTTTCTTTCTCCTCTTTATCCAAGTTTCTCCACTACAAACAAGGGAAATTCAAAGCTCTAACTCCTATACAAGCAAATACTGCCTCCAAAATTAATGGGTATTCCATGAGAAAACCAGTGACAAAATATAAAATAACATAATCACTAATGTGAACTTAACACCAAACATTTTTCATTTGACAACTAAATGTAAACACCCATATCAACAATTATCTTTGATATATGTAAAGCTACACAATACCATAGAGCGGGTTATTTCTGTGGGTGTAATATTCAATGATTTTACCTTAAAAAAAGGTTTTTTCTTTTATCCTACATATTATTTTTCTGCGATTTCTAAACCCAGGAAGAATTTATTTCTGATTATGCTTACCATGCTGGAGCAAATATATCAAAATCTCTCCCATTTCCTTTGAAATTTCATTCAAGGTAGATCACTCTAAATACATCTTATATACTGTACTGTATACCATAGGGTACATAAACACAACTTAACATGCTGCTATAGTTTAAGTTAGTAAATGTTTGGTTGCTTGGATTTTTTCTTATAGACTGCCCAAATATTGGTAATGTAAGATTTTATAGTGACTTATCAGCGACTTATTCACTTAGCAAGTGGCGAAGCCATTAGTATATGTGCCAAAAATATGCAGTCTGCATTTTTGTGATTTAATTAATCCCCAGGTAAACGCAGAAACTGACAAGTTGTCTGTCATTGATTAGGGAAGATTACAAAGGTAATTGGTCAAACTTTCATATTCCACTATTATACAAGTATGATCGCTCTAGTGTTTTTTTTGTTGTTTTTTCCTTCATCCTTTTCATCCATTTCATGTAATTTCCACCAATTTGACAAATTAGTTTGAAACTACAGTGGCTTGTTATGTTCATCCACATAATAGCAGAAATAAATTACCCCCAGAAATAACTGGCTATACAGTATATAAATTGCAACACACAAAATTCTTTTATTATTATTTTTATTATTATTTCAGTACCACAATTCTAAATTTTAAGCATGAAAAAAGGTTTTCTCATGGCCCAGCATGTACAATATGCATCAACCATAAAACAGAGCATATAAAGCAATGATTATATGTCCCTAAAAGGATCAGGGAAAAAGGGCTTAAGCTTTCTGAATTAGAAAAAGTCTCAAAATGTGGGTTTTCAAATTGTAAATATGTAATAAACATCCATAGACTTAGGTAATGAAAATGGATTTCATTATGTTAAAGAGAATGGCTTAATAGAAGAAATGCACTTTAAAAGCATGTTATCATGCTTAGGAAACTGAAGAAATTTTATGAATTCATTCAATGTTGAAGTGTCAAACAGTAACATACAACATGCTGTGGAACATTAAAGCAACAGGAATACAGAAATGTTCCTTCATGCATGTAACACTTGTCCATAAGAACAATGGAGAAAACCTTTCATTAAAGTTCGAAGCAAATAATTTTCTATGATTTATCAATATTGGATATACCAATGATTCTTTCTTACACATTTATCTTCTTTTGATAAACCAGTTCTTAATTTTTACATTGAATGATGAACTGACCAAAATTAAAGGCGGCAAATTCAATTTATTAACTTTTTTTTTATATATGGAAACAAGTTCTTATAACTATTGCTTATCCCTCTTGACGGTTCCTGGGTTGGACCAGTACTTTGCCCCCAATGAAGTTTGAACCCGCAACCTTCATATCCGTAGTCAGTTAATCCCTCTCTAGACCAAAGCGTTTGAAATCTAAAAATATCTTCTGTCATATTGGTTTCAATGACCAATCTTAAAAAGAACTGACTGTAATAACATTGAAGGCCACAAGTATATAGTTCAAGATTAACACAATCAATTTCTTAGTTCCTTCTCTGTATATGAGTTACATTTGCTATATATTATTCTTTTTTAAATATCTATATAAACTTTGAAAGAACAAATAACAAAATAACTTGTTACCACTTTTGCTGCCTATAACAAATAGATCAAATATCTGATTAAAAAATTTAAAATTTAATTATCAAAAAGAAATATTTCACATCATTTTTCATCTTTATTTACAAAAAAGACCTTCATAATTTTAATTTCATCAAATTAAAAATTTGGATGTTTATAAAACATATTTTAATATTATAATCATGAAAACTTTTATCAGAAATTTAAAAGAGAAGCAAATGATGGATAAAGTACATACAATACACACATACAGGTCAGCAAGCTTATAACAAAAGCAAACACCATATCCCAGAACAGGCACTGTCCAAACAAAGGTCAAGGTTATCACAACAAGGTCAAGGGGTCACCCATGTACACCTGGCATGCTGTTGAGTGAGGGGCTAGGGAAAGGGGTTAGGAAGGGAAGGGTTAACTGTCACCAGACATCAGGGGCACATGTCTGTAGGCATCCTTAGTAACTAACAGAAAATAATATCATACGACTAATATGGCAGTAGAAGTAATTTTTTGTTTTTGCTTTTTAGCTTATTTTATTATTTAAATATATGTCTATATCATCTATGTCATTTGCCAAACTGTTCTTTTTTGTTTTTTTCATAAATGGTTTATGTGTTGCTAACAATAATTAACAATATAACCAAGAGGATTTTGTAATTCTTTAACTGCTATGACAACAAAATACTACCGAGAATTCATGGGACCAAATGACTGAAATCATAGAAAAGTTTGGACTCTTTAAAGAATATACACCATAGGCACCATTGCCTAACAGTGTGGGATGAAAAAACACCGTCAAATGAAAGCATACAACACATATTCAAGGAAATTAACACATGTTAACATGTAGTAATACTGTCTACACAACAAATATATCCATAAACATCTAGTCCCCACCCCATCACAACTATTTGTTGTTAAAACTGCCTACAATGTTGTTTTATTGCTGTTATGCCCCCTTCTACTACAGAATAAAAAAATAATTTGGAACTAAAACACATAAAAAGTGAAATTCTACATGGTATTGTACAATAGAACAAGCCCCTGACTGACTGGTATACCGGGCATGCAGGATTCATTAAGAGTGCTTGATATCAGGCTATCCTGGACAGGTGCACAACATCTAGCTCCTACAGTGGGGGTGTCCATGAAAGATCCATCCAATTTCCGTTTGGGATCTATTTCCTTTTACTCAGGTTAAAATGAAACTGAATTTCCCCAGAATGTCTTTTTCATGCCCATTTGGAAAGAAAGTCAGTCCAAGGGAAGGAAGTTTTGAGCACTAATATTTTGCCAGTAGGTCATGTAGAAATACTTGAAGACATGGAGATCTTGCCATGCAATTAAGTAAAGATTAAAAATCTTTCAAAGTAACTGAGCTGTCGCATGTTTGAAGACTTGGTATATAAAATATCATTCCTTACAAAACTTTAAATAGAAAATGATTTATTTAAATTATTTTTTCCACCTTCTCATAGTCAAATACTTAATAATTCATTTATTTTCCTTTTTATATTCATTACAATTAGGACCTGATTGTATACATGGAATTTGGAAAATTGAAAATTTAATTTTGATAAAAAACATGTAGACCTTTTGTAGGAGTTTAAACACAGTGCCCTTTATATAATAATAGATCATATAGTTTATATAGTTCAGTACAAAGATATACACAGAACAAGTCCATGAATACATTCTATCCAAGAACTAATCTAGCATAGAAGCAATAGTCTACTTTATTTGCACCAATACAAAAGCTGAATATATTACATTTTCAAAGAGAAAAAAGGAAAATAAACGATTTGATTGGATTTTTTTATTTCTTGTTTTTCTTGCTTAAATCGGTCAAACATACACTTAATAGGTGTTTTTAATATTGAATTATACCCACTGAACAAAATTACCTGTATTCCAACCAATCGACTTATCTCTCCAAAAGTGTATTCGCCTTTTTTCTCCTCGCTTATTTTCTTTCTTATGTGTGCCGAGTAAAGGAGATAGCCATTAGGAATTCGTTTACTGCGGACCTATAATCAGCAAATAAATCACACATGCAAAATAAAAACCATGGACTAATGGTCACCGGCCAGCCACGACTGTAGCAGATGTTCCCTGTCTGACCAAGAAAGCTTTGACTTCAGGGCTCTCACTGATATCTGGTGAGTCTTTTCCAAGTCAAGTATTGATTTTATCATTTGTCTTATCTACTCAATATATCATTTGATCATTTGTATCCCTTTCCCCCACAAAAATGCACTTCATGAAAATAATTTGGGAAAAAAAATTCAACAAATTCTTTTTGATTTCATTCCATAATTCTATGCAATTAAAATGATAAATACATTTTATAATCATCCAATGTTAACTTTTGACTTGTAAGCGACCTACATACAGTAGATCAGACAGGTTTCCAATCTGTTACAGTTACAGCACAGTGTCAGAATTGTGTCCAGATACTGCCTCCTCTGTCTTAAGGGCTTTCTATAGACTGGCAAGTTTTCTAGATACACAAGAAGTGCCCCAACCATTCAAAGATCTAGCTAGAAGACGGACATGATGATAAAGGATTGACAGTATCTTTCCACCCTCCTTCCACTAGATTAGCCAGGACTGTAAGCAAACGAAAAAAAAAAATAAAAAAAAAATAAAATAAAAAATAAACATGCTCCATGCTGACTAGGACGTTACTAGACAACATTATCACTATGACAATGGTTGCTATGACAACATATTCGGGTGACTATATGACAACATCCAATACTGTACCTTCGCGCCTACTAGGCGGCTAATTTCACCGAAAGTACAGTCCGGGTTATCGTGCTGAACAATTTTACGAAACTCCCCCGAGAACACAATGTAGCCACTTATTTGTGTCCGTTTATTCGCTTTGCCCTAAAATATACACAAACAGCTATACAGTAATAAATCATGTCAAAGTTTCCATAACCTCTGAGAAGGGTAGTGGGCATCATATCAACTCCTCAAACGACTGATCCTGCATATTCCTGTGCAGGCTGGAGACGACTCTTAATCTTCATTTCTCAAAAGAAACATGGTCATACATATATACAGGATAATACGTTAAAGTCCATACCCCTCACCGCATTGTCAGTTTGTATCATTACTGCAGCTATCACCAAAAGTGATGAATACACCTGCAAACAGCATTATCAAGTGCGCAATGAGACAGACAAGACAAAATACAATGTGTGTGATACCAGTTTAGCAAAAGGCTTTTCTGTATCAACTAACCCTTTACTGCAAGCTGCTTTAAAGCCATTTTAAAAGCCACTGAAAATTCAGATCAGACTGAGAGAAAAGCTTGGTCTGAGTATGTCTTACTCAGTCTTACTTCTTCATTAGAAAAGCAATGACACAAAAATGAAATCTGATCAGCCAGTAAGGTAATCCACCTTGCTGGGTGATCAGACGTGAATTTCACTAAAAATGATTAGTATACCCAAATATTTCATTTCTTTTCTAATTTTGTTCCTTATTCAGGTAATAATTTAAATCTACTTAGTCATGTGCTTGAATATTTTGTAAAAAGCATTTCTGCCTAATTTAAGTATTTCTTAGCACTTCTTAGTGGTGGAATTATACCGAATACAAAGTCCACTGGAGTGGTAAAGGGTTGGAGGGCCCCTTAAAACTTAACAAAATGACTGTACAACTTAAAATAAATTCTAAAGGATAAAAGTATCACTGTATGACTAATATCAGACTTAATCATGAGAGTAGTCTCTCATGTATGCATGCTCCAACAATTCAGGAAAAATAAAGTCCAAAAAACTAGAATATTACAGCAATGAGTTCATTTCTTGATTCTCCAATCATGCATTCTTAAAAAAAAAAATAACGGTAAGAAAAATTTGTTTTTTATATATCTCTATTAACTAATACAGGTATACTGAAAATAAAATTATACATGATTAAAATATGTCATTATAATCAAAGTTAAAGTAGATAATTATACAAACTTGAATTTTTATATAAAAGAGACAAAAAAATCTGGTTGCTTATTTCAATATCTATTTTGTTCTAACTGCATACTTATATACTGTAAAACAATCAATTTTCTTTTGTTTAGTAAACATCACCTTTACCAGAACATGGCACCACAAATATAATTGTGCCCACAAAATGTATCTTAATACTTATGCATTAAAATTTAGTGTCAATGAAAATTAAGGATTTTACAGTTATAGTTTATGCCAATATAAATGCTATAACAACAGGTTCTGTCCTGAAACACAAGGAGGGACAGTACAATACTGACAAGTCACGAGAGACGGGACACTAACCACTATGGTAAACCAGTACCTGAACGTAGCCTATACGCAGTTCACTAAGAGCCTTGAAAGACATAGGTGTATAAATGGGTGACCAAAGCCTATTTAATTTCACATATTCAATGTATAACTTACCTTGTATTGAACAAGAGGAAATAGTTTTTTTTATATTTATATATCTTTTTCTTTTTAATATTGTATATATAAAACAATGTGCCAAAAATAAATTAATGTTGCAAATAAAATTTCATTTCATGTCATTTTTTTCTCCTACCTCATTAATAAGACAAAATACACAAGGAACTGCTACTTAATTTTCTCAAGAATATGAACCAATGAACTTTGTCTTTAAGAACCAAACTCCCACTTAAATAATGTTTCCATAGCAGTCAGGTCACATAACTCATGAACAAAACGTCATGATCATAAGTACTGGGAAGAAACTGAAACAAAAATTATCTTGTTACTAAAATATGCAAAATATAACCAGAAGCCATTCCAACACAATCCTAAACAATTAATATTGCCTCTCCCTACAACTGCTGTGGCCTAGTCTTGACCCGCCCCCACAACTGTCCTATTTCTTACAATCTCTAAAGAAGTATGGCATACAATTAGAGTCCGTCCTTATCATCTTGCAAGCAGCAAATATATCTATTGAAATACTTCTACATGATGTTTTTCTTTGAAACAAGTCTTACAACTACCACTAATTCCAATTAACTGTTTCTGGTTGGACCAATACTTGGCCCATGTATAAATTCCCATGACCACCACGCTGGATCAAGCTCATAACCTTCAGGTCTTTATATAATGAACCCTACCATTGAAGCAAAGTGCCAACTTTTCTACCGAAATTATTCTGAGCATTTTGCATAACACTATTCCAGTTTGATTTCAAAATGGCTTCAAATGAACAGAAAGCGACCTCTGAAGAACCCCAGTTTCCAGACAGGCAACCAAATACATTTTCACAGGTAGTCTGACTGACCTGGGATTAAACAGAAATTACATGGGCTAGAAACCCGTCAGATGATAACTTCTGATAGTGTAATGTTACCTAATGAATATGTATGGCAGTAATCGGAAAATATCTTTGTGGGCCCGAATCCTGAAGCATGCAGGATTCTAATTGTATGCTACACATAAGCACTATATATATGATGTTCTATACATTAAAGCTATACAGCCTGACCCAAGACACATGGACATTTATCATAACTACTTAGAGCAGTCTGATCACATGTTACATCATTTACTGCCACCCCACAAATCACAGTGCAGCAGTAAAATTGTTTAACCTCCTCAGCCTGAGAATTCCTTGTCAACAAAAATTATGTAACCCTTCCACAGTAAAGGTTTTGAAGTATTTAACCAGTCTGAAAAAACATATCATCAAATTTAGAATTTACATGCCAATATACAATAGCTATAACATAAAATGGTCACAGCCTAGAGTGCTAACAGAGGCCATGTTACAAAGGAAATATGACCTTATATGGCTGAACAAAGGCTTAAAATTGCCTGCAGTATAATTGTTATGACTGCTACTGACTGTTATAGTCATGCTGAGGCATGCAGGAATCTGGATGTCAAATAATCTACTCTTAACTGTCATTATAATAATATAAAGGATAATATAAGCCATGATCATGGTCAGAAATATGACTGCATAACCAATGATCATGGTCAGTAGAATGATTGCATAATCCATGATCACTGTTAAAAAAATAACTGTTTAAGCCATGATCAATGTCATTGAAATAAATGCAAAATATGCTATTGTGGTATAAATGCCATAGAAATATTGCAGAACAAAATCATTATGGTCCTGCAAGAAAATGACCATTGTCATGAAAATGACAGCATGGCTCATGATCAATGTCATATAAATTACTATACTATATAAACAATGATCCGCTTCATGGTGATGCTTTCATGACCAGTGATGTCACAAAAACATTCCACAAACACTTACCAGAAAACAAAACCAAAGATGAAATTAATTCCTTTATCTAATTGACATTAAATATATAATTTATAACAAACAATAGAGCATTAGAGTCGCTCCTTAAAAACCCAACATGAAATAGGCAAATGATGGTATTTTTTGCAAAATTACAAAAAAAAAAAAATCATCAAACAAACTGATATTCTCCTATACTATAGTTTAGAATCACCCATCCCCCGGCCCCCTACATAGTTTCTTCTCTGCCTTCTTTAGATAAAATCAATGACACTTGAACACATTCAACTTAATGATATTCATTTGGGAATCTTGTTAGTATCAATATTTTGAGCTCCCTCTAAACAATTCACTGAAACTGTTCATAAGCACCAAGGAAACTTTGAATGTGTCAAATTGACAAAACTTATGGCTGAGTAAGACCAAAAAAAACCCAAAAAACCAGTAACAAAACAGATTTTAAAAATGTGCCGATACATCTTGTAAATTCAGACTGCCATTTTTGACATAAAAAGGTCTTGCCTGTAGTATATCCTGGTATATAACTGAACTAGTGGTTATTTATCCCTAATCTTTTTTAATGTTAAGTAAATGAGTTTAATTAGTCTTATTATAGTTTGATCACCGCTGATTCCAATCTTTTAATCATATGATTCAAAACTTCACAGTATATTATTTTTAATGCTAGATAATACTGGAATAAGTCATCAAGCAAGTTGCCCCTAACTTAAAGTATCTTACAGCAATCTGATAATGAACGTAATCAGGGGAAAATGCCATTACACCAGCTTTGAGCACAATTAAAGCTAAAGGCATTCTCATAAAAACAATACACATATTGGCTGCTCAAAACATTGATAAAAACAAATTGGTCTGCTATATAAAAACACCATATGGAGGCTAGAGAACCTATGTAACTTGAAAACATAAACATATATAAACAGGCTGAAATATAAGTGTATCACCTTTTTCTTGCTGCTATCTCCTGTCTTATCATCCACCTTCAATTAGAACAAAATAGTTCAGAACAACCAGCTGTAAAACTTAAGCATCATTCATTAGCTTTATTGGAAGAACTTAAATTTTAAATTTCTCTGTATTTAGATCAACATGTTAATTCAATTAGAAAAACAATTTCAATCAAATAATATTGCAATTCCTGAAATCAGTTCCTGGGTTGAACCAGTACCGGTGTTTTGCTACATGTTGACTGTAAGACAATGAAAACGCTATGATATATAACAAGTCTGAAGACACTTATGCCATCAAAAGCTTGAAATTGAGCCATGTAAGCTCTTGGATGATCAAGATCTGATACATTTATAAATCAGACTCTGACGGATGATAATACTATTTCCAAGTCTACAATGTCCACATCTACACTTGACAAACAAACCCTCTCCCTTATATCCTACCTTCTTTGACGGTGTCTTAGTTTCCACGGCAACTGTCGGTACAAGATACTCATCCACTGAAGTATTCAACATGTCCGGCATCGTAGTATCGGTAGTGAATGTGTCTCGTGACTCATCCCCGTCATAACTTATGTCCTCTGACGCCTTGACTAGTAGTGGAGAAGGCTCCTAGATGATGATGGAAAACCACAAGTACATATACCTATACTGTCATCACTCACACATTTCTCTTTACAACCAGGTATGCCATATCACACCTTTTTAGACAACTGAAAGGTCAGATCAGACTGAAAAAAAAAACACCCAGGTGCCAATACACGTCATACTCCTGACAGTCCTTCATGTACTTAAGGTTTAAAATAGAACTGCTAGTATTTATGGTAAACTAACAATGTCTGAGAGATTTCTGACCTATTTCTGTGGTAGGTTCAATAACAAAAAGAATGCAATATTTCTTTAAAAATTTCAGCAGGAACATTTGCTGGTGTGCTGGTGAAAAAATTTTTTTTTCTATGTTATCCTATTAAATGAAAGTCTGGGAGAGAAAAAAAGATGAATTGATGAAAATTAAGAAATAATTTCAAAGATGTTAAAATGAATGAATGAATGATGGTAATGAATATTACTGAAAAAATGATTGATTAATAAATGTGTGTAATGAAATGTATGACTAACTTAATATGAGAAAGCACACAGAAGCAGGTCATTTTAACAGAACACTTAATTGATAGCTGTATTTCTCACCGTTTTTAAACTATAATGTTTATTTTCTTACATTCCTCAATATATATGAAGAATTAAATCTGTCCTTATATGACACCGACAAAAGCTCACTTTGCATTTGTTTTTTACAAAGTCATGGAAGCATAAATTGTTACTATACCACAAGCAAGCATGTTAGATAAGGGCAAAGCAATCACATTTCAGTTCCTTACTTCCAATCTGACAACATGAATCTGGTCCTGCTGACAGAATTTCACTTCTCCAGGGACTTGAGACTACATGAGACAAACATACAGCTCCCTCATTACAATTATCATGCCACAGACCAGTGACAAAATAGATCTTGACAAATGTACAATAGTGTGACACCGGACCAACCTGTTCCAAAACTATCCTTATATTGTGTACCAAGCAAGGCACGTATACTAGTACCCATTAAAAATGACTTCGGTGTGTCACAGCTGGGAAGAGATCCTGTAACCACTTGTTTACTGAGAGGATGTTCTGACCATTCAGCTATGGAACTGGCCAGCTTGATAGTGGTTTGCAGCCTTATCAGTTCCACCAAAAATACTAAATAATACTTAAATACTTTGTATAAATTTCAACATTCTTGTTCCTCTTTTAAAATTCCCCAATATTTAATTTCTTCACAATCATTGTTAGCTATGGAGGTTACAATTTGTTTCAACTAAGTTGTGTATACAAACATATCACAAATCAGAAATGGGGGAATATGTTTGGACCTAATTTAGGAATGCAAGTAGTCAGGGATTAGTAACATGATCACAAAAGCCAGGCATTTTCATTTAGATTCCAGCAGTACAAAAATCCTTTTATTTATTTTTCTTAAAATGTCTTCATAAATTTTCGTTTCCCAACATATTAAACCAAGTTAGATAAAAATTTGTCACTGAACCAATATGCAGCAAAAGGAAACAATAAATACTCTACTAAATTTAGCTTACAGTTGAATTATGGCAAAATCGCAGCAAATAATCACTTTTTCCTGCATATCTTTTCATTTTTGGAAAATTGCAACAAAATTATTTGAAAGATATAAATGCATTATAGCTGCTACACTGAAAGCAATTCCATTACAAGAAGCAAAGATTTATACTAGATAAAGACTTTCATCAAAAGATATAGGGTTACAGCCCAGAATATATTTAAAATGATTATTTTACTAGAGATGATATGAATTGAAGAGATGATTAAAAATGATAACAAATGTTATAAATGATGAAAATTGCACACACTGTTATCTTTAAATGACTTCTAAAAGGGTTTAAAATGATATTAACCCTTTCCCTCATAAAGGAAACCATGAAAAGACCTATACAAACAGCATAAAACCAGATCAGCCTGCAAGTAACTTGCAGGCTGATCAGGTTTTATGCTGTTCACTGCTCCTCAGTGGTCTGGAAATGAGGATTTTGTAATTAAAATTTGGTAAGGTTTAACTGTGGTTTTCTGCAGATCAGGCTTTATGTGGTACCTACTGAGTGCATCAAAATGAGTCTATATGAGGGAAAGGGTTAATGAAAAGCTTCATACACAGTAACACTGGTAAAAAGCTTAACAAACAAATTCCTCATAATACTTTGGATGCTACTTTTGAAATCTCTGCTTTCCGTCATGAAAATTATTGCTATAAAAAAGTATGATACCTGCTTGACCCCCACAGCACAGGGATACGGTGTAAGTTCTACCTACATATAGTACACATCAACTGATGAGGTCATTTGTAGTGTGCATGTCATTTTACACTGCACATGAAATGATGATGTCAATCATAAAAAGTGCAGTGTACAAATCAACATCTTCATGGATTTAAGTACATCAAATGACAATCCATGAACTTGATTTCTATAAAATATACTGTAAATAAATTTCAAAATATCACAAGCATGGCTTGTTATGAACGAAATGTTTTAACTTTTAAATTAAAACCAAAAATATCTAACTTTTATGTTGTTTTGTGCAATCAACAAAATATCTATTGCATCATTATAAAAACCAACCTTTCTTTTTTTATAACCCATTTGATGACCTTCCTGGACTGGTACCAATATCATAGCTCAAGAATCCAAACCTCTTTCTTCTGACATACAACTCCAAATGATATTATCTTAAAGACTTCTAAGGTATTCTATAACATCTCTCCACAACATCATGCCATGGGAGACATGATTTACACATGTGTAAGACATTTGTCAGAGTGAGTGGACAACCAGACTTTTAGGGGGTCCATTTTGGCCCTTAATAAAACCAAAGACAGCTGGATCCCAGCATGCCCTCCCATGGTGATAGAGTGGCCCATCCAAGAGAAATAAAGTCACATGCCAGTGGCAAAACTATCACAGACTAATTGATCTTCAAGGAACATTAACACAAGTCCTTTTTTAATCAGTTACTTCCTTTTTTAATCAGTATGAAAATAATCCTAATTAGCACAACCCCAAACAGCATGTTCACAAGAGTGAGAAGCTATGGTATTAGACATAATCCCATAATCCCAAACAGGAAGTGAAAAACAATCCTTTCCCACAAGTCACTGGACAGAACTCCACACTTACCTTTGTGGGAACAATAGATTTCTTGAAGAACAGAATCTCATCATCTGTGACTTTTGGAGACAGTGTCATTTTCTGAAATTATGGACAGAAAAAGTTACAAATGGACTGTTCAAAAGAGTATGGGGGATTTTTAATTAAGGTAAAAAATACTTATTCATTTATTCATTCGGGGAGTACATTAAATTTTAGATCTGAGTAAAATTTTATGAAGTAAATGTAACATGCATTACAAATTTCTAACATAAATATTTATTTCAAAAGGAACTTTAATAAACCATTTAAGAATTCAGAACATTAAGAAGGGATTAAGTAGTTTCACACCAACAGAAAGTTCCATTATATATAAGAGTGAAACTAACATGGCATGTACTTACCTTCAGACCTTTGGGCAGTTTGCGGACTGTCTTCTCAGTCTCATGATACTTGGACTCACATATATACACATCGTTCTCAGAGATCTCAGTCGGCCGACCTGTCAAAACCAAACAACAAATCCATTCTTTTCAAGTATTTGGTGCAAAACTATTGTCACTGCTTCCTTGTACTATTGTCATTGCTTGTATACATTTAGCTACCAAAGTCTTGTACAAATCCCTCATTTTGGGGCGACTACATTCTTTTTGGGGAAATGTCAATATCAAATAATCAACCGATCAAAAAATAAAGATATTCAAAGTTAAATTATCAGTAAATCAAAACATCCCAGTATCCCACCATCACTATCAGTATCCATAAGCTGGCATAATTACATATTTCCTAAACACAACCAGTAGTTTCTTTTTTAAAGTAATGATTGTTCAAAATCCTTATGGTACTGATCCCACTACTTACTGCTGCAGTATTCCTTGACATGCAGAACACAGCAGCGTCCGGTGATACTGTCTATGGTACGTGCCTCCTCGACCCCACAAAGGAACATCTCGTTCTTGTAGAACAGCCGTGTGGGTGGGTGGTCAATATCCGAGGGGCGGATGAAAAGTGGACCAAAGAAGTAGGCAATACCCATCTCGTCCCTCCAGATTTTATCCATCTTATAAATCATTGGTTTCTCCTGGTCTGACTTCACATACACACAATCCCCTGTAACATGGCACAGAACAGTCAGAAATAGCTTCGGGGGTCGGGGGGTCAGTCTAATAAAAATTTCAAAATCGAAAACTTTTTCCAGCTAAGGTTCACTTTTTTTATTATTTGATGCATATTTTATTTCTATTCAGTTAACACCAAGACACCTTATTTTTTTTTAAATAACTGACAAGCTGAATTGTGCTATCCCCATGTATTAAAGTTTGCCTTAATTTTTCTGTGTCTCGTAACCATACCTGGACATCATTTAAACTCCCATGGCGGGCAATTAAAATGATTCTAAAACAGGCAAATCAAATGTTAGTCGAAGGATTTTGACAAAGGTAGCTAGTGATAGAAAGATTCACATGTTTTAGTTTGTCAGAGTTTTGTAAAGCTTTTCATTGGTTAAAGCAATATGCATATTCATTTTGAGGCAGTTGGCATCATGTTTATTGCTGGATGGTATGTAGAGGAAGAATGTAGATAAATCAGAACAAGTGTAAACTGTACAAGTTCAAATTTGTCTGAACCACTGAACATTCTCCAACACTAACTTACCAATTTTGTACGTGCCGGCATTAGTCCTAAGCTGTTCGTATGATATATGCCCCTCCTCTGTAGGGGGTCCCTCCACTACCACATCCTGTAGCAATACAGCAAACAATAAATCAGTTGGCTGTCAGTCATATTCATCTGATTTGATTTAGTCCATATCTAGATCTGATGTCTAAACTTGCTTTCTTTCTTTTTTTAACTCACTATTTGATTTTTTTTTATTTCCCACATACAGGCAAAAAGATCATGTATAAACTGTGAATGATTTTCCCTTACACCTCAAATCATTCATTCTACATTAATGAATTCATCTATAAATATGTTAGAGTTCATCCTTATTTCTACCAATTTATTCTATCCATGTAATAAAGAAAGATACTGGCAAAGTTTAACCTATCACTGACGGTTTCTAACAATATGAAAATAAAATAATGGGAATAGGAAAAGGATATGACACAATCTCCAACAACTGGTGGTATAGAAAAAATTGATATCCAATGAGTCTTATGTTATTTTTTTTTTTTTTTTTTTTTTTTTTTTTTTAATTCAGGATGGGACAAGATACATGCTTCCTAAGTAATAATTTCTCCATGCTGGATGACTCACATATCTGATTTTGTCCAGAATACTGGTGTCTCCATCATCAAACTCATCCTTTGCCTTGTCTGCAAACACAGATGCCACACGGATGGGTGTCAGCGGCACCTCCCGGTTGATCATCTTCACTTCCTCACACTGTGGCATGCTCCAGATCTGACGAGGAGAGGCAGGAGTTACATAGTTAACCCTTTATAAAGACATTCACTTGGGAGAATCAAGACAAACAGCATCAAACTTAGTCAGACTGCAAGTCATTTTCCCACATTAATTTCAATTTGCAATATATAAAATTGATGAAGGCAAATGATATTATATCTGATACACATCACTTAAATCCTGGTAACATTCAATTTAAGATGATGTTTTGACAAACTCAAACATCAACCTTTCGTTTCGAGAACAGTTAATAAAATAATAAAGTAAACAGTTCTATCTTTAATTTTGTGTTTATGAAATAAACTGTTTAGTCTTAATGTTTATGTATATAAGTATCATATATTTATTTATTCTTTTCAGGTGCAGTTATATTCATAGAAGCAGCAATGTTTAATGTTCAAGCAAGAGTGTTCTTTTGAACAGGTTTCACCTGCTGAAGCGTAACAGAAAAAGAGTGATGGACAGACAGACATCGGAAAAGTGATCCCTATGTGTCACCTCTGCTTACAGCAGGTGACAATAAAATGGCTAGACTATATGTATAGTGACTGAGACTGAGGAACAGTTCCTACCTTGATTTTTTTGAAAGTTTTGTTCCTTGCAGTATACCTGAACTCACACACATACACGTCAGTGTCGTTAATCCCCTGTAACAGTAAAATGGATATAGTCACAACTAAAGCATGTAAAACAAGATTCCTCCTGATTTTGAAACTAAGGGTATATTTTCTATTTTCCTTTATATCTTCCCCAATTATACAGCTACCATTGGACCAGATAAACAGAATTACAAATTCTACCCAAGGATTTTACTTTGTGGTTACAAATAAAACATGGTTATTGGTAAAATTACCACTTATATACAACAGATAAAGTACAGATTATGTCTTAAGTCCACCTCCGTAATATGAGAGCTGTGGTATTTTGTTTCTTTATCTTATGAAATTTTACATTTTGAGAATAGACCTCATGGTTTAAACAATCATAATCAGTATTCATTTAAACCCAGCTTTCAAATAATGCATAAGTGCATGACCATTTATGCTTTTAAAACCATGACACATGAACAGGTCTACTCTTTGTGTTTGTTACCTCTGGTTTCATCTTGAAGTATTCCTTGACATTCATCACATAACACTTGCTGATGATCTGACTGGGAGGAATACTGGTGTAGTAGTCGCTCTTAAACACCTCCTTCTGTAGAAACTTGCGCGTGGCCAGGTGGAACGTCTCATTTGGGCGGTAGAACCAGTTCCCGTAAACCTGGTGCTGTCCGTCTGCGTCCGTGAAGATCTTTTCTATACACATGATGTGAGGTTCCGAGTCTGGCTCCCTGCATACAAAATCAGTACTTAACATTACTGCTACCAGATTTGTCTCATATTACTGGTTCCAATTAAATGTCTTATATGAAAGACACTTCAGGTAATCAGTTCAAGT
>CM037786.1:25131422-25181422 GCA_021229015.1 Solen grandis
CTTCGTGAAGATACAGGGGGAACTTGTGTCGCAACAGGATCTTCATATGGCCTATGTAACGCTGCAATACAACACACACTGGCTTTAGGCATCCTCCCTTTTATTTCTCTTCTCATTAAACCATGATGAAGACAAACATTCTGCATATCACACATCTACTAAAATATAAAGGTACTGTAAAATCTAATTTTAACCCTTTCCCTCATATAGACTCATTTTGACGCACTCAGTAGGTACCACATAAAGCCTGATCTGCAGAAAACCACAGTTAAATTTTGCTGTTCGCATAGGTTTTTCATGGTGTCCTCTATGAGGGAAAGGGTTAAGATAATCTTTTATTCTCTACACTACAGCAAAGATTTTGCTTAGTACTGAATTTCTAAAAGATCATTTCAAAGGACTTTAAAAAAAATAAAAAAAAAATTCTTAATACACTGTATGCAAGTGAACGTTTATATTAAAATTATAGGAGATAAATCAATGACAAAATGTGGGAAATATTTTTAATTGTAAACGTATCAAAATTTCAGCTAACACACCTTTACCCAAATTTAACTTCTATCTATCTCTACACTAGACCAAGTATAAAACTGAATGGATAGACAGGATAAAAAGCACCAAAGGTTGCTATAGCTAAAAAGCTTATTTTCTAAATATATGTACAACAGACATCCAGGTATTGGGATTTTGTGATCCTCAGTGTAAACCAGTGATTAATTCTTTTAAAATATAGAACCAGTCAATCAGTAAGCTTATCCTATATAACATATCCCTATGCAAGCCCCTACCTCGAAGACTGGCCTGTGCTGTCCTTCTGGGTGGGCCCCACATGATATAAGAGCTTCGCTCAACAGACGTACAAACTGCTTCACTTCCTGTTGACTAGGACTGTACTCTGTCAGCCATGTTGCCACGTCAAACTGTCACATTTAAATTTTGATAATTATAATGCTGTACATAACAAAAAAAATTGTATGTTATTCTACCATGTGTGTTTTTGCAAGAAGAAAATTGTTGTAATTTATTTGTGGATCTGAAAAAGAAACATAAAATCTATGTTTACACCATTGATACAATATTAATCAAAGAATAAATTTCATTTTATATAATATAAATCAGACTGTTTTTTAACTTTAAGGTCATTAAAATCAATCATAGGACATAAGGAATTTCTACATAGCAAATAAAGTATAGTTTGATAATTTTGATATCATTTTACTACCAGTCAGAGATACACCTCAATAAAATTCCCTGTAACATTTCAAAAGAAATGCCAACAAACAATTTTGGCCATAATGAGCTATACTAATTCAATATAATAATTTCTTAAGTCTTGTGTTTATGGAATTGATGCAATGTCATACACCTTCTTTGTGAACCAATCAATAGAACACAGCCTAAATTTAAGTTTGTCATCTTATTCAACTTTTATTCAATCATATTCTATACAAAAGAGACATGACTGCCTTCTCTGAAAATAAAAAAAAGCTTGAACTTTTATCAGACTGAAAATATACAAATCATCCTTGACAATTGAGCTGGTTTATAAATTGGATCCAGGTTTTGCATTTGAGGATTAAGATTTTTAAGTTTTTCTACATGGAGAAAAAAAGCAAAGTAATGTAAATAATATTAGGCCTAACAATAAGTCTTATCAGCTTTATGTCCTAAATATTAACCCCAGTCACCTTTCAATCCAGACCATGACCTTGATTAACTAATAAAACCTATATTTACTTTTCTGGCAAGGGCTTTTTAACTTGATATAAAAAAGACAGCAATAGATTTTGTTTTTTAATTGGTTAAGCAAGTGAACTTTGACCTCTAACTAACTGACCTTGGTAAGCAACATGAAGGTCAGTTCAAGACCACCATTCTGCAGAGTGCGGACCAGCTTGGAGTACATAGCAACAAACATGGACGGGGCCAGACCAGGGAGAAAGTGCGGCGACAACATGCCGGCTAGCTCCGGGCGGTCCAGTGCCATCTGTAGAATATGTTCAGTCTTACTCGGATCTTGCTGCAGGAAATCCTGGAAAGAAAAGTACCTGTCATTTACAAGGTGTGAAGAGCTTTTGTACTAAATGTTTTAATACAATGACTACTACCAAACAAATACTATGGCTTTAACATCTGGAGGCTCAAACCTGTAATTAGTTTATTACGACAGTGAGGAAAACCCTAACCTTATTACACAATACATATGTTTCAATAAATGCTAATATATAACCTATATATAATCAGCATGTTGCATACAATGTATGGGAAAATGAATGTAATCATGGTAAAGTATGTACACACACTGGCTCCTAATTCATTAATTGCTTGGCATATTTGCAATAAGATATACATGCAGATTGCATCAATTAGACAAGAAATACATGTATCACCCTTGTTACAGTGTTTTCACTAGGTTAAATAACTTTTAATTTAGTAGATCTACATCCTGGTTAGAGTTCTTCACATAACGAGAGCAATTAATGCCCCTCCACCTTAATGTAAATATAAAAAATATAAAAGATTCCTGTGTTACTCACATTTAAATTCTCAAGGTAACTTGACATCACAGTCCTTTTTTATATGATAGGGAAGAGGATTTTTTACCATATTTTGGGGGGATTGAATAAATGTATCATTTGTTGAGATTGGAAAGAAAATGTCTGGGGTAAATAGCAATTTTGTGGAAAAAAAGTATAAATATTAAGTCTTATTTTTTTTTTTGAAAGGAAATATGCTTATGAATGATCCTGATAAAGGAAAAAAATCAAAAACAAATCCATTTGAGATTTACCCATATTGTGACATCATTAAGTGTAAGACTTACATTGCCCAGGATGTCTAGACAGGAGGAGAAGAACTGCTGGGTGGGGGGATACTGTAGTACATTGTCATTGATCACATCACACAGGCAGAAGAACAGTGTGCAGGCGATTCCATTTAGATGCTTGGACTGTGCATTGTCAGTACATGCCCTGTGCATCTTCACCAACATCCTGAAAAATTAGCAGTAAACCATGATGGTCCCTTATAAGGGGAATGATTACTACACTATACAATATCCATATACCAGGTACCAGTAAAATATCCTTGCAAGTAACAATGTTTCATGGGAGCGACTTACAATATTTGAATAAATCATGATCTTTCCTTCTGGTTAGGTTTATTTCTATTGCACTGGAATTTCTTAAGTCAGCAGGAAACTGTATAAAGCTTAATACTAGTACTTGCACATTAGTTACTGGCATATATGGCCTTGTATTGCTTGTTGCTGAAGTGGATGTTTTCAATCTTTGCAGATCTACTAAAATTAAAGTGCAATAACTAAAAAAATATGAGATCATTGAGATTTATCAACCTGTGAAGTTTCCAGTTAATAGCATAAATACTTTTTGAGTTATGCTCCAGACAGGAAGTGTGACAGACAGATGGACAGACCGATAGACAACCCTAACAAAAACAATATGTCTCCCCCAAATAAATATGGGGGCAGACATTATTATCGAATATCAATACATAGATATCATGTAATTTTTGATGGCCTAGGTCACACAAAAGGTCATATGAACTAGATTACAATACTTTTTGTGAGTTCACCTAGTGGTAATTATAAATAGAAAAAAAAAATCCTTCTTCAATAATTACAACACAAAACCTGAATTTAACTGCAAAAATTGTAACAGTGTGTACTGAAGGCCACTCACGTGATGGCGTTCTCCGTGTGAACAGCACATATGACAATATTCTGTGTGGGTGGGAGACAGTTCTCCGTCATAACCTGTCTGTATTCAGCTCTGTTCTCGTTTGCCTGTCGCTGGACTATCGGGTCATTCCACTTCTCTTCAGTCTAAATTAATGTAAAATACAGCAGATGCGGAAAGTCCTTAATCTCAAAGAAAAGATCTAACACGAGTCTGTTCTATTAACTGTTTACCAGCCATTCTATGAAACATTACATTCCTGGAAAACCTAAGAACACTCAAAGAATGAATCTCTTAACCTGAACTTTAAATGGTTTATATGAAACAATGGATTTTTCTTTCCCTTGCAGTCTGTGTAGAATCTGAGCTACAATATAGTTTGAGCAAACAAAGGAAAATCTTTCAGTTGTCGGATCTGGGTCTTCTTCGTCTGCCAAGGTTTAATAACATGCCTATATGAGTGAAAGGGTTAATTGTTCTTCTGTAGTGAAATGTTGAGCAGAATCAGTCTAAATGTGTTGATACTGCTTAAATGTCCCTGTCTAAAAATTTCAAGACAGAAATTTTCATAGAGGAGAGCCAATTATTCTTTTAATAATGCATTAATGGGAGTGATGTGCAGTCTAAACAGGGTTTAGGAAACTATGTATTCCATGACACAGAATATTGCCCAGTTAATACTCACATTGTCTTAATGATCCCCAAATATTTCAAAAATTCAATATATATATAATAATTCTCTTTATATACAAAGAGGTTGCTTGTCCTTGATTTAAAAAAAAAAAGAGAGAGAAGGGAAACCTTTATCTGTGTAACTATTGTAAGACAGAAGGAGAGACAAATGTTACACTATTTTATTAGACACCTGAAACTTAACACAGATGAAATATTGACATTTGAAAGAACACCCCTCTGAAACAGTGCTAAGTGCAGTCAGTGCTGTAAACCATACCTTGACAGAGGTTGAGCCGGGTTTAGAACACTTGTGTAAGGGGTTCACATAGCTGGAGCACTTGAGAGCCACAGTCACCTGTAAACAGACATCACAATCATAGAACTACATTTATGATATAAAATGCAAGGAGAACAATCATTAAAGGTGAAAAATACACCAACATCCCACCTTGTCTTCATATAATGTGAAAATAGGACAGGACTTGATGGCATCTGGCAGGACGTGATGAGATACCTGTATATTCCCAACTTCAGTGATGTGGAGGTATAATAAATACATATATACAAAGATGTGCATGTATACATAAATATTTATATTTCTTTAATCAAATAATCATTTGTTTGAACAAAGTCATAGATTTTCTTTTATACGATGTAAAACAAAAATGTTCATAACCAATGGAATTCCTATAAATGGAACTTATTCAACTATAACTTTAGGCATTATATGTCATCAGAAGAGTAGAAGAGAAAGACTGGCGGACCTGTTTGGAGACGTTCTGGTAGAGCTGAGGCACCAGAGTCAGGTAGAAGTGGTCCAGAGTGGACAGCTGGACCATCCGGCTACAAAACTGCCTGCAATGTCAACCATACACATGTCACAACACTCATAAATGCTCATGTGGTTTAAAAAAAGAGGAAAGAGGGCCAGAATAGTCCTATATCACTCACCAGAGGATCCTAGCCTTCAGGGCCAAGTAAGTGCCGAAACTGTGGCCACTAGGGTGTTCACAAGGTTTTCTAGGATTTGACCAAGTGACCTACTTTTAGGCCATGTGATCCAGTTTCAAACTCATCCGAGCTTTCATGCAGGCAAACATTCTGGCCATGTTTTGTTAAGATTGGATAAAAACTATAGCTTCTAGAGTGCACACAAACACATTGTTGACACCTCATGATGCACAGTGGGCAGAAGGTGCTCAGAAAAGCTCTGCATTTTAACCTTGGAGTTATTTCAGACAAGACATCAGTTTTATACCATATTTGTGGCTGCTAGAATCTACTTTTTTTCCCCTTTTTCTCAAGTGACAATGTTTTGTGATCTTTGTGACCATGACCTCCACATACCAATAGATAGGTTAATTAAAAGTTAAATCAGAAAAAAGTCTTTATACATAATAATTAAAAAAAAAAGTTTTTTTGTTTTTTTTTTAATTTTGAAATAACATTCCCTGTGTATTAATTTTGTGAGTTGCTTTGAAGTTGAGGCCCTTATTAAAACTGCTATATTTAACAGTTGGTGTTTGTTGGTTAATTTTACTTGTAAAATAATTAACAGAAGAATTTTAATGATATGGACTGACTTTTTAAATGTTAAATTTAAGATCAACCCTTTACCACATGAATAAGCCATGTACACAATTATGACCTGATGAATTTAACGCTAAATAGTATATAAAACAATGGAGTATTCTTTACTGTGCAGACTGTGTAGAATCTGTACAGAACTGTATGATCAAAGAAGAACCCCATCAGACTGCTTCTTGAAGGAGGAGTCTCATCTAAGGTCTCCACTATTTGGGAAGGTAATGAGACATCTATATGAGGTAAAGGGTTAAAATCAATTCTGACACCAGATTATTCAATAACTGCGAGAGGACATGTAATCAATGACTAGTTTTTTACAAAAAACACATGAACTTGTATAATGCCGTTTGTGTGCAGATCTAATTGAGGAAAACTGCCTACCCTGAGTAATGTTTGAGAGCGTCCATGTCAGACTGCAGGAGGTGTAACACTGAAGCCCTGTCCTCCATGATGGCTGCCCCCAGCTCCGGGACTGGAGACTTGAGAGGATGTATGGGTGGGGGAGGCATAGGTTCTTCTAGTCTTGACAGTCGCGTCAAGATATGATCCTTTGCTGTTAGGATTAGTTTTATTTACCATACATTTAATTATGAATATTTACCAAACAGTAAACAATGTAACTTTAAACTTGAAATAAATTTTATCATTTTAGATTTTTTTTTGCTTCCATGACAATGCTACGCAGTCAGTCCAGAATTAATCTTTGTTAAAATGGGTATACAATACGGTAGACAGCTATTATAAAGCCTTAAAATGAGGTCATATTATTGCAGCATAAAAATAAAAAATAAAGCTATTAATGAAGGTGATCAATACCCCAGTTACACCATCTTGTCTCATCAATATTAAACAATATTGTAATTGATGTTGCATATGATTTCTATTACCGTAAACACTTCTTTTGTGAACCAAGGGTATGTAAATAAAGTGGAAACTACAAGATCATTTTATTTCCTAAACAAAATTTCACAACCCTAGCAAGGAGACATGGTCTTACCACTACTGGACTGTTTAGAGTTGTCCCTGTGGGGTGGGGCCTGTGGTGCCTGGGGGTGGGGCTTGGGTGTCTTCCAGTCTGAAGCCACACCCTCCAGCACCTCCTTTACATGTTCCAGGTCCAGGAACTCTAACCATGGGGTCTGACAGAGACAAAACAATCCATAAATACAGGTAAAATACATGTAGAAACTGTTATAGGCCAGAAAAAACTGTTTTCCTGAATAAGGTGTACCCGGTAGCTTTTTATTTTTGCTGAATTTTGATAAAGCTTTCAAGGTCAAGAACATTGTGGCAGTTTTTATTTCTTTGTCATTTAAGTTTAGTAATTGCCCCCTATATTTCTTCATGTCATTATATTTTTCCTTTGACGCAAGGTAAAAACTATAGTTTTCTTAATATCTTGAAAGAAATATAAATATTTCTGATTTTTTTTTACTATATCCTGGAAAAATGTCCAAAGGGCTTTTTTCAAAGACATATTAGTGCTCTGCCCACCAAGCAGGGGTAATTTGTAAAGGAGAGAAGACAACTGAACATTAGATGGGGTTATGGGGAAAAGTGAGTCAACACCTGATCCCCTGGGAACATGTCAGCCACTCCCTCATACATACCTGGCTGTTCTGAAGGACCTGCAGCAAACGGTCAGCCTGGTACTGTGGGGGCAGGGTGGGCAGGTACAGGTTGGGGTCGTGAAGTGTGGGCTCATCCACCCACAGCTGGAAACACTGAAAGATCCGGGCCAGCTTGTAGTAACGTTCCTTCCTACCATCGTCCCCAACAGGGCTGGCCTCACCTACTAATAGGATACTGTTAATATAATGGCAGTCATACATTTACCTTTTTTCAATCTTTACTTAGTTTCCACTGATGGTGTAAATTAAATTCTTACAACTTACATGCCATCTATTTACAAATGATTCATAATCACTTTATTCCTTAAATATGAATATGACTCTGAAAATTTCTGGTTCTCTTTATTGAATGATTCAAAGAAATCCGATAACCAATAGCAAGTTTCCATCAGGTTTCCTGATAGGACCCCTTAGTCTGTAGTACCTGTAGGAGTTTGTCCCCCAAAGTTTGACACCATGCTAACCAATCAATGACGCCTGTATTTCACCTACATTACATACTTAAAAAATGAAAACAATCTATCCAAATTCATCCAATCACATTTAAGAATGATTACCAATATATAAATACTACTCAAAATTTGCTAAGGATCACTTACTGTTGATCGTCAAAAGCATTTCTATCAAATACACAAGTAAATGGGATTTCACTAAGTGATCCTTAGCAAATTTTGAGTAGAATATTAGTAAAGTGTCAATGTAAAAAGCAGCAGCCCTATTCCCACCTGTAGGAGTGTCAGCATCAGAGGTCAGCTTCAGATAGTGGTCAGCAGTCTTGCCCAGCTGTTTCTTCATTTTCTTGATCCAAGATGAGTAACTCATCCCTGAGAAAAACCTCTCTCCCAAACCAGCACGCTGGGGCAAACTGTAACAGTATTGTATAGAAATACAGTTACAATTTCGACATCCATTTTCTTTTCAATTTATTCTTTTTTTAAATCAATTAGAAGACACATTCTTACAAGATATAGTAATCCCTTTTGATGGTTTCTATGCTGGACCAGTACTTTGCACCTGGGAAGGTCATGAAAATTTTGCTCCCAATGAGGTTTGAACCCTCAACCTTTGTATTGTCAGTTCATGTTGAATGGGGAAAAGGGGGGGGGGAGTAGTTAGAATTCTGATGTTTATAAGGAGCACAGCAACATGCTAATTAAGTGATAAGCCTTTTACTTTAAGTGCCTTCGGTTTCCTTAAAATCCATCAAAGTATTAAGATAAAATCTACTGACTGTGTTGATGGTAGAAACTAAGTCCCTCATGATAAAATACCTAGAATATATGTCTGTAGTACAAGCTCCACCCATGTTGATAATTACCATCATCTTTCAATGGTTACCAAGACACCCCATTGAGTATATCACTTGCATGGATGGTTCCTAAACTGTCAATCAAGTATGTTTACAATAACCAGTTTATCCAATCAGTGTAGGTGTGAAGCACATGGTGAACGTTTGACCTACTTTACACAAAAGAACATGCGCTTTTTGTTTGTGATACTGTTTGTGTGTACTTGACCTAGGTATGAATAGAAACCTTCAAAATATCAATAGGTGGAGGAGTTACATACAATTTGCGGGACTGTCCATTGTTAGTAATATCATAAAAGATTTTAACACTCTAATAACGTCATTGAGGATTCCCATGTAACAATAATAAATTGGCATGATGCCGGGCAAGCTATAAATAGAAGCATTATGTGATTTCCTTAGTTAAACAATCCATAATACCTGCCGTTGCTCTACTCTAATAAGATAAAGCAACTTATTAATACAATCCTATCAAAATTGTACACCTCATGACAGGACATATTGAGGGATGACTATGGAACTATTTCACCTACTTCTATCTTTATAAGTTATGCTATCTGAACAGTTTCTAGGTCAGCCCTCCATGCGTAGGTACACAATAGGTTCAATCAAAGTTTATCACACAGTACAGGAAAATATTGTTATCATCCTCATATACAAGGTTTCTCACCTCCAGATTATTAAATTCACCTTTGCAGACAGTCTAAATATAGTTCAGGGTTTTTCCCCCAGTATTTCTCTTGAACTTATCTGATGTTTCTGATTTACAAAAAAAATGAAAGTGTCAATACCAATATCAATGAAGTTTACAATTTTTTTCTAACATACATCCTGATTTGAGATTAGTTTTCAATCCAATGTTACGTTGGTATAATGACATTGTTTCAAATTGTATTGAAAGAACTGAATTAACCTTTTTCTAATGAATGTTTTAATTACATCATAAGTCAGGGTTCATACTAATTTTTGAAAATGAGTGTATGGTTATATGCTGCCTTTTGATTTTTCTCTGTTCTTAACAAATCATTACTCCTACAAATTCACATTTACCTTTATTCTGCAGATTTAGAAATGTAGTATGAGATCATAAAATTTATAATTCTAAACATAAAGTTAAATCTACATGTAAAATCTTACAAGGTCTACCATTTGTAGCCTTATACCAGATATTCATAAGCAGAAAACGTATCACAACATGATCAGCTGGCAAGGAACAAGCTGGACAGTCCAGCATAACAATGATAGGATAAGGAGATTTCTTACTTAACTCCCTCGCCAACAATACTCTTTTTAGATTATATTTGACTATAGAAAAACTACAACAGGCTGAAAGTAATGTTTAATATGAAAATGGTATACAGATAGGCTTTTTCGGTCAATTGACTATTACCCATCACTTTAAAATATACCAGTAACTAAGTATCCATAAAAATAATTTAGTAATTATAAACCCTGTCATCAATTTATTAATTGAAAAGTATAAATAGTGATGAAAAATCATAAATGTACAACTTTTTATTACACAGTTATGACATTAAGATCATTATTTGTACACATTTTCAAATATTGTATGTTATTCAATAAAACTGAGCACATCAAATCAGATTTTAAGTAAATGGCATTTGATATTGGCTGGGATGACTGTTATTTCACACAATTGTTACATAATTAAATGAGTATTCTAGATTTTGAGTTTTGTTATACACTGATGTGAAAATAATTGGATATTTAGCTATTTTCAATCTAGTAATCATGCAAATACGTAGATTAAATGTTCCTCTGTAACCTTTTACCTCATGATGCTTTGGCAAGCAGAGCAGACCCAGATCAGAGAGTTCCTGCAAGGATCTGTCTGCCCAGGATCTCCGCTGTATGCTCAAACAATATCGACGCTCAAATTATACAAGGTCTGCACAGTACAGAAAAATCCATTGTTTCATGTACCATTTAAAGATCAGTAAATCAATATTCATCAATTCATAAATTTGTATGTGAATATTCATGAGGTAAAGTGGCATCTATAATACCTGACTTGCAAGCCAGTTAAACTTAGGATTATCTGGTTATGTAGGTCATGACAGCCATAAGTACAGGGTCAGATAAAACAGGAGGTAGAGACATTAAAACATTAACCTTTTCCCTCATATAGACTCATTTTGACGCACTCAATAGGTACCACATAAAGCCTGATCTGTAGAAAGCCAAACTCAAACCTTACCAAATTTAATTGTAAAATCCTCATTACCAGACCACTGAGGGGCAGCGAACAGCATAAAACCTGATCAGCCTGCGAGTTACTCGCAGGCTGATCTGGTTTTATGCTGTTCGCATAGGTCTTTTTATGGTTTCCTCTATGAGGGAAAGGGTTAAGCAGAAGCCAAATGAAAAGTAGGTCAAGGAAATCTGATATCAGCCACAAAGTCACCTGAACAAAACCATATTTGGCATACCCGATACAGCCACGCTACATTTTATCATTGGCTTGTAAATATAGTCGCACAAATTTTCCTGTTACACAATACAGATTCTCAAGGAAAACAAAAATATTGGCAGTTGAGTTGGTAGATCAAGGAGAATGATAGGACATCAAAATTTGAGGAAAGGATTGCCAAAGGAGAGTATATATCAAATGTATGTATATTGCATATCATAAAAACCATACTTCTATATATTTTCAAATTTGCATTCTAAAAACAAAACATAACATAAAAACATTGTCTTAAATCCTGAGAATTAACATATAATTGATATATATGCAATAAAACATAATTATCATCAATAGATGTAACAACAGATTTCTTTTGAAAAATCAGAGGTGAAGGGGATATAGGATTTCAGAACTTCAAATATTATTTAAAAAACATTTTATTTTATTGCAATTTTAACTTATGATTTTGACTGGCAATCGGTAATTAACCCTTTCCCTTATATAGACTCATTTTGACGCACTCAATAGGTATCACATAAAGCCTGATCTGCAGAAAACCACAGTTAAACCTTACCAAATTTAATTACAAAATCCTCATTTCCAGACCACTGAGGAGCAGCGAATAGCATAAAACCTGATCAGCCTGCAAGTTACTCGCAGGCTGATCTGGTTTTATGCTGTTCGCATAGGTCTTTTCATGGTTTCCTCTATGAGGGAAAGGGTTAATAAAACCCTGCATATTGGAAAATCTAAATTATCTTAAGGCTTGTCTTGTTTTATTCCGGTTACAGATGATATTCTTGGTAGTTTTCTTTGTTTTACAAGGCACTGATATCTATTTTCTTTTCAGAAATGTGTCATCAGTCCAGTGCATAAGCCAGAGAGATGGAGGAGTTTGTTACCAATTGGTTAAATGATGTATTAGATGAAAATGGATTCAGTGAGGAGGATATCAAGGAGAGGATACATCGTATGAACAGACATTCTTATGCAAGGAACATTTCAAACAAGCGAATCCTTGGTAAAGATCATATTGAGAAATTCTTCGTTGGAAGTCAGCAAGAGGGTACTGGGATATTAAATGATAGTGATCTAGATGTAATGCAAGTCAATATCGCAGTGGATTGTAATGAATCTATACCTCAAAATGCAGATGAAAGGCATGTCTACTTTCATATGGAGACAGAAAAAGCCCCATATGGGTATTGCTACCTTCGACTGCTTGAGAACTTTGAGAATGGTTCAATAGATGAAGTAAACTTTGCTCTTGAAAAAGCAGAAGATGGATCTTATTTATCAAGTAAAAAATATCTGTCAAAAAATGAAGATGCCTTTTACAAGTCAAATGGATATATAGGTAAAGACACAGTTTACCTTGAAAGTCAAGGTCCTTCAACTCCTAAGCGTGTTGAAGAATCACTATGCACAAAGCTGCTGCTCTTATTGTTGGGCTTAAATAGAGCAGAAAATATTGACTTTGTAAAAGCCTTTCCCTGTAGCTGCCCTTCTATAACAGAGGCATGGTCCACTAGAGAACGTAAGTATGATTGGCCTAGCAGAGAAACTATTGACCTTGCAGTTTCACTGCAAGCCCATGTTGTCCCAACTGGAAAAGTTGGAAGTGAAAATCAAGACTTTCAATGGAGAATTAGCTTCACTTTGGCAGAGATTCTCTTGATCCAGTCCTTGAACCACACCCAGACAAAGGTCTATGTACTTTTGAAGCTGATAGCCAAGCACCTCCTGCACCCTGACTGTCCCTTCATTACATCCTATGTCATGAAGAATGTCATACTGTGGCAAGCAGAAAGCATGCCATCATCTGCCTTCCAGCCGAACACACTTCTGAAGAGAACCAGGGATTGTCTGATATTCCTAAAACAATGTATAGAGACCAAGCAACTGCCATGCTACATGATCCCTGACAGGAATCTGTTCAGTGGAAAATGTGAACCATCTATGTGTGACAATGTGAAAACAAAACTGAATTATCTTCTTGAAAATGGAGTGACATCTGTTAAAGATATTGCACATTCTTTCAAAATGGGCAAACATGATGATTTCCTTTTCAACAAAGGTTTTTGTTTAGTTGGAGAAAAACATGAAAGGAACTGTTTGAATCTGATGAAGGATGAACAATTAGTAGATTTTTATGTAAAACAGTTCCATGTATCAAGAATAGGTAATGTAATTCACCGTTTAGAAGAAATAGTAATACCTTATTTTAAAAAATATGGACTTTCTGGCATTTGTAACCCATTTAATGTCCCCATGGAACTGACTGCAGTTTACATAGATGATGATTCTTCCTCTGTTAAAAAATCTCAGGAACAGATGACTATGGAATCAGATGAAAATAATAACCAAATAAACAGGACAGAAGAAGAAAGGGATACAACAAATCTGGTCATGCAAGATCAATATGTTGATACAAATACAGAGGATGAATTCATCCTCATTGTGAACAATATCACTGATTGTATAGAGTACCAGGAAGAGAAGGAACATGAAAACATGATACAAAATACTATTACTAAAGTTGAAAAGAAAATTTGTGAAACAGAAAACAAGAAAATAATGCTAAAGGCTGTTCCAAATGCATATAATTCAGTTAAACAAGGAAACGTCAAACAAGGTACAGTAAATAAGAACATAATATCAAACAGCAAAGACATACTAAATTCAAGAAATGAGTCAAAGAAAATGATTAGGGCAGTTGACCATGTACTTGTAAAGAAAATTGACATTTTTATAGAGATTGTTTACTTTATTGCTCTCTTCTGTCCCACCTTCATACACAATCTCTTAACAGTTTTGGTCTGTATTGTTAAGATATGTCAACCAATAATAGAAAGATTTGCTTATCATAGAAAAATTAGAAATGCAATAATTATTCGCCAACTTGTTTCACTCATAGTGGTCATACGTTATTTACGGGGAATTAATTTTTCCTTTATATTTGACCATTTCAATGTAAATGAAAATCTTCTGAAAACAGTTTCAATGTTACAAAGATGAACAAAATTAAATCAGGTTCTTTTGGTAAACATAAATTTTACAACAATCTTTCTCTAGCAAGCCAAGTAACAGTTTTGCTTTGGAGTACAGCATCCTATTCCATCTTTTCAGAAAACCAAAGATTAATAATTTTATTATCTGAATTACTGTAAACAACGGATAAAATATGCAGTTTAAACATAAGAAATTATGATGCAAACATGAAGTCTATGGTGACTACATTTCACTTACTTAAGTATAATCAGATGTATGAACAAACGGAAATTGAGGATTTTTATATCATAATTTGGGTGTCATTTAAGTGACCTATGGGACTGATTTACACCATTACATGTAGTAAACTTTTAATTAACTGAAAATAACTGCAATCTTATGTATATAATCACTGTATCCAAATTAAACCATGAATGTTCAATAAATAAGGCTGCTACAGTTTATACAACCAATATTAAAGGTACCATATCACAGAGCAGTCATTTCTAGCACTTATTTCTGAGATATACCTGTAAATAATAATGTGAAACCATAATTGTTTCAAAAGTGCAGAAATTCCCAACTGTCAATTCAAATGCTGCTACATCATCCATAAGTACATTCTGTGCTTTTTCCCGTTTGATCATATCCTTTTTCATTCCACCATATATTTGCTTATTTGAGTACATAAATGTGCATAACAACCAATATGAAAATCTGGCATATACAAAATCTACCATGACACCTGGGTAAATTTCATGAAGAGGGAAAGTCAAGTTAATGGTGTTTCATTCTAATTAAATATTTAGATTAAAGCCGCAATATTTTGAATATTGCTGTAAAAAAAAAAAAAAAAGATTGCTGTTTTGTTATTTCATCATATTTTCTGCTTTTATTGAAGTGATTTTTGATATTGCATCTTTAACATGATCCAATTAGCTAACAATGAGCTATTCCTTCAGAGAATCCATTCCTAATTATTATCTATTAACCCTTTCCTTCATATAGACTCAATTTTACACATTGGCAAAAAGGGGAGACCCTGATCAGACAGTTACAACTGGAGCTGTTTGATAAGGGTCACCTCTGTTTACTCATACAATATTGTAACTCAGTTACTGCACAATATGTGTTCAAAGAATAATCCATTATTTCATATGCAATTTTAGGTTCAGTCAATGAATATTCATCAAGTCATACATTTCACATGAATATTCATGAGGTGAAGGGTTACCAGTATTGCACTTGTCAGGGACAGAGATAAGGACATGATTGTACACACACGTCTTGCAAAACAAACATGGTTTCCTAATGTTTATAAGAGTGCTAGAAATTATTATCTGTTCCAGATAGCTCACATACTATGACATCATAATTACCCTGTTGATGACAGACGACAGTTAAAACCAGTTGGTAAAAAAATGTTTATTTAACCTTATTTGGTTATAAGTGATCCACTTTAATACCTATATTTACTCTATCATTTTTTTGTTGATAGATACCAAAAACAGAAAAAAAAAACTGATAAGGCAAGCCATAAAAGATCATCTAGCTAGATCTCTGACTGATAAATTGGGTATACAGTTAATGTCTATCACACACAATGTTTGTGTAAAAACGTGTGTATATATATCATTATATTGTTGTGTAAAAATGTGTGTATATATCATTATATTGTTGTGTAAAAATGTGTGTATATATCATTATATTGTTGTTGTGTAAAAATGTGTGTATATATCATTATATTGTTGTTGTGTAAAAATGTGTGTATATATCATTATATTGTGTAAAAATGTGTGTATATATCATTATATTGTTGTTGTGTAAAAATGTGTGTATATATCATTATATTGTTGTGTAAAAATGTGTGTATATATCATTATATTGTTGTGTAAAAATGTGTGTATATATCATTATATTGTTGTGTAAAAATGTGTGTATATATCATTATATTGTGTAAAAATGTGTGTATATATCATTATATTGTTGTTGTGTAAAAATGTGTGTATATATCATTATATTGTTGTGTAAAAACGTGTGTATATATCATTATATTGTTGTGTAAAAACGTGTGTATATATCATTATATTGTTGTGTAAAAATGTGTGTATATATCATTATATTGTTGTGTAAAAATGTGTGTATATATCATTATATTGATGAAAAATGTGTTATATATCATTATATTTTGTGTAAAAATGTGTATATATCATTATATTGTTGTGTAAAAAGTGTTATATATATTTCTTGTTTTTATTGTTTTACTGCTCGAACAAAATTTTATAAATGATATGCATAAAGCAAGTTTAATGATATGTATATGTATGCGTGTGTGTATAGCTTATAAGATTTTGATACCCAAATGACATAAAAAGAAATGTTCAAACATGTTTGTAATTGTATTGTATAGTATTTATGTATTGTATGTATGTACACTTTGTATATGACACATACTTAATTAATGATATATAAGCATCTTAAGTTTATGAGGCCAGTTTTTATAATAGTTTATATAAATGACACATGCAGCTCTGTGAATATGCATGCAAGGAATAAACTATGAATGAACAAAATTACAGTATATATGACATTCATTTGTAAGTCATGTACTCAACCATATTGTATGAGTATATTAATTTGTGTAATTATAGAGTGTATGATACATGTGGATTCTGTACACATTTAGGTACCAATACCATAAATATATGTATTATTAATATGTGACTTAACTTATCCCTTTCCCTCATATAGACTCATTTTGATGCCCTCAATAGGTACCACATAAAGCCTGATCTGCAGAAAACCACAGTTAAACCTTACCAAATTTAATTACAAAATCCTCATTTCCAGACCACTGAGGAGCAGCAAACAGCATAAAACCTGATCAGCCTGTGAGTTACTCGCAGGCTTATCTGGTTTTATGCTGTACGCATAGGTCTTTTCATGGTTTCCTCTATGAGGGAAAGGGTTAAACGATTTAAATCAGTGTTGTTATGGTGACAGTCCTGCCAAGTCATTTAGCAATGTTTTGATTGATTAAAAAAATCATTATTCATTTGTTCATGTGTATGATTTTCTCCTTTCATTTTAGAGGGTTATAGTCAGCCAAACGTAAAAGCTCACCAATAGCTTTAACAAGAGGGCCAAATGGCCCTAGCCTGCTCTCCAGAGTACATAAGCTTACAAGGTTACCTCCAGCAGCAACCAGATACAAGATTCAGATACAAAGAGTTCTGAAGTTAGTCAATTGTTTAGAGGCCTTATTTTTCAGGGAATCAACTTTATTTTTGGAATAATAATGGTAGACAAACATGAGGTAATTATTTGTTCCAAAAGAAATTGAATTTTGATCATTGCTTTCATAAAAGCATTTTAAGTATTTAAGGAAACTACCCTTTTCCCAAGTTCAAATTTTCTATACAGAATATACAAGGAAACTAGGCAACCAACTAGGGGCCTCATTTTTCAAGGGATCAACTTTATCTCAGCAATTATGGTAGACAGCCATGAGGAGACAATTTATGCTGAATGAAATTAAACTCTGGCAATTGGCTTCATTGTAGAATTTGATATTTTCTACACAGAGTATATAAGGAAACTAGGCAACCCACTAGGGGCCTCAATTTTCAAGGGATCAACTTTATCTTAGCAATTATGGTAGACAGCCATGAGGAGACAATTTATGCTGAATGAAATTAAACTCAGGCCATTGGTTTTAATTTTTTTCCCGGGACCTTTTTAAGGGAATTTTTTTTAAAGAACATTATTTATATGAACAAATTGTGTGAAATGTCCTGGACCCTTACATACCTATTGATGAGGATGATAAAGTTGATTTTCACAGAATTCCCTTTTTTATATCATAAATCACTTAACTTTGTTTGGTTTTGACTTTACCAATTAAATATTTTGACTTTGATATAATGTTGTTGTTTTTTCTTTCCAATGCTGAGCAAACACACTCTTTCTTTCTGTCCATCTACCTTAAACCAAAGCATCAGAAGTAACATGATGTTGTTTATGACATAAACTGATATTTATTTCCTAGGTGGGTGCTGACTCTTTTCTTTTGAATTTAACTAATTAACAAATAAAGAAAGATGTTAAATCAAGTTTTTGTATTAAACTGATGAATAAATGATATGTTAATTGTCACTGATGACATAAAAGGAATGCAAATTTTGTTATAATCTGAAACCAGGGTTGTAGCTATAAAGTGACATTTGATGTAACACACCAACACTTAAATGGATGCTTGAGGAAAATTCAACTGTTTGTAATCTTAATCAATTTTTTTATTTGTAATAACAAAATTACAATACTTAAATTACATGTATGTGTACTGAAGTACCGCTACAATACCCCTGAAAACTATGTAAGAGTTAAACAAACAAGGCAGTCCAAAGGACAGCTATATCCCCCGCCGCTGGCCAAATATTAGAATTTGTTTAGTCATAGGATTATGTTCACCTTAACCTGGCATGGTTGTAGCAGACATAGAAGATCAGTTTAAGACAATTTTACTTTCCGGAGTTATGTATGAATCTCAGAATTCGGAGGCACATATATTAAAAGTTTACTGACAAGTTTTACATGGTAAACAGTACAAAAAGTGAACATCAATGAAGTATAGGATGTGTTAGGTAACCACAAAATACATGTGTAACTCAATTAAAAACTTTATATATCATGAAATAATTTGTATGATTGTGAACATGACATACTATTATTTACCAAGTACAATAAATCACTGTGGAAGTGCAATCCAGGTCAAGAAGTGGTCTGTGTAAGGCAAGGGGAACACTCCTGAATGAGATATGGAGCGGACATGAAAATAACATTTGACCTGCAAGTATGACCTTGACCTTGAGCCAGCGTGACCGCCTCATGCCTTCTGCATATCAGCTCAATGAGGTTAACATTTTAGCCGAGTTTGAAGAAAATGTGTCCAAGCGTTCATGAGATATGGAGCTGACAAGAAAATAACATTTGACCTTCAAGTATGACCTTGACCTTGAGCCAGCGTGACCGCCTCATGCCTTCTGCACATCAGCTCAATGAGGTTAACATTTTAGCCGAGTTTGAAGAAAATGTGTCCAAGCGTTCATGAGATATGGAGCGGACACGAAAATAACATTTGACCTTCAAGTATGACCTTGACCTTGAGCCAGCATGACCGCCTCATGCCTTCTGCACATCAGCTCAATGAGGTTAACATTTTAGCCGAGTTTGAAGAAAATGTGTCCAAGCGTTCATGAGATATGGTGCAGACACGAAAATAACACTTGACCTTCAAGTATGACCTTGACCTTGAGCCAGCGTGACCGCCTCATGCCTTCTGCACATCAGCTCAATGAGGTTAACATTTTAGCCGAGTTTGAAGAAAATGTGTCTAAGCATTCATGAGATATGGAGCTGACACGAAAATAACATTTGACCTTCAAATATGACCTTGACCTTGAGCCAGCGTGACCGCCTCATGCCTTCTGCACATCAGCTCAATGAGGTTAACACTTTAGCCGAGTTTGAAGAAAATGTGTCCAAGCGTTCATGAGATATGGAGCGAACACGAAAATAATATTTGACCTTCAAGTATGACCTTGACCTTGAGCCAGCGTGACCGCCACATGCCTTCTGCACATCAGCTCAATGAGGTTAACACTTTAGCCAAGTTTGAAGAAAATGTGTCCAAGCGTTCATGAGATATGGAGCGGACACGAAAATGTTTCGGACACACTGACGCACGAACTGACGGACGGACGGACGAAGGGCATTCCTATAACCCCCCTCCCGCTTCGCGGCGGGGGATTAATGAGTTTCTAAAGTCAAACAGTTCCAAAATTAGCAGGACAAGAATTTAACAGTTTACTTAAAACTTTTGACCTTTAGCATATGACCTTTGGTCAAGGTCACTGCACACCCTAAGTTATGAGTACTTTTTGTGTAAGGTATAAGAGTCTTGGGTAAAAAGGTTACAAAATTATGGGATGCATATACATTCATAAATTCTAAAACTTGAGCAAGTTGTGACACAGCCCCTGGTTATAATCAACCTTTATGCCAAGTATAACATTCTAGGAACAAAGGGTTGCAAAATTATAGCCCAAACAGGAAAGTGAAACAGATGGGAAGACAGACGAGCATATTGTTTCTTTTATACCCCATCCACTCCTAATTTGGATTTAAAAGAAGGTTACCTGAGGTCAGAGATGAGGCGGCCAAGGAAGAGTGTGAAGAATCTCTGCCAGGCCAGTACCACTACAGGATGGGAAAGGGGCATGTCCAGGGCCTGCTGGGCCCAGCGGTAGATGTTGAGGGAGCCAAGTGCAGGGGCTTGCTCCAGCTTCAACTTCATGATGGCTTTCTGTCAACAAATCATAAAAGGAAAATACAATACCATCTGTCCTTATCAGACAGTCAAGGGAAATACATCAAGTGACTTACTGTCCTGGGTGACAATGAAACAATGATCAAATAATTTCAAAATGCAACACTAGAAATCCGAAAGCTGACAGCCAAAACAAGATGGCTAATTTGTAATGGTGATTACTCACACAGATTAACTTAGTAAATTTATTTCCTTCTGCAGTGTTTGGGAAAAATAAGTTCTCTGATACATAGATTTAGCTGCATCTTGATAATTTGCAATTTATTATTATAGGTCTTTATGGACACAACTATTACAATCATTATTATAATTATCATCATCACGATTAAAATCACAATCACCATCATCAATTTTAACATCATCAATTATTATTTTAATGAGTATAATCAGGTTGAGGGTTGAAAGAGATACCTTGAGAGCCTGGTCTACAGAGACCTTGTTACTGGCCAGCATCTCCTCCTGCATGGTGAACCAGAGCCGAGAATCTCGCTCAAAAGCTCCCTCCAAGCTCAGCAACTCATATGCAAGCCAGCAAAACTCCGGGCATGATGATTTCTCCAGGAGTGTCGGTAATGTCACCCCTGATGATATCCAGTTCATCAGAGCAGACACAACACCTTGTGACTTCTCATGCTTGCAGTGCTCCTAAAGTGAAATATTCAGTCCTTATACTGACCGCTGTCAAACCAAACCAGCCCATAAGTATTTTACAGTCTGATTATGATTATACCCTCCTCAGTCAAAGATGTCTTCATAAACAAAGTATAGAGTAAGCCTCAAATTTAGCACAAAGTACATATATAGTCACACTCTATGATACTGGTGGCTCCATGTTACCAGTGTTATTACAAAATCTTGTGAAATTTTCATCATATCGTCACCTGCCAATTGTTTACTTGTACATGTTTTAGTAGATTCTGCCACTCAATCAAAAAAATGATTTGACATGAAGAAGTGTCTGGTTAGTTACATTTCAATACATAATGAAAGCTATCACTTCATGATTGAAACATTTGTTAAGTACATCAATACCTGCGACAAATGTACCCATTTTTATTTTTCCAATAAAAATATCCATGTATTTCATTTTTTTTTCAAAAAATAATGTTTAACCCTTTCCCTCATAGAGGATACCATGAAAAGACCTATGCGAACAGCATAAAACCAGATCAGCCTGCGAGTCAGGTTTTATGCTGTTTGCTGCTCCTCAGTGGTCTGGTAATGAGGATTTTACAATTAAATTTGGTAAGGTTTAACTGTGGTTTTCTGCAGATCAGGCTTTATGTGGTGCCTACTGAGTGCGCCAAAATGAGTCTATATGAGGGAAAGGGTAAATATTGAGGTAAAAATTCATGTCAACTTAGTCAAGTAATTGAATATTTCATACAACAATAATGGTGAAATGTGTTTCTAATTCATTTGTTACTTAGCATTAAGTATTGTTGGTGGATTTTAATCCTGGGAACACTTCAAATGTTTTCTAGGCCAGTTCGGCCTGTGTCTTACAAAACATCTCTGACTGAGATTTTCTTCAACTCAAATCTTTGACGCTCTTGCACTCCCTTACTGAACTAGAGAATATAAATTTTGGATACATGCTATTATAAGCAAGCTTTTACAGGAAATTGTAACATCTTCTAATTTCAAATTTAGATACAGAATTCAAGATATATGAATTTTGAAGATATTTCATGAAACACAGACCATGCCTCACACTTTCAGAAAAATATGAATGTAGAACAAGAGAGGAAAGAATTGTTCAAACAACCAATGAACACCTACCTTAGGAACAATATCGGATTTGAAGGGTTCATTCCAATTTCCTTTAATTACAAACTCTGGTCCATGATAAAGAGCTGCAAGGCCCAAATTCATCAATATCTTGGTTTATACATGTACTATACATGTATTTAAGACTCCAATTAAGATCTTTTTCATGTCTGAGATATCCATATTTTCTGTCATAATGAATTAATTTTCGAAGATTAATGGAAGTTGTATTCTCTATTTCTTTCTTGAGACTGAGTCTTATATAAACTGAAAAGAACTGATATAGTTTATAATGCCCAGATCTTAAGATGGGAAAAGCTACACCAGTACCATTTTTTACAACTTTGGTATGTCCCAGCTGTCAATCAAACCTATGACCTCCCGATTCTGAGGCAGATGCTCTCACCATAATTATGGTCACCAGGACCGATCAAATAAATATTTAACATTCAATAAATTTCATGAAACAGAAAGCATAACATGTGAGGAAAAAACTTAAAATGAATATATTTTTAAACTTACGAACCACAAACTAAACATTTCTTATCCCCCCCCACCTAAAAACAACAACAACAAAACCAAAAGTAAGAACAGCATTTGAAACATTAACTTTCCCATAACCTACCATTTTGTAAGCTCTTGAATATCTATGTAGAATAGACTAAAGAAAAATATACAACAGTCTTAATAAATGACTGCCTCACAAAATTATCAATTCTCTACCTTATGAATATTCAAATACAAACTTATGACTTGATGAAAAGAATTTATTGAACTTTGAAATATAAAAGAAACAACAGATTTTTTCTTTGCCATGTAGGCTGTGTAGAATCTGAGTTACAATACTGTAAGCAGCCAGAGGAGACCCTGATCAGGCAGCTCCATGAAGTCTCCTATGTTTCCCACCATGTCAAAACAAGTCTAAATGGGGAATAGGGTTAAAGTTCGATGACACTAACTTCCCATGCATACAGCACAGCTGTCTTATGACAGAAAAAAAAGCATTATCAAGGAACAAGAGTTTAGGATACAGTTCATTCATACCTTATATGTGAATCCAAGATCAATGTTAAAGGACAAACAAGAGTGCCAGTGCTGCCACAATATATGCTGCCACAAAATATAAAGACTAAGAGGGTCCTTTTAATTATTGCTTTTAACATTTCTGTAAGCATAAGCTCATAATGAAGCCTGTGAGACCAATTAATTAAGCTGAACAGAGACAGAACCCTCAAAATGCTTCCAATATGACAGTAGGTGAAATAGCAGTATCAATATGAATCCTTTTTCTTTCTCCGCATAACTCTTGCAAAAATCACTGTACCAGAAAATCCCTGCTTTATGCACTTTTACCTGTTTCGAAACTTGAGTTGTGTTTTCAAGAGACCATGTTTAGAAAGGCATAGCTATAGCAAATATTGATGAACATCAAAATCCCTGATTTGTGCATATCTACCCAGTATAGTAATGCCACTGATCAAGTTTTGAAAAGATTCGTTCAAAAACGTAGGAGGAGTTGCATTCACAAGGCTGCAATATCAATTAGCTACAGAGACTAAGTTTCAAGGGACACAAATCTTGTAAAAATCAATGAACCGGATAATCGCCACTTCATGCACATGTACCCATTTTAGTAATGCCACTGATCAAGTTTTGAAAAGATTTGTTCAGAAATGGAGGAGGAGTTGCATTCATAAGGCTGCAATATCAATCAGTTACAGAGACTAGTTTCAAGGGACACAAATCTTGTAAAAATCAATGAACCCAAAAATCGCCACTTCATGCACATTTACCCATTATAGTAATGACATTGACCAAGTTTTGAAAAGATTCATTCAGAATGTAGGAGGAGCTGCGTTCACAAGGCTGCAATATCAATCAGCTACAGAGACTAAGTTTCAAAGGACACAAATCTTGTAAAAATCAATGAACCGGATAATTGCCACTTCATGCACATCAACCCATTATAGTAATGACATTGATCAAGTTTTGAAAAGATTTGTTCAGAAATGGAGGAGGAGTTGCATTCATAAGGCTGCAATATCAATCAGCTACAGAGACTAAGTTTCAAGGGACACAAATCTTGTAAAAATCAATGAACCGGATAATCGCCACTTCAACACATGTACCCATTATAGTAATGCCACTGATCAAGTTTTGAAAAGATTTGTTCAGAAATGTAGGAGGAGATGCATTCATAAGGCTGCAATATCAATCAGCTACAGAGACTAAGTTTCAAAGGACACAAATCTTGTAAAAATCAATGAACCGGATAATTGCCACTTCATGCACATCAACCCATTATAGTAATGACATTGACCAAGTTTTGAAAAGATTCATTCAGAAATGTAGGAGGAGTTGCGTTCACAAAATATTTTGTGTCTGTTTATTAGATCCCTACTGATGTTAACACAAGAGTGGACTTTGTTGTTAATTGAAGAATATTTCCAAGTTTGAAATGTTTGTTGTTAATTGAAGAATATTTCCAAGTAAAAAATGTTTGTTGTTAATTGAAGAATATTTCCAATCATGATTTACCTTATTACTAGTCAATGCTGTTGTTGCTTGCAACACACAAGACTTCTACCAGTTATGCACATTTTGACTATTTCCAGTACCATCTCCACCAGAATGTTTATCTAACAGTTGGGACGAACAGACAGACAGAAAGAAAGAGGACAAATCAAAGTCCCCTCTTGTGTTAACATCAGTAGGGATCTAATAAACAGACACAAAATATTTTCGCATTATATCATAATTATGTTGCTTCATACTGTGACCTTGACTCAATACAGCTGAAACTTGAACTTGATATGCACTTCATCTCTGTATGGTTGCCATTTCTGGTAGAAAGTTTAAATCTGCTTAAGAAATTCTAACATTATAACAGTGTGTGATTCCTTAATCAAAAATCTGAAACCTATGCTCTGCAACCTCTCAGTATGGTTAGCCATTTCTGGCAAATACTTTAAATCTGCTTAAGTGATTCAAGAGATACAGAGCAGATACAATATATTCTAACATTATAACAGTGTGACATGTGACCTTCAAGTGTGACCTTGACCTTGAATCAAGAAATCTGAAACCTATGCTCTGCACATCCTCTCAGTATGGTTAGCCATTTCTGGCAAATACTTTAAATCTGCTTAAGTGATTCAAGAGATACAGAGCAGATACAATATATTCAACATTATAACAGTATGACATGTGACCTTCAAGTGTGACCTTGACCTTGAATCAAGACATTTGAAACCTATGCTCTGCACATCCTCTCAGTATGGTTGCCATTTCTGGCAAATACTTTAAATCTGCTTAAGTTATTCAAGAGATACAGAGCAAATACAATATATTCTAACATTATAACAGTATGACATGTGACTTTCAAGTGTGACCTTGACCTTGAACCAAGACATCCCAAACTTATGCTCTGCATATCCTCTCAGTATGGTTGACATTTTTGTCAAATAATTTCAATTTCCTTCCAGTGGTTCCACCAAAGATACAGAGTAGACATGCATTTGCTACGAACAGTCAGATGACCAGTGGCATAACATAATACCACCCTTTGGTTCATAGGCCATTCAATGGATTTTAGTCTAGTATGTTAATATGATGCATAATTTGTATAATTAACATAAGCCATTCACTGAACTAAAGTCAGGATTGTAAAGTCATGGAAGGTTGTTTAATTGTCTCCAGGTACTGTAAATGATAAGTATCAAACAGTATAAATGGATTAACATTTAAGCTTTTGTACACAGAGGTATACACGTATTATATTAGTAAGCTGGCCTTTTTCTACAGAAAACATACATAATCATAAAAAGCAGAAGAAAGCACAACCAAATGGTGTTAAATCGTGAAAGTACATGTATTAGACATATTTCTACAATTCTTTTCTTTGTTTAAGATCCTCAGCCATTATAGAACCTAAGAGGAGGGTATAAGTGATCTAATGAACTGAGGTTCAATACCATCAGAGCAACCTATATAAAACCACAAACAACATGTTGATAAGTTTGATTGGAAAAATATAAGGTATATAAATAAAGGTTAGATTTCATTACAAAATATTCCACATGACAGGACAGGGTCACCTTAAAGAAGGCACAAGATACAGGATAAACCAACATGAAAGGCCATGAATGTCAAGTATAATGCACAGTAATGTTTCATTCAGCAGATTAAGACATATCTGAACACTGACTATATATCACCATATATATAAGGGTGTTAAGATATGCGGTTAGTCATAAAAAAAATCAACATTAAAATGTGACATTTTCATATGGATTTTAAATATCCAATTGAAATTAATGATACGTGAGCTTTTCTATAAAGTCATAATCTACATTTACATTAAGATTATGATTTAATTCTCAACATTATAGATGCTGATCATAAAATGATACCCCTGCAATACAGCTTATTGTCATGTAGGTGAGTGCAGGACAGGACTGGACAAGATGGATGTGATTGCTATTTAGCTTCCACTTCTGTGAAGTGGGGTATAAAAATACTGGATATAATAAACTACTTCTACAGGTCATTAGTAAATCCATGTGTATTGTCGGAGCTGGAAAACAGTTTTGGGCAGCTATTTCAAAGCTGATGGAATATGATACAAAAATGAGACTGACATTAATTGAGAAGAGACCTGTTTGATTGTTACTTACCATCCGTGTTTTCTAGAACATCCACAACCATAATATATGAATAACATATGCCATCATCCAATTTAAATGCCAATTCTATTTCATGAATATTGCTCTCAGTGCTTTTTTTTCAGAGAGCATCATGGTCCAGTGGTAATGCAGGGGGCAGAGTTTTTTTAGGACCTTCCCAGGTTCCAAGTACTGGTCAAACTCAGGAACCGTCAAGAAGAATTAGTAAGTTGTAAGAACTTGTTTCCAAATCAACGCAAAATCAATGAATCAATGAATTGAAGCTAAACTATAAAATTAAATTTCATTTGAATTTCACAATCCATTCCTTTAGCAAATCTACACCATGCAACAGTATTTCACTGTAATGGTATCATCCAGCTGATTATAGATTGAGGGAGACAATACCTGACTGCTCAGAATCACTCAGATACTTCCCGCAAGCCAGCTTAAAGGCTTCCTCACATGAAATACATGAATGACCTGACCAGAAATCAAACCCACAGCTGTGAGGAGCTAAGCAAATATTTGCTGCAACTTTATTTCTGACCATAACTTTGCCTGGCCATAATGATACTATACTATTAAAGCCTTAAAGCCATTTGTGGAATACAATAGACTTGTAACAAATAATGTAATTAATATCAAACATTCAAAAACACAAAGGAGGGATTAAATGCCATGCAAATTTTTGAAACTGTTCATGGAAGTGATGCATTTTCTGTCATTATTCTGTAAAGATTGAAAAATACCTGGCTGGTTTTTATTGATTTCAAAGTTTCTGCTTGATGAAATTGGTATCAAACTTTTCACACAAATTTTGTTTCTTTATATTATATATTGCATTTTTTTTCTTTCTTTTTTTGATGATGATGATTTTGGGTCCAAGTACATTTACACAGGTTTAGACCCAGCTACCATGGTAACTGACCTTGTAGTGCTGCTGCAGCAGGTTATGTACAGCTTTGTAGGTAGGCTTGTGGGTGAAGGCAGCTTGTATCAGACCGTCCAACACACAGCAGCAGTTCCTGTAACAGAGCATGTACTGTCAAGGTGAAAAGGTTGTGTTGTAAAAAAATACAGGTCAAAAGGTCACATAAACTTATCATTCTTCTATTAGTATTTTCTGATTGTCATGGCCATATTGTAGTTCTTGCAGTCGAGAATAACCCATGAGTGGGGTCCTGTTGTTTGCTGAAGAGACAGAATTGAAAGAGACAGTGGTTGGATACAAGGGAGTCCAGGTGCATCTGGTACTAATTTTATACATCTTTGACATGGTCACCAGAAGAAAGTGCCTCAGCTGGGTTTCAAACCCTATAGCACCGATATGGTGACAATCATACTGAATGACAGATTCTGAGTGAAAATTGCTTATTTGAAACATTGAGGTCAAGAAAGGTAAAAGAAACTGATAATCAAATTTAAGGACTCCTTTTCTTATTTCAATGAAACATTAATAGGAACAAGAACACATTTTTCAAAGCCTTTTGCTGCCAAATTGTGTCAGGAAAAAGGTTTGCGCTAATGATTGTTTTGTACAAAATCGTCTATAGATAAAGTTTCTTGTGTCTTGTATCTTATACATTATTAATTTTCAAAACCTTAAAACCTATTTTGCATTTTCAATTTCCATACAGATATATATTTGCATTCTTAATAAGTTCTTTATATATATACAAAGTAATTCTCTATCTATTTCTAGTACACAGTTACAGTGTGGGTGACTATATCTTCTTAAAAAGCAGTCAACACAGACCTGTCCTGGTGCCACTTTGGGATCTTCAATATCAGCTGTGTCCACAGTGTCACAATAGGCAACATTTTGTCTGGGTTGATTTTCCGAGTTTCAGATATATGTGACTGTAATATTTTGAAGAAAAAAAATATCATGAAACAAGCAAACCCTTCTTTTTTTTCTAAGGTTTAAACCCTCTGCAACTAACTAGAGATTATGCATTCTATGTTAATTTTGACAAAAATAATAGAGAGCAGTAAATTTGAGGATCAAACCAAAGGGTTAACAAAATTGCATTGCTCATCATTTTTTATATTATCTTGATAGGACACGATACATCACCATTCTATAATCTCTCTAGGATTAAGAAACTGATGAGTTGTAAAAATGTATGTAACTAAGATATGGACTTTAATAACTAAACAGTGCTAGGTTCACATCCTAATTGTCTAACATTCAGTGATTTTAACCATAGACTAGATGTGGGTGTTCCTCGGAACACTTGTGTCGCCTGCATTTAAGCATGTTTGATGAAAGAATTGACTAGAAAATCGATCTTTTGACAAATTATTGATAAAGCATAATCTATTTTGTGAGGTACAAAATAACACCAAATCACACACACACACACACATATATATATATTTTTTAATTTTTTTTTGGGGGGGGGGGGGGGGAATAAAATATTCAAACAGTGCAATATGTAATAATTTTCCCGAGCACTTTCGACTATACAGTCTTCATCAGAGGAGTGTCAGAATGACTATGAATTCAAAACATTAACTGTAAGAAAAATTATGACGTCATTAAGCACTTATGACGTTAATTATATATATGTTGCAAGTTTGTAGTCATCATTATCATTATTGAGTTATCATTTTTGTGTACTGCACTCAGACCAATGAGATCTATCTACTATAAATGTTTAAGGCAACACTTCAAATACTTTACAAGTTATGCACCACACAAGAATTAAATCCAAAAAAATAAACAAAGGGAAATAACTCCAAAAATACAACAGTTATCATTCTTGCACAATGCACTCCATGAGATCTTTCCACCTGTGAGGTTTCAAAGTAATACCTCAAATACTTTTCGTGTTATGCTCCAGACAAAAATGAAGTCTGAGTATCAACAAAGGGCAATAACTCAAGGAAAAAGAGAAACAGAGTTATCATTCATGTGCACTGCACTCAGACCATTGAGATCTATGAAGTTTCAAGTCAACACCTCAAATACGTTTCAAAATATGCCCCGGAAAAAATTAAGTCTGAAAATTTACAAAGGGCAATAACTCAGAAAATATTAAAGTCAGAGTTATCATTCTTGTGCACTGCACTCCACCTCAATGTGATCTATCCATGTTTTAAGTTTCAAGGTGATACCTCAAATACTTTTTGAGTTATGGTCCGGACAAAAATAAAATCTCAGAATCAACAAAGGGTAATAACTCAGAAAATACGAAAGTCAGAGTTATCATTCTTGTGCACTGCACTCCACCTCAATGTGATCTATCCATGTTTTAAGTTTCAAGGTGATACCTCAAATACTTTTCGAGTTATGCTCCGGACAAGAAAGTGTGACGCCGACGACGCCGACGACGACGCCGACGACGGACAAAGTGATCCCTATGTGTCTGCCATGCTATGCAGGCGACACAAAAATATAGTCCCCCCCACTTTTTTTTAACATGGATGTTTAAGAAGTGCAAATCGAATTATTTTTCAAATTCAATTCAACAACACAGTTGTATGAAAATGGAAAAGTGTGTTCACCTGAATCATAGATACAAAGAGCTTTGTGATTGGTCCAGGAAAGTCATATGACATCAGTTCCTTGGCCATTCTAAAGTAGGACTCGTCTGCCTGCAGGACGCCTAGAAGCACTTCCTGGAATCTGTGGAAATACAAGATAAAACTTGACTCATGCTGCTAGCACAGAATTTGATTCCTTAGTAAAGAGGGGGTATTGGCAACTCTTGTTGAAAACTTTAGAAAGAGATATGTACCTTGTACTGGTGATGGACTTTCTGCCAATAAAATTATATGTGTGCATTTTTTTTTTTTAAGATTCTTAAAATATTTTTTTTTTGTAAAATGGGACATAAATGACAGGACAAGCTGGGATTGTGATGTAAGGGTATGCCTAGGACTGTTACTGACGGTGATGAAATGTGAGAAACCTCATTATGATAAAGGATTGGGTAAAACAAAGTAATCATCTTACCTTAAAATTTATTCTGGTTTAAAAATTTCTGATATACGATGCATATAAAACAGTAAAACAAAAATGATGATATAAATTTATTTAAATTAAATGTACATCATAAATTTATATTTAGCACAGGACAGTACCAATTTCCATGTTATTTCTAATATTTAATTAGTTGCACTGGTATTCACCTGACACTGTCGAGGATGTACTTCTGGAAGTCAGCAAACATGGGCAGAACATTGTACATCACAGTCACAGTGGCCTTGAAGTAACCATGATTAGCAATCTCCTGTAGTAGACCCACTCCCTCGCTGATGAAATCATTCAGGCTGGGAAAACAACACACACACTTTAATCACACAAACAAATGTCTGAGACAGAGAGGATCATGATTTGTACAAACAGGGTCTCATATACTGACTGTAGTTTTGATGTTATTATGTTCCAAACATACATCCATAAACAAAAAAAACAACTTTTTCTGACATGGCAAATCTAAATGATTACAACTTAAGAATTCCTAACATACTCATAAGTAAACCCAAGACTGCATAAAAATCAAACTGTAAAATATACAATATACTTTTTGGTGAGGGATATGTATAAGCCTTCTGTTAGCCCAGATGGTAGAGCACTGACCCTGTAAGCAAGAAAGGTCCTGGGTTTAGGTCCCAGTGTGGCTGCACATTTTTCTCACCTGGTTACGTAACATTGACATCCCTATACACCCACCTGTGTCCAAGATTGGTCAACATGAGACTGACATAGCAGGCGGTTGGGTTCTTCTCCTTGGTCCCATTCACCACAGGCATGAGGGTGTCGTCTTTGTTGATATCTGGGGGTGGGCCCAGACTCTCAAGGTAGCGGAGGTCATCGAGGGGGAGAGAACTGCGGTGGAGAAAGAGACGCAGCAGCAGTGTCCAGCACCAACTGTTGAACTCTTGAGTTTCTGTGGAGCCCTGCTGAACTGCTGCGGACACCTGGGTCAGAAAGTAGGACAGAGAGTATAATTCACATTAATTATGCAAGTCATGAACTTTTTGGAGAAAATATACCCAAACTGACAAATCCCTTCAAAGAAAATCTCTATTTCAGACAAATGAAATACAGCCATTCTTTCTTGTTAATTTCATGTTCTTTGCCAGAATCTTGCTGGCTGACCTAGTTTTGTACATAAAACTTACAACTAACAAGCTAGCATGTAAAGACCCATTGTAAAATGTTTACCTGTTTGACACCCTCCATGATGACCGAGCCAATGTGTTTCCCTAGAACAAATCTCTGGTACGCCTCCACCACTAGAGTCGCAACCTGCTTGTGGACCCGCCAGGGAACCATCAGTCTGTCACCCTGGCAACCACAATTTATACTCTCTATATATATTATTACATATTATATATCCTGGATATAAGTGCATCCATCCCTATTTCATGAACAAACCTTTGAAATATCATAAAAGATCAAGGAATTATTCAATTTGATAACATTTAACTATTTTAGATGAAAGGATGAATATAAGAGAGCTGTGTTAAAGGTTACCAATGAGAGGATCCTGAACAACATGGGGACAAGACTATTAAACAGAAGAAGTGGATATATTTTTTATTTTCAGTGAATGATTATTTCTTAAAGGAGATCACAAACTAGAGCTATCACTGAAGGTGATTAATACCCCACAAAATGCTTTGATACAGGAGAAGCCAGACTCCAGGCAGAGCATAGGTAAGAACCTGTATACATAGTATATTGGTTATGACAGTATGTAAGTAAGTCTTTATTTAAAGTGGATAGAGAGTGAATTATGGTTGTTTGGCACAGTAGTTTAAAAGTGCAGTTACAATTCTTGGACACTGCACTTCTCCTAGTCGCCATCTGTTTACATTTTAAGTTTCAAGTCAATATCATGTATATTTAAATTATGTTCTGGACAAGAAAAAAAAGCAATTTAACAAAGGGAGATAATTAAAAAATGGGACCAGGTAGAGTTTCAGTTGAACTGAAATGAAATTTATGTCACACACATCTCCATCTGATTATTAATGCACAAACAAAATTTGAACTGAATCAGTTAAGAAATGTAGAAGAAGTTCACATCACAAGATATTTAGAGTCAAATCAGGGGCAATAACTCTGTAATCCTTGAGATAATTCAAGTGAAATTTATGTCACACACCTCTCCACCTGATTATCAATGCACACACAAAATTTGAAATCGGTTAAGAAATGCAGAAGTAGTTTGCATCACAAGTTTTGGGAATGAATGGAAAGACCGAAAAACCAACAGACTGACTCCTATATACCCCCTCTCAAACTTCTTTTGTGGGGGTATAAAAATATGTTCCACTGTACTGTTGATTTCTCACTTGTAAAACATTATACATGTGTCCATAAGTGAGATGAAATATCACTCTGAATTTATAAAGAACTCTTTTCTGTGCTAAAAATGTCTAAATTAAGCTTGAGATTTTACGTGCTGTAGTGGGATTGTTTTCTTCCATGGCTAGGTCAACTGCCCACAAACATATTTAACATTTTGCAGAATTTACCAATCATCATAATATTACAGAGTAACAAATTGATAAGCTGATGATTTAATCTGAATATTTCTTAAAACATTGAAGAGGTCTATCCCTGAACCTCACAAGGTTCACATCTCTTTAGTGTACTTTGTAAATATGTATGATATGGCAAGTATCTTCATGAAATTAAAATAAATTAGTAAAACCCATGCTATTCATTTCCTTTAAACGTGTTTAGGCCAATTTTCTGTGTGGCATTTTAATGGCGTCTGAAGTATAGCCAGTTGAATTCTCAACCACTAAATATGTCCTACATCTCATTCTTTCTTTCTCTCTCCTCTCTCTTTTTCTATCACTTTCATTTACTCTCTCCTGATAAATGGAAGACATCAGAAGCAATACCTACCCTAGCTCCAATTCCCCAATTCATGTGTGTCAGTATGTGCTGGGCCAGCAAATTGGGTGGTGACCCCAGGTCATTGGTCAGCAGCCACTGTCTCACGATCACAAGGTCCGGGTCAGATGGTAGCCACGCTGCTAGAGTCAATCCTTTATACAGGTACAGTCCCATCTGTAACATGCATTCATTTAATTTAAGTCTCATTTGTCTCAGCTTCTCCAAATATTAAGCTGAATTATATTTACAGAGAATCTTGACATTAAGGTAACCTTTGGAATTGGAATCGAGTAGCCTTATTTTGAAATTTAGCCTTAACAGCATGGATTGACATTACGCCGCTTTGATAATCTAGTGGAAATAAAAATATATAAAACAAGAGTGTTCTCTGGAACACATGTGTCACCTGCTGAAACTCGACTGAAAAAGATTGATGGATAGACAGACAGACAGACGACAGAAAAGTGATCCCTATGTGTCACCTCTGCTTACAGCAGGTAACACAAATATGATCGGGACTACAAATTTTGGTGCCTGTATCAATGAGGTGCCTGTTCAGTGAGTTTGTACTGTATATTATATATAATGTAAATCTATTCTTATAATTAAACCTGGAATTGTCTGAATTAAAATTTCTGTTTCACTTGACAATGGAAGAGTTCCTTTGAGAGATGTTTCACAAAAAAAGACAGCAAAAAAATAAAAAAAAATAAAAAATAGAGCTGTCAGAGGACAGCATGCTCGACCATTCGAAATGCTTGTTGGTAAATCAAATGAAATCTATTTCAATTCTTGCCCTTCACATACCCTGTATAATTATAATAATAGTCCAAACTGATATACCTTGATAGTCTGATACCCCTTATTATGATTATGAAGTCTAAAATCGATACCATGCCTAGTTACTAATACACTGTGCATGCAAAACTTTAATCAAAAGATCCAAGTTAGAAAAGGGCAATAATTTGTATTAAATCCAGTCAAAGAGTTATCCTCCTTTTCTGATAACCCTGAACATACTCATAAAATTTCTAGTCAATACCATAAACACCTTCTGAGATATAAGCTGGATAGTGGCTTGCATGCAAAACTTAAACCAAAATGTCGAATTCAAAAAGTGGCCATAATCTGCATTATATTCAGACAAAACTATCTGTCTAAATAGTATGATACCACTGAACATAATATCTAAGATAAAAAGGGGCCATAATTTGCAATATATTTTTTCAAGAGTTATCTACCTTGATAGTATGATACCCCTGAACATACTTAAGATGTTTCAAATCAAACCCTACCTTGATACTGAGATGTAAACATGAAAGGTATCTTGCATGTAAAACTTTTACCCAAATTTCTAAGTTAAAAAGGGGCTGTAATTTGTATCAAATTCAGTCAAAGGGTAGGTATCTACATTGGTTGTCTGATGCCCCTAAACATATTCATAAACTTTCAAGTCAATACCTTGAAAAGTTACTGAGATATAAGCTTGCATGCAAAACTTTAACAAACATTTCTAAGTTATCTACCTTGGTTTTCTGATGCCACTGAACATATTCATAAACTTTCAAGTCAATAACATGAAAGGTTATTGAGATATAAGTTGATAGTAACTCACATGCAAAGCTTTAACCAAAAGCTGCAACGCCAATTCTGACCCCGACGCAAGGGTGACTGCAATAGCTCTCATATTCTTTGAATAAACAAACTAAAAAAAAATCCCCCTCATACTTGCATCATCTCCTATTTATGAAGGCCTACCCACTGCCAGTTATTAACCCCTCCTATTCATTACTTAAACCACGGTGAATGGTTAACTCTTCCACTGTCTCCATGATGCCCAACTCACTGTCTCTGTTAGTTTGCAAACTCCTACTTACCGGCCCTAGCCTGTCCATGTATTCATGCACTTTCTGTGTCAGAACAGACAGCATAAATGGATGACACTTGATCACAGACAACAGCAGTTCTCGACCAAACTTGGAACATGCGTCCCTCGTCTCTTGGCAGATATAGGACACCTGTTTAAGAGATTGATGTTGTTAACGATGCAAAACCACAATTTATATTATCATGGTATGTAACAAAAGCCATCAATGAAGTTCATTACATAACTGACCTCAAACACAGCCAAGGTGATGGTTTCAATGATGTCAATATCAGCGGAGGAGCAGCTGAGGGTCATATTGGTCATCGTGTTGAGCAGGTAGATCCCCTCCGAGGGCGCCACATGTTGGAGAAGATCCGTCAGTTGACTGCGACTCTGAGAATCTGAAACATTGGTACAAGGGAGGTTTGGAACAAAAGTAGTGAACTGAATTTGGTATCTGAAGTGCACAGGGTAAACATCTGTCAACAGCAGATGGCCATAAAGGTAAACATACAGCCTAGCCTTTAGAAGCAATAATGGTTGAAGAACTTTAAACCTCATAGGAAAAGATGGGACCTGATGGTTGTAAGTTTGAATCCTGCATAGACATAAGACAGGTGTCTGAAATGTTGTAATTTGCCTCGATTCTCAATTTTCAAGGTTTGAAGCCTGGTCATGTTTCTATAGAAGGATAGGTTTGTCATTTAGAAATACAAATACGGTTTTCACTGGTTTCATCCTAGATATAAACCAAATCAGCTGCCATCTTAGTCAAAATGTATTTCTTTTTACATTAATTGAGAAACAAGTTCTTTCAACTGATATGAATCCAACTCTATGATTCCTGTGTTGGACCAGCACTTTGTATCTGGAAAGGTCACCAAAACTTCTTGCCCCCAGTGGGGATCCGCAGTAATGTATCGGTACACTATTTCTAGACCACATCGTCTTTTTAATACTGATAGGGATTTATAAAAGTACTAGGTCTGATCTATAACCAATACAAAATAAATGGCATTAATTTTTATCCAAGTAATATCCTTACAATAATTCTGACAAGCCAAGAGCTGGTCCCACACAGGCACAGTAGAGAAAGAGTACTGTAGATTGGGAAATATTCGCGTCACTTTTATTTCGCGATTTTACCGTCCGTATTTATTCGCGAAGTCATGAATTCGCGAAGAGCGTATGTGCAGAATTTACGGAAATTGCCGAACGTTTCCGTAAATACGACCGAAGACGAATATTTTCGCGAAAGGCCGGAACGGTTACTGTATTTAGTGAAGGTTGAAAACAACTGTTGGCCTGAGGCCCTGATTTTCGCTCACCAAACTATCACGCAAATATATGAAAATCCCTGCTATTCGCTCACGTATTATTACAAATATATGTTTGCTACTTCTTCTGTTTTGTAAGTTTGTGCTTGTTGTGTTAGTTGTGTATCTCAGGTGAATAAATCTATTCAACAGAAGCAGACGATATTTTTATCATGTAATGATAGCACAATGCTTGTATTATGTAAATCCGTTAATGGGCCATTCATGAATCATGACGATCATTTCATCTCTTTAATGCAGCATTGTTATCCATAATTTGAGACGATACATGCGACACACTTAAGCTTTGTGTACTGACAATGTGCGAAAACATTTCTTTCAATTTTCATAATAGGGGTTAACTACATAAGTGTCACTGTTATATTTAACAGATGTTCTATATTTGTGCAATGAGCATTTTATGTAATTTGTCACTGTGTATTTTTATTAATTTGAAAACTTTTAAAACAAACTGCTGGTATGTTCTGCCATTTTGTACTGCTGTTCCTATAATAACGATGGTCCCGACTAATTTTGAAAGCGCATTTATTATAATCCATATTTGTATTTACTAGCAGAAAAGTTGTGTTCACATTGAATATTTACGTGTAAATAAATAGTTGAGTAAGCTTTCTTTTTCTAATTTGTAGCACATAATGAAAACGGTCCTGGTACGGCATTTAACCTGTTCCTCTGGGCACGAGGCTTTAATGGCGGCCGATGCATTTTGATAAACTATTTATATGCATACACATGTGCTTTATATCATTTATAACTTGTTCATTTTTCCTTTATGAAAAGTATGGCTACAGTAATATTATAATAGAATCGTGTCTACTAGTATCCACGAGTCATTACCTGCAAACAGCCTTCTACGGAAAATTCTCGGCAGTAACGGCCACATTTCCGGAAATGTACGGAAGTCAAAGGTAAATATTCACGATTTTTTTAAATTCGCGATCTTGAGGCTTCGCGAATATTAGCGAAAATAAATCTCTCGCGAACATTTCCCAATCTACAGTATAAGTTATGAGGATTTGTTCTCAGATACACTGTGTCATTCTAAGTCATATCATTACATCTCATTGTATTTCTGCATTTATATTGTGGTTACTAAGTTACTTCTGAATATAATAATGAATTCCAATTCTTTACTTAACAGACAGAATGTGAACACGTAGTCTTACACTAAGCCAGATGTGTTCAGTATGCCTAACCATATGCTATTGTTCGCTTACAGTCAGCTATGAAGCTGTCTAAGAGTCATAAACCACAATGTTCATATATATCTACAACATAAGGTACAAGTGCACAGCATGGTCTATGGTCCATGAACAACTTCAAAGCTTACTGAGGGAGAATGGTTGCATATGGTTTAGCATACTGAATACACACCTGGCTTACATATAATTGTGCAGATATCTTTAGGTTTAAGTACACCACAAACTTGTCATTATTTTTTCAGAATACGGTAGTTGTTCCATTTTGATTAATGAAGACCAAAAAAAAAAAAAAAGGAATAAGAGATATCATAAATAATACAATTACAATTACAATGCATTACACAACTTTATACTAAAACTGAAAAAAGTACTCTAGACAAAGCATGATCAAGGGCTGTATTAAAATGTAATTGTATCATATCTTGTTTGTGTCTAATTTCTTGGTTAATTTGAGGTATTACAAATGACATGATGATTATCAGAAACTGCATTAATCAGCCATGGAATACAGCTGGTAATATAACTGTTTAAAAAAAGAGGTCCAAGGGCCATAGACGCTCACCAGAGTACATCTGCATTTTAAAATGAAAGAATTGTTTTCTATAACAAGGAATGTTTAACTGTGACTATTTTATGTGGTTCCTTTTGAGAGTGTCAATATGAGTCTATATGAAGGAAAAGGTTAAATCAGTAACAGTTTTTAATCTGGAAAAAGCAGCCAAAACAACTATGAGTAGCCTAGAAAAAATGTAAAATAAGCCCGGCCCCTGATGCCAATGTCTTTTTGCGGATCCGAATAATTTTAGCAATCTTTGTAGTGCTACCCCTAAGGATCATCTGTACCAATTTATTTTGAAATCTGGCCAGTAGTATTGAAGGAGATGATTTTTAAACTTTCCAAGAATTTATTCTTTTTGTTGCCATAGCAACCAGAGTTCTACAAGGATCAACTGTATTTGAGCAATTTTTGTAGAGTCCCACCCAAGGACCATTTATATCAAGTTTCATCAGATTTTGTCCAGCAGTTTCAGAGGAGATGTCTTTTAAAGCAAATTGTTGATGACAGACGATGGACGACGACGGACGAAGAGTGATCCCAATAGCTCACCCTGAGCACTTCGTGCTCTGGTGAGCTAAAAACAAATTGAGAAGGAGAAGTGTGTAAAATGGGGAGAAAAGCCAAAAATGCGGATCATTTAACGGTCTTTTATTTTATTATTATTTTCTTTGGGGGGGGGGGGGGGGGGGGGGATTTTCACCTACAGTTGAGGAAAAATATATACTTTAACGGATGGGAATGGGGCCAAATTTCAGCCCCAAATTGGCCTTTGCACAGAAGAAGAATTTTGATGTTTTCTATATAGAGTATATAAGGGAATTAGCCAACCCCCTAGGGACCTCATTTTTTTAGGAATTAACTTTATTTTAGCCATATTGGTATACATTCATGAGGAGACCATTTGGGCCAAAGGAAATTAAATTCTCACAGCTGGCTTCATAAAAAAAGTATTTTGATGTTTTCTATATAGAGTATATAAGGAAATTAGCCAACCCCCTAGGGGCCTTATTTTTCAAGGGATCAACTTTATTATAGCAATTATGGTAGACATTCATGAGGTGACTATTTGTGCCAAAGGAAAATAAATTCTGATCATTTGTTTGTCAGAGGAGATGATATTCAAAGTTTTCAATTATTTTTTCTATTTGTTGCTATGGCAACCAGAGTTCTTAATGGATCAACTTTATTTGAGCAATTTTTGTAGAGGCCCACCCAAGGATCATACATGCCAAGTTTTATCAAATTCTGTTCAAAGTTTTCAATTATTTTTTCTATTTGTTGCCATGGCAACCAGAGTTCTTCATGGATCAACTTTATTTGAGCAATTTTTGTAGAGGCCCACCCAAGGATCATTCATGCCAAGTTTTAACAAATTCTGTCCAGCGGTTTCAGAGGAGATGTCTTTTAAAGCAAATTGTTGACGATGGACGATGGACGACGGACGAAGGGTGATCCCAATAGCTCACCCTGAGCACTTCGTGCTCTGGTGAGCTAAAAAATAAAACAAGAGGCCCATGATGGCCCTAAATCGCTCACCTGAGATAAATAGGTTGACCCAAGGAACATCTGTTCCAATTTATTTTAAAATCTGGCCAGTAGTTTTGAAGAAGATGATTTTTAAAGTTTTCATATTTTTTTTCTTTTTGTAGCCATGGCAACCAGAGTTCTATATGGATCAAGTTTATTTTAGGAACTTTTGTGAAGGTTGACCCAAGGATCATTCCTGTCAACTTTAATCAAATTCTGTCCAGTGGTTTCAGAGGAAATGTTGATTAAAGTTTTCCCTATATACATATAAGGCAAATAAGCCCCGCCCCTGGCGGCCATGTTTTTTACGGATCGGAATTTTTTTTAGCAACTTTGGTAGAGGTTGACCCAAGGAACATCTGTACCAATTTATTTTAAAATCTGGCCAGTAGTTTTGAAGAAGATGATTTTTAAAGTTTTCATATTTTTTTTTTCTTTTTGTTGCCATGGCAACCAGAGTTCTACATGGATCAACTTTATTTTAGCAACTTTTGTGAAGGTTGACCCAAGGATCATCCCTGCCAAGTTTAATCAAATTCTGTCCAGTGGTTTCAGAGGAGATGTTGTTTAAGGGTTTCTCTATATACATATAAGGCAAATAAGCCCCGCCCCTGGCGGCCATGTTTTTTTACGGATCAGAATAATTTTAGCAACTTTGGTAGAGGTTGACCGAAGGAACATCTGTACCAATTTATTTTAAAATCTGGCCAGTAGTTTTGAAGAAGATGATTTTTAAAGTTTTCATTTTTCATTTTTTTTCTCTTTTTGTTGCCATGGCAACCAGAGTTCTACATGGATCAACTTTATTTTAGCAACTTTTGTGAAGGTTGACCCAAGGATCATCCCTGCCAAGTTTAATCAAATTCTGTCTAGTGGTTTCAGAGGAGATGTTGTTTAAAGGTTTCTCTATATACATATAAGGCAAATTAGCCCCGCCCCTGGCGGCCATGTTTTTTTACGGATCGGAATAATTTTAGCAACTTTGGTAGAGGTTGACCCAAGGAACATATGTACCAAATTATTTTGAAATCTGGCCAGTAGTTTTGAAGGAGATGATTTTTAAAGTTTTCAAATTATTTTTCTTTTTGTTGCCATGGCAACCAGAGTTCTTCATGGATCAACTTTATTTTAGCAACTTTTGTAGAGCCTCACCCAAGGAACATTCCTGCCAAGTTTCATTAAATTCTGTCCAGCGGTTTCAGAGGAGATGTCGTTTAAAGCAAATTGTTGACGACGGACGACGCACGACGGACGACGCACGACGACGGACGAAGGGCGATCACAAAAGCTCACCTTGAGCACTTTGTGCTCAGGTGAGCTAAAAAGAAGGAATAAAAAATTTTTGTTTTCAAAAATAAATAAATAAATAAAAATACATTTATTACAAAAGGTTCCTTTATCTTTTTAACATACTAGCTTTACTGAGTCCCTAAATCAAGATTATGTCCTGATGCAGTTTACTTTCATATTATCAAAACTGAAAATGCAAATAAATTAGAAGGAATGACAATTTGCATTTGTACCTGCAATTTTAAATCAACATTATAAGCTGTAAAGTTATTTCAAGTTTCTGTGTCCAAATGTGTATAATTTTGTGTAAGGTACACTGCAGCAACAATATACTGTGCCAATCAGCAGCACATGAAGCAAAGCATGCTGAGCCTGGGAATGTGGGATCTGACAGCTTTAAAAAAATAAAACTGGGAAATCAGCTGAGCAGTTTGTACTGCAGTACAACAATGTGCAGGATAAGTGCATGTTTACATGTGCATGGACTGGAAGCTGACGAGTAAGTCTTCATATAATTACCATATTCTTTAAAGAAGTCTGTAAGCCGCATAGACAGATATGGAAGCATTAGAGATTAGTATTTATTACAGAATAAGACACATAATTAGTATGATTATATAATTCAGCTTCTGACATACTACAGATCTATGTGCCCTGTAAGCAAATGAATAAGAAAAGATACTAGTACTAGTAACTAATGAGTGCTTAATTTTGCATTGGTATTATTTAGTTATCCTGTAAAATCTTCCTTCATTCAAAGTTTCGTGTTCAATTCCCTGATAAAAGCAGGTACCAAGTAACAAATAATTTCAAAATTCCTTCCAGATATGCTGAGAAAGACTAGACACTGTTGGTGTATTTTCTACAATGTTCATAATGACAAAGACTTTTTTTTTTTTTTTTATAAAGCATAGTGTTATAATATTATTCAAGTTGAACAAGTATTATGAAAGTATTGCTTAGGCAATACTATGTCCCCTACCGGCAAATGGAAAACTAAGACCCCCCAACACACAAACAAACACAACCTGTTTATTTCAGTCATATAACAACATCCAGCTAATTACAGGTGGAGGAAGACCTGAGTGCAGAGAAACTGCTATTTAAAAAAAAATTTAATTCCAAGGGCCGTAATTCCGTCAAAAATCAATGGACCGGAACAAACTCAAACTTGATCTGTAAGTCATGGTGGTAGACTCACACACCAAAAATTAGATGAATATCTGCAAGCGTTTAGAAAAAAAGTCCTGAAAACTGCTATTTTAACGAAATTTTCTAATTCCAAGGGTTGTAATTCCGTCAAAAATCAGTGGACCGGAACAAAACTCAAACTTGATCTGTAAGTCATGGTGGTAGACTCACACACCAAAAATTAGATGAATATCTGCAAGCATTTAGAAAAAAAGTCCGGAAAACTGCTATTTTAACGAAATTTTCTAATTCCAAGGGCCGTAATTCCGTCAAAAATCAGTGGACCTGAACAAACTCAAACTTGATCTGTAAGTCATGGTGGTAGACTCACACACCAAAAATTAGATGAATATCTGCAAGCGTTTAGACAAAAATTCCGGAAAACGTGTGTGACTGATGGACTGACGGACGGAGTGCAAACCTATAGTCCCCTTCGGCTAAGCCGGTAGGGGACTAAAAGAAAAGAATGGTATAGGGGATAAGGCTTAAAATGTTACATAGGTATTAACTCCAAGGTCTGTATTAATATTGAGTTTCTTTTATCATTTTCAAAAACTAATGAAGAAATTTTGTATTTTCGTCAGAGAGTACTCTGCTCTTCCTACTGAAATTTTCATAAAATATTCACAAATGTTTCTTTAAATACCTTGTAAATTAACATACCAAACTGGTATCATTATCATGATAATTAATTCAATAATACTGGTTACATTTAAAATCGTGGACACTTCAAAGTGGGGAATATGCATGAGAGGTCAGCAATTATTTTATTTAACTTGTCAAAACTTGTCTGTAAGACATCTAAGTGGTTTCAGAGAAATCCATAAACTGTGGAAGAAGAAGCATGCAAGAACTCCCTAGACTCAAATACAAATGTCATTGCAGTGATTTTGTCTAAGTTCAAGGGCAAATAACTCTGCAAGATTTACATGAAAAATATGTTTCACCTAAATTTCATAATACATGTAATATCTTTGAGAAGCTTCCTAAAAATCTCTTTAAAACTGAAGAGAGTACAGACAGCTTGGTGTTTGGACTGACGTACAACAAATGCCATTTTCAATCATTATCCCACCCTTCTGCTGTACATAAACATGGCTGCATTAAAAATTCACCATGAGTTGTCTTGATACTACAGACTCTTGATAGGTAATTTTTACATCAAAATGTTAAACATGACTTTGATCATTAGAGACTATATACAATGAGAGACATTAATGCTTATAAGATGACTTCTAAAATTTACATTATTTTGAATAAAAGCATTTGTACCTTTAACGAAGTTTTTACACGTTTGGGCAGGGGGCACTGCACTCACATCAAATGACTGCCCCTGGGCTTGGTGCAGTAACCATAGCAACTTCCACATTGTATCCTTGGTAATGTTGCCAAATGGCATATCAGCAATGAACTGCCATGACCCCAACCTGAAAACAAGAAAATGTTCAAATTAGTGCTGTATTGGCCAAAATATACATGCATTTGATGGAAAATAAAGATCTTTCATACAACTCATAAATAGTCCTTAGGAAGCATGATCCAATATGCATCTTTCTGTGTGTGTTCACAAGTGATATCTTCTCCATAGTAAAGAACTTAGTCTAACACAATCATGGTTAAAAAAACAACCCTTGTCATCATATAAATAAAAATATTTGACAATTGTATTCCTAGAAGAAATTTACAGGCAAAATAAAATATCAAAGTATTTATGTTTATTTCCCTAAACAAAAGATGAATCAAATTAAGTTCAAAAACATTGATGAACTGAGTAATCATCACACTATGAAGGACCTGTTTACTGATATATACTTAAATCATTATATCAGGTTACCCACTAGCCACATTGCAAAATCATGTGATCAAAATATGTCCTAATTAACAAATAGGAACATATGGATTATTTTTAATACTATTTTTAGGAAGATATTCTTGTCATGAATGGAAACTTTCACAAAACACAAAGACAGGACGTTTTTCTAATGCATAAACTGGAATAGTCCAGGTACCATATTAACCTTAAAATGAGATGCCCTACATAAGATAACCTATACAACAGTGTACAAATCTGACCTCTGTGAGACGTGGATCTGGTTTACTGCCCGCAGGAAGAAACCATCAAACTCCACCTGTAGTTTGTTCAGGGAAGTTGCAGGTAGGATGCCCTGGTTGGCATCATGGAAACTTTCCCAGTGGTCCGAAACAAACTGCACACATTGTCTGAAGGGTGGAATAAACAGTAAGTAAACTTAAATAACAAAAGGATGTGGGAGAGATGACAGAAAGTTTCTTTCTCATCTCTCTTTTTAACATACTCTTTAAACATACAATTTACCAATATAAAAACCTGAATACTTCTAATCTATCTATTCATCCAATTTGTTTTAACATATAGCATGTATACACAATAAAAATAAATAGACAATATTTTTTGAAGTGCTGGAAATTTCATAGTACAAAATGGTCTTTTTGGAGAGCAAGGAGATCCAATTAATTATCCAATGGGAAAATAAATTGAATCACGGTAAGGCAACTACACAATAGAGCAACCACATTTATCAAAAAACATTTCTTCTCAGGCATCATTTTTTTTCCAGCTAACCAGCAACACTGGAAGAATTAGTAAACTTCTGCCAACACTTTTAATACTTTCTATTGGAATTATTACATAAAATAACTTTCCCATATGACAACTGACTTAGTTATTTATGTGAGCCCTAGACTAAACTGTCTAGTTTCTATATTCCTAAATAATACTCCATGACCCTGGCAACCTTATAATTCATAAATAACTAAAACCATCCTTAACCCTTTCCCTCATATAGACTTTTGACGCACTCAATAGGTATCACATAAAGCCTGATCTGCAGAAAATCACAGTTAAACCTTACCAAATTTAATTACAAAATCCTCATTTCCAGACCACTGAGCAGCAGCGAAAAGCATAAAACCTGATCAGCCTGCGAGTTACTGCTGATCTGGTTTTATGCTGTTCGCATAGGTCTTTTCATGGTGTCCTCTATTAGGGAAAGGGTTAAGGGTGATAAATGCCCCCGCATCCCACCTTGTCTTCATGTTATATGAGAATAGGAGGTGATGAGATATGATGAGAGAGGACATGACAGGACTTGACAAGTGATTTTTTTTATTCAGTGAAATGCAGATATAATAATGACATATATATATACAGTGAAACCTCATTAGTCCAGACACTTTTCTCTTGGAACAGTTTTCCACAATGTAAAATTGCCTCGATAATATGGAAATTCGCATTCCGGATCTGGACATCCATTTTGGGAACCAATCTTCTTTTTGCTATTCAAAATGACTTGATAATTCGGCAACCAGTTTTAGACTGGATTTCCCGCCTACTATTTTCAGACATCATTTGGACTATGCTTGGCATGTGACTGCCATGGAAGTGTCACCTGCAGATTGTTTGCACAAAACAGCGAGTGATTCACTAATCAGTCAGGAGAAGAGGGGGCATTTAAGGGCTGATATAGCCACAAGCTACATATTAAATACTAATTAGCGAGTGAATAAGGTAAAATTGATTCACAACTGCAGACGTATGCTGTAAAAGGAAACATTAAAGCCGACCATCCTTCAGATCATTTTTGTTTGCTGTTTTGTTTTCAGTGCGTATATTATTAATTTGTTGGTGACTGTTTTGAATAAAATAATAAAAACTAATTCATTTTGCTCACGAATGCAGAATAAGAAATGGGTCACAGCTATGATGTAACCTACTTAATGTGTCTTTTTCTCTTTTCCTAAAGTTAACAGTGACTCATAAACTTCCCAAAGTAATTAATTCTGGTCTTCATTCAATTTTGTATCAAACATTCTTAATCCATGAGAAAGAAAAATCAGATATTTGTAGTTCTGAAATAAATGAAATGATATACAGACCAGAATGAAAACACAAATAACATCACATTGGACATGATCAATATCATCAGAGAAAGAATGCCCCACCCACCTGATCATCCTGCCAAGGCGTTTGTTCAGCTGTCTGTACCGTGCCATGTTGTAGGTGACTAGTCCCCCACCCAGGATTCGCACCAAACATGTGCAGAAGGCGAATACACGGTACAGTGTTGACTCTGACGTTTTCTCTATTTTGTAAACGTAGTTTTCTGAAACAATTGTGAGGTATTGAAGTTTTTGTACAACAAAAGCTATTATTGAAAGTGATATACACCCCACTGCACCACCCTGACTCAAATATACTGAAAGGTGTTGTATCATGTCACTTTTCACTGGCATGATACCACAAAATCAGCACAGTCAGAATAATCTAAATGTCACTAAATATGATGGGAAGTGTAACAAAATAAACTTGATCTGTCCTGTGGGAAGTCTACCTTCATACTGTAGTTTCTCAATAAAGAAGATATGTTTGAAGATGGCCGCCAGGGGGAGCTGCTGAAGCAATATCACCACGTCATTCTCATGCAGGTACAGCCAGGCATTCTGTGGGTCCTCATCCTAAAGATAAAAATGTACAAACCCATGCGTATATAGCATAGAGCCTAAGAAGTAACTTCTGCAAGTCACCACACTGATAAGTAGCACAAATTTCAAAACAGAGAAAAGACTGAAATAATTATATCATGTCAGTGCAATAGTCTCTTTCTCATACTTCCTCTAACTTATCTTACATCCACTTCTCACACATCTTTAGATAAGTATCCATGTTTGAGCATTCTCATCTCTTCTTTCATCATCTTCATTTATAATCCTTATCCCCCTTCCATCCCTGTAGATCTGCACACTGTCTCCACCCCAATTTTCCCCTTCCCTTCTATCAAACTCCTTATAACTATTGCAAGTACCTATTTTCCCTAGTTAATACTGCAAAATCATTACTTTTATTGACAACAAAGTTCTCTTGTCTTCATTTCTGGCAGTTTTATAAGAACATGCATTCTCTTTAATGTTCCCTAACACATAAGTACTACACAAAATGGAATATTTTGTGTGGTTTATGTTTATGGATTACATCACAAATCAACGAATCATAATCCCAGTGAAATATAATGATTTAATAGTACTCAGTTACACTGCTACCCTCCTCTCATGTCACAAATCTTCTTCACCTATTTCTTCTCATCCCTATTCTCCCCCAAAGTTCCCAAGATTTTCAGGGCATCATGGTCCTGTGGTAACAAATATTACTGCAGATATACTGAGGCAAGAATTCTCATGACTTTCCCCGGTGCAAAGTTCTGGTCCAACCCACAAATGTTTGAGAAGGAATAGTTTATAAGCTGTTAGAACTTGGGAGTTCAAAATTGACACAAATAAAAATCAAACTAAGATTTTCCACCCCTGCTTATTTTCTTTTCCTCTTCCTTCCTGCTCATCCCCTCTATTTTTAAAGAGATGCCCACTGTTTATCCCCTCCAATGCCTCACCTCCTCTCCATCGGAGTCTACCATGACCCATGTGACAGCCTTCTGGTCCGTCCCCGGGGTGAACATCTTCTGCATGTGACATAGGAACTGATTCCGCCCTCTGATCAATATAAAATACATTTTTTTTAACTTTTTTTTAAATGACACACATCTTCACTAAAAAGCTTGATAAATTACAAAATAAACTAGACTATTCAAATATTACATTAGGTTCAGATCCCAATAGATATAAAAATTTAACTCAATATTTAACCAAATACAAAAATTTCCTTTTCTTCTGACAATCTATTTATCTTACACTCTGTTAGATGAGTGAAATCAGATACCATTCTCAATAGTTTATTGAAAGATATTACAAATTATACAAGAACTTTCACAGAGGTGACTAATACCCCACTTACGGCTTTGTCACAGTATGGAAGAAGGTTTTAAATGTTGAAATCAGTAACTTTTGATTTGAGTAAATGGAGACATTTTCTGAACAAGTCTCATGAAAGAGCATTCAAAAATGAACCTTAAAATGAATTAACTTTCACACAAAAGATAAATATGTCCAAAATATGATTAAAATATCAAATTCCTATTAAACGTATATAACATTAATCATGGAAGTCCAATTTTAATGACAGTCACCTTGACCCAACAGTTCAAAGCTTTATCTTCATACAAACTATATAACTGTTTTAAATTTAAATATGATATCACCTTATCAAAAGTTAGTCTGGAGGCAATCTATTTTTAGTATCAATTACCATGACCTATTAGATCCACACAGCAAATCAAAACTTGTGACAGGATGTAATGAGCATTATTCCCATACAAACACCACTTCTGTGAGGTGGGAATATAACTAGCTATACCAAGAAAAAACATCTCTCTCCCATCATGTTGTGATCAACTAGTACTGACACCAAGAGCGGAAGTCATGACAACAAGAGAATATGAGTGATGATTAGATACCAAGCTTTGACTAGAACTATCACTAAAGGTGATGAATACCATCACATCCCACCTTGCCTTCCAGTAATGTGAGTGTAGTATAGGACTTGACATACCAGTAATAATGAAACAAGAGGGCCATGATGGCCCTGAATCGCTCACCTGAGTACCATTGCTTCAACTGATGTCAAGGTTTTTAAACAGACAAGGATTCTGATATAACTTAATCTAAAACATTTTACCCCTGACAATACTACACACCAAATATCTAAGCAATGGGCCATATGGTTTCAGAGAAGACTTGGGCGCAGGGTCATTTATCACCGTAGGGCCAAGACTTTGAAAATCTTTGTAATGAACCATTAGATGCTACTACATACCAAAAATCTTAGCTCTAGGCCTTATTGATTCATAGAAGAAGATTTTTTAAGATTTTCCTATTTAACTCTATGTAAAACAAGTGACCCCTGGTGTGGGGTCATTTATCACCATTGGGCTATGATTTGTACAATCTTGGTAGTGGCCCATAAGATGATGCTACATACCAAATATCTAAGCTCTAGGCCTTATGGATTCATGGAAGAAGATTTTTTAAGATTTTCCTATATAACTCTATGTAAAACAAGTGACCCCTGGTGCGGGGTCATTTATCACCA
>CM037786.1:25181522-25186522 GCA_021229015.1 Solen grandis
CTTTATGTTGTACCTATTGAGTACGTCAAAATGAGTCAATATGAGGGAAAGGGTTAACAATTAAATACATGTGTGAACATGACACCTAGCACACACAATTCAAAGAATGCAAAGAAGCATAACTCCGTCTGTACAAAACGTTTGCTCGGTTTGCCTTTGTTCTTTTTACACGTTTGACAATGCAACGTTTGACAATTCACGCGGTTGAATTGTCAAATTAATTCGCTTGAACCAGCTTTCCTGCGCTGTGCGGAAAACCACATACCGATAAATAATCCCGTGTAAAACAATGCAGGTGAAATGTATAACGCACCGAGAAATAAAGGCGGGAGTGAGGAAACGTAAGTAGTACAAGTATTAACATATTATGTAAAGGGAAATTGTATGTCGGAGTATTTGCAGTTGAAGGAGAGGTTCATAGCTGGGAAATGCTATCATGTTTGGCTCAGATTCGATCAACAGGCTATATCAAAGCCTTGTCGATTTGTAAAGGGGTTATTCTGTACCAGAAAAGCTATACAATATCTATAAAAAAGGGGGATTTTCTCGAAATGCTAATGACGATCATCAAATATGAATAAACGAGTCACATTAATTTGATACATGTATTGTATTGATTAGATACATAATGCACATCTTTAACAAGACAAGAAGTATTGATTTCTTCATTTCATACATTCATGAACATTCGCTGCACAACAAGTGTATATGCATATAGCGCTGATGTTACATATAAGAACTCGTCAAACTTAAAACAATAACACATTCTTCTGCACGATATACACAGTTGTCAACTATGAAGGGGAATTGCGGTCAAAATTATTCATGTAAACTTGTAGTGCAAATGTTTTACAATTCATATTCTAAAAAAAACACCAATTCATGCATTACTTAAGATTTCTATGCTGAACTGTAAATCGTGTCAATCGCAAATGCCTCCATTGTCAAAACTTATAGCAATATTTAGATTATACTTTTCGGCCGTTGACCGTTTTGTTGTCACCTGAATTTCCGGTCTAAACGTAAAGGTGAAGGTCACTTAAAAGCTGACGAATGCTGTAAATTTTGATTGGTCGACTTCAAAGTTCAAGCTTGTTCGCTTTGTATAAACATTCCTAAAACCTCAATAACTTTGATTGTGTCCTCTTAATATGTACAATTTCTCACCTGAACTGCAATTCAGTAAAACACTGAGAAAAGGGGCCAGTCAATTTTGACTTATGAGACACCTCTTTTATTCCACATGTACCTTCCCAGTTCCCTCTTATATGCCAGGCATCAGGCAGGAAGGCAACCAGTACCAACCGGCCATATCAGAAGTTCCTCTGCCGGGATCGCTTTTTTTTTAAATTTTTAAAATTCCAGTGTCAGCCCGGACAAGCAAAAAAGTACATGTTTTTGAACTTTGACCTCTATCTGTGACCTTGACCTTTGAGCTATGAATTTGGTTCTTGTGCGTGACAATCCGTCTCACTGAGCTTGACATTTGTGCCAAATTATTTGAGAATCTTTCCATCCATGATGAAGTTATAGCCCGGACAAGACCAAATCCGGACGCACGCACTAACGCACGCACATTCATACACCGAGCCACCTTTGTGGCAACTAAGTCGAGCTCACCGCAAGCGGGCTCGACAATAACAGGATAAATATTATTATAATTTCAAAGTTCCTACAGAGACATGGTGTCCCTCAATGTGGTGTCCTGTCGCCGACTCTCTTTCTGATCTTCATAAATGATCTGGTGTCCGATCTACCAAGAGGTATCAAAGCAGCACTCTACGCAGACGACCTTGTCCTATGGTGTTCAGAAGAACATGCCACTACTGCCACCTACAGGATGCAACAAGCTGCCGACCAGCTATCAGCATGGGCAGATGAGTGGTGTGTACAGGTGAATACAGACAAATCATGTACGACCCTGTTCACACTGTCACCAAAACAGAAAGCTGGAACCATCAAAGTCAGTGGCACACCTCTTACTGAAGTGGAAGAGGCTACCTACCTCGGTGTGACCTTCGACAAACGGCTAACATGGAAGCCCCATATAGCGCACGCTGAAACCAAGGCCCGGAAAAAGCTAGCTATTCTCCGGAAACTGGCGGGCACCAACTGGGGAGCAAATGAGGAGATACTAAAGACAGTATACCAAGGCACAATCAGGCCCCATCTAGAATATGGATCCCCAGCTTGGATGACTACGTCAAAGACAAACCAGAGTGTGCTCGATAAGGTCCAGAACCAAGCCTTACGTGTTATCACAGGAGCAATGAAATCCACTCCAATCAAGGCTATGGAAAATCTCACCTCCATTCCACCACTCAGACATAGAAGAGACGCCAAAGCACTTGTGCAAGCCAGCAAGTATGAGTTCCTGCCAGATCATCCAATGACACAAAAACTACAAGGACTGACAAAGAATCGTCTGCGCAGAGAAAGCTTTGTACACGAGGCCAAGAAACTGACCAGGACTAACGATGAAAAACTTGGTCCTTCTATCATGCCTCTTGATAGGTCTGACCTCCCAACACCATGGAACCAAGAACTGTCCAACACCCGTATCAGTACGACTGTGCCACAACTCCATCCAAGTACAGTGGATGATGTCACCAAAAAAGCACTCACACTCGCAATGATGGCTGATGAGTATCCCCCAGAGTCATGGACCCATATCTTTACAGATGGCTCAGCTACAGCAGCTATCAAAGATGGAGGAGCTGGCATCTACATCCAACATACCAATGGTAGAAGTGACACAGTTAGTGTAGCAACAGGGACATACTGTACCAACTACAAAGCAGAGTATGAGGCCATCATGACAGCTCTGAGAGTGATTGAAGAGTCTCCAGAGGACTGCCCGCAGATCGTCATATTAACTGATGCTCTGTCGGTACTACAGGCCCTAGAACACCACCAGCTGCCTGATCTATCAGAAGTGCTATCTCGCATGTCGCAAACCAGAGAAATAGCACTCCAGTGGATCCCCGCACATTGCGGCATCCCTGGAAATGAGAAGGCGGATGAACTGGCAAAGCTAGGAGCGGAATGTGATCAGCCCGTGAACCACATCAGTTACAATGAGAAGGTCACAACAATCAAAGCAGCAATGAGGTGCCAGTCAGACAAGGATGACTTCCAATACCTGGACAGGAAGGAGCAAGTAACCATCTTCAGGCTCCGCACAGGTCATAACAGGCTGAACGCTCATATGTACAAACTGAAATTAGCTGCCTCTCCTAAGTGCTCCTGTGGACGTGACAATCAAACTGCTGAACACCTCCTACAACAATGTCCTCTCCTTGAACAACAGAGAAGAGCGGTGTGGCCAGTGGAGACCGGGATAAGAACGAAATTACACGGCGCGATGGAAGAACTGCAGAAGACGGCAACCTTCATCGATGTGGCCGGCCTGAGGTTGTAGAGGTGAACGAGAAGAAGAAGAATTATAATTTCAAGTTTTCGCCCCTGTTGTGCGTAACGATTGCGCAGGTCGTCAGCAATTTCATATTCCCTCTATATATTTTGAACGCTTAAAAGACAAATTAATGTCCTCTCAACAAGATGCAGAATAAACATTAAATATAATTAATACACCACGGCCGTGTATTTTTTTTAAAAGATACTTCTTGTTATATTCTCTGTCTATTGTAGATTAACAATTAAATACATGTGTGAATATGACACCTAGCACACACAATTCAAAGAATGCAAAGAAGCATAACTCCGTCTGTACAAAACGTTTGCTCGGTTTGCCTTTGTTCTTTTTACACGTTTGACAATGCAACGTTTGACAATTCACGCGGTTGAATTGTCAAATTAATTCGCTTGAACCAGCTTCCCTGCGCTGTGCGGGAAACCACATACCGATAAATAATCCCGTGTAAAACAATGCAGGTGAAATGTATAACGCACCGAGAAATAAAGGCTGGAGTGAGGAAACGTAAGTAGTACAAGTATTAACATATTATGTAAAGGGAAATTGTATGTCGAAGTATTTGCAGTTGAAGGAGAGGTTCATAGCTGGGAAATGCTATTATGTTTGGCTCAGATTCGATCAACAGGCTTTAACAAAGCCTTGTCGATTTGTAAAGGTCTTATTCTGTACCAGAAAAGCTAATAGTCCCAATAATAACAGTACCGTACACTCCATTCCGCACACACTTGAAATTATCGATTGTGCTAAAGACTTGTACAGACAATGACATAAACAACCAAGTTCCTTATAGTTAAATTGCATCCTACTTTTACTCATATAATGACATATCATGTCTGTTTGGTTTTGCAACAACAACAACAACAACAACAATGACTACAACACAAGAGACAGGATCATACAAATATACCAATAAACGGGGGAAAAGACAAAATCCTTAATGTCCCAATGAAATAAAACAGAAAACAAAACATCCATTGCCAGTTTTCAGTTTTCCGAGCTTCCACTGTACATTAACATACTACTTTAGGGTCTTAGTTCATCATAATTTTATATCCTAGTCCTATAAATAAGCCCTCGTATATGATTATTAATATTTTGACTTCTACTGCATATGTGAGATAAATAAATGAATTCGAAATCGTAAAATAAGTTTATCTATGCAGGTCTCATGAATAGGACTACATATATCCTTCATATTTAAGCCACAAGTCTTGTTATGTACAAAATGTATATTGTAGAGGCCACTGCACCTATATTAGGGGTTCAGGTGTAAATCTAAGGATTTTTCTTCTAAAAGTTTAGGGTAGGAGGAGGGAAAAATTAAGATGTAGACCAAAAAGTGCCCTTTTAATAAGTCACTGTTGATGTATTAGACAGACGTATCGTTAATAAATCAAGATCATTTAAATTTCACGGATGTATTGTTCAGGCTTAAAATGGATGTTTACAGAGCAAAACAACACGTATACAAACAGCACATGAATAGCGGTTACGGTTATGAATAAAAGGTCTGCGTAAAATATTTCATTCGTATTCGTAAGTACAGAATCGAATTGCGTGGATT
>CM037786.1:25191522-25231522 GCA_021229015.1 Solen grandis
TTAGATTATACTTTTCGGCCGTTGACCGTTTTGTTGTCACCTGAATTTCCGGTCTAAACGTAAAGGTGAAGGTCACTTAAAAGCTGACGAATGCTGTAAATTTTGATTGGTCGACTTCAAAGTTCAAGCTTGTTCGCTTTGTATAAACATTCCTAAAACCTCAATAACTTTGATTGTGTCCTCTTAATATGTACAATTTCTCACCTGAACTGCAATTCAGTAAAACACTGAGAAAAGGGGCCAGTCAATTTTGACTTATGAGACACCTCTTTTATTCCACATGTACCTTCCCAGTTCCCTCTTATATGCCAGGCATCAGGCAGGAAGGCAACCAGTACCAACCGGCCATATCAGAACGTTCCTCTGCCGGGGATCGCACCTTTGACCTCCCGCTCCTGAAGCGGATGCCTTAACCACTAGGCCACGGGATCGGTTATGTTTTAGAACTTTGACCTCCAACTGTGACCTTGGCCTTTGAGCTACGAATCTGGTTCTTATGCATGACACTACATCTCACTGAGCTTGACATTTGTGCCAAATTATTTGAAAATGCTTCCATCCATGATGAAGTGTCAGCCCGGACAAGCAAAAAAGTACATGTTTTTGAACTTTGACCTCTATCTGTGACCTTGACCTTTGAAATTTGGTTCTTGTGCGTGACAATCCGTCTCACTGAGCTTGACATTTGTGCCAAATTATTTGAGAATCTTTCCATCCATGATGAAGTTATAGCCCGGACAAGACCAAATCCGGACGCACGCACTAACGCACGCACATTCATACACCGAGCCACCTTTGTGGCAACTAAGTCGAGCTCACCGCAAGCGGGCTCGACAATAACAGGATAAATATTATTATAATTTCAAAGTTCCTACAGAGACATGGTGTCCCTCAATGTGGTGTCCTGTCGCCGACTCTCTTTCTGATCTTCATAAATGATCTGGTGTCCGATCTACCAAGAGGTATCAAAGCAGCACTCTACGCAGACGACCTTGTCCTATGGTGTTCAGAAGAACATGCCACTACTGCCACCTACAGGATGCAACAAGCTGCCGACCAGCTATCAGCATGGGCAGATGAGTGGTGTGTACAGGTGAATACAGACAAATCATGTACGACCCTGTTCACACTGTCACCAAAACAGAAAGCTGGAACCATCAAAGTCAGTGGCACACCTCTTACTGAAGTGGAAGAGGCTACCTACCTCGGTGTGACCTTCGACAAACGGCTAACATGGAAGCCCCATATAGCGCACGCTGAAACCAAGGCCCGGAAAAAGCTAGCTATTCTCCGGAAACTGGCGGGCACCAACTGGGGAGCAAATGAGGAGATACTAAAGACAGTATACCAAGGCACAATCAGGCCCCATCTAGAATATGGATCCCCAGCTTGGATGACTACGTCAAAGACAAACCAGAGTGTGCTCGATAAGGTCCAGAACCAAGCCTTACGTGTTATCACAGGAGCAATGAAATCCACTCCAATCAAGGCTATGGAAAATCTCACCTCCATTCCACCACTCAGACATAGAAGAGACGCCAAAGCACTTGTGCAAGCCAGCAAGTATGAGTTCCTGCCAGATCATCCAATGACACAAAAACTACAAGGACTGACAAAGAATCGTCTGCGCAGAGAAAGCTTTGTACACGAGGCCAAGAAACTGACCAGGACTAACGATGAAAAACTTGGTCCTTCTATCATGCCTCTTGATAGGTCTGACCTCCCAACACCATGGAACCAAGAACTGTCCAACACCCGTATCAGTACGACTGTGCCACAACTCCATCCAAGTACAGTGGATGATGTCACCAAAAAAGCACTCACACTCGCAATGATGGCTGATGAGTATCCCCCAGAGTCATGGACCCATATCTTTACAGATGGCTCAGCTACAGCAGCTATCAAAGATGGAGGAGCTGGCATCTACATCCAACATACCAATGGTAGAAGTGACACAGTTAGTGTAGCAACAGGGACATACTGTACCAACTACAAAGCAGAGTATGAGGCCATCATGACAGCTCTGAGAGTGATTGAAGAGTCTCCAGAGGACTGCCCGCAGATCGTCATATTAACTGATGCTCTGTCGGTACTACAGGCCCTAGAACACCACCAGCTGCCTGATCTATCAGAAGTGCTATCTCGCATGTCGCAAACCAGAGAAATAGCACTCCAGTGGAACCCCGCACATTGCGGCATCCCTGGAAATGAGAAGGCGGATGAACTGGCAAAGCTAGGAGCGGAATGTGATCAGCCCGTGAACCACATCAGTTACAATGAGAAGGTCACAACAATCAAAGCAGCAATGAGGTGCCAGTCAGACAAGGATGACTTCCAATACCTGGACAGGAAGGAGCAAGTAACCATCTTCAGGCTCCGCACAGGTCATAACAGGCTGAACGCTCATATGTACAAACTGAAATTAGCTGCCTCTCCTAAGTGCTCCTGTGGACGTGACAATCAAACTGCTGAACACCTCCTACAACAATGTCCTCTCCTTGAACAACAGAGAAGAGCGGTGTGGCCAGTGGAGACCGGGATAAGAACGAAATTACACGGCGCGATGGAAGAACTGCAGAAGACGGCAACCTTCATCGATGTGGCCGGCCTGAGGTTGTAGAGGTGAACGAGAAGAAGAAGAATTATAATTTCAAGTTTTCGCCCCTGTTGTGCGTAACGATTGCGCAGGTCGTCAGCAATTTCATATTCCCTCTATATATTTTGAACGCTTAAAAGACAAATTAATGTCCTCTCAACAAGATGCAGAATAAACATTAAATATAATTAATACACCACGGCCGTGTATTTTTTTTAAAAGATACTTCTTGTTATATTCTCTGTCTATTGTAGATTAACAATTAAATACATGTGTGAATATGACACCTAGCACACACAATTCAAAGAATGCAAAGAAGCATAACTCCGTCTGTACAAAACGTTTGCTCGGTTTGCCTTTGTTCTTTTTACACGTTTGACAATGCAACGTTTGACAATTCACGCGGTTGAAGTGTCAAATTAATTCGCTTGAACCAGCTTCCCTGCGCTGTGCGGGAAACCACATACCGATAAATAATCCCGTGTAAAACAATGCAGGTGAAATGTATAACGCACCGAGAAATAAAGGCTGGAGTGAGGAAACGTAAGTAGTACAAGTATTAACATATTATGTAAAGGGAAATTGTATGTCGAAGTATTTGCAGTTGAAGGAGAGGTTCATAGTTGGGAAATGCTATTATGTTTGGCTCAGATTCGATCAACAGGCTTTAACAAAGCCTTGTCGATTTGTAAAGGTCTTATTCTGTACCAGAAAAGCTAATAGTCCCAATAATAACAGTACCGTACACTCCATTCCGCACACACTTGAAATTATCGATTGTGCTAAAGACTTGTACAGACAATGACATAAACAACCAAGTTCCTTATAGTTAAATTGCATCCTACTTTTACTCATATAATGACATATCATGTCTGTTTGGTTTTGCAACAACAACAACAACAACAATGACTACAACACAAGAGACAGGATCATACAAATATACCAATAAACGGGGGAAAAGACAAAATCCTTAATGTCCCAATGAAATAAAACAGAAAACAAAACATCCATTGCCAGTTTTCAGTTTTCCGAGCTTCCACTGTACATTAACATACTACTTTAGGGTCTTAGTTCATCATAATTTTATATCCTAGTCCTATAAATAAGCCCTCGTATATGATTATTAATATTTTGACTTCTACTGCATATGTGAGATAAATAAATGAATTCGAAATCGTAAAATAAGTTTATCTATGCAGGTCTCATGAATAGGACTACATATATCCTTCATATTTAAGCCACAAGTCTTGTTATGTACAAAATGTATATTGTAGAGGCCACTGCACCTATATTAGGGGTTCAGGTGTAAATCTAAGGCCAGTTTTTTTATTAATAGATTTACGGATTTTTCTTCTAAAAGTTTAGGGTAGGAGGAGGGAAAAATTAAGATGTAGACCAAAAAGTGCCCTTTTAATAAGTCACTGTTGATGTATTAGACAGACGTATCGTTAATAAATCAAGATCATTTAAATTTCACGGATGTATTGTTCAGGCTTAAAATGGATGTTTACAGAGCAAAACAACACGTATACAAACAGCACATGAATAGCGGTTACGGTTATGAATAAAAGGTCTGCGTAAAATATTTCATTCGTATTCGTAAGTACAGAATCGAATTGCGTGGATTTAAATTGTTTATTACTTGTAAAAAGAAATTTAAGTGATCTTGATTTCCTGGCCAATGCGAGAATTCATACAGCGAGCAATATACGCGTGTTGTTAATATGATCTCGTGCTCTACAGTATTTCAATTATTAAGAGGTAAGATAAATGCATTTGTAAGTTTGCAAACGCTTTACAATAGCATATTACTTTAAGGTCTTAGTTCATCGTAGATCCTAGTTATATAGATAAGCCTAGAAATAGCTAATTACAACTATCGATCGAGAAACGTATATAGAAGCAGATGTGTAATTAAGTCTAACGGTGTCATTTCGACGGATTTCACACTTATGTCCTTAAGGGATTAAATGTTGCTACTTATCGACAAGTTTGTCCTCTGATTGTACGCGTGTAGTAGTTTGCTTTATTTGTCAGATTTCTAGATATTTGTCATATCTATACCCGTAACATACGGTAGTAAAACAATATCTTACTTTTATATTATCTTAGCAATATCTTTCGTCTATTGTTTTCGCCATTTTCTGAATATTATGGTCATTAGATTTGCTTTATCTATTTATTTTGATGCATTATTTTCTTATTGCTGCCGTGATTTATTTCACCTCCTCAATATGATAATAAACACTTTTGCTTTATGTCAAATGCGTTCGCATTTGACCAAAATATAAATTGTATACCCTAAAGACAGTGATTCTAATATCAGATATACAGTATTTTCTACCGTGCAGGAAAACATTATTAGTAGTGAGCTTTTCGCGAAAACGAATAAAATTTCACGATCTCTGAATGTTATCCCGAAGGGTAGGAAAAAAAGTACATCTTACATGTATTAACGTGAGCATTTTATAAATACACGTATGGTTCTCGACATGAGCAAGTACTTTCAGTGGCACTGTCAATTTACAAAGATCAAACCTTCTGTCACTGCGTCACTACGGTGATGTAAAAAGGACATGGAAGATGTGCGCGCACCCGATAAACCACGATAACCCAACGCGCGCGTTAACTATCCGCGTTCGCACACAGGAGCTAGCGCTTGTGTACGCAGTAGTTATCGCGTTCGCACACAGGAGCTAGCGCTTGTGTACGCAGTAGTTATCGCGTTCGCACACAGGAGCTAGCGCTTGTGTACGCAGTAGTTATCGCGTTCGCACACAGGAGCTAGCGCTTGTGTACGCAGTATTATCGCGTTCGCTTATCGCGTTCGCACACAGGAGCTAGCGCTTGTGTACGCAGTAGTTATCGCGTTCGCACACAGGAGCTAGCGCTTGTGTATGCAGTAGTTATCGCGTTCGCGCGATGTAAAGAATACGAGTATCTGGAAAGTCACTTTCATGCCACCGTACGTCACACTTTTGAGTGTAACTTTAATTATTATATGGAACAAAAACACTAAACAATGTTTTAAGCTCTTAGGCTCTAAGAAATTCTGGTTCAAGGGAGAGGAGGGGGTGTTTAAATCAATCTCAAATAAGATATGATCTGTGGTGTAAATTTTTAGTCAACAATCAAAGCATGACTATGACTTATGATAATGGATCGTTTGTCTGAGAGGAAGAACACATTAAACTGTCTGTATTTCAATTGTGAGAACAGTTAAATTTTAATATGTGGTTTGTTGTATGTACGCAACGATTAAGAAGCAACGCCTGTTACAAGGACGACAGCAATATGTTTATAAACATAAACAACAAACAACACATAAGGTTGAAATTACGCTTGAATTGATTTAATTGCACCACAACTGTTAATGTACATTATGCCTCATTACATACATTCATGCAGATATAAATATTTTGTTCTGAATTGCTGATTTATTTATCAACATGGAGCTGTTCTGATTGATTTGTCATTTAAAGCCCACAGATTGACGTTGATTCTTGGTTTCATGTCTGCAGGAATCAAATATAGAGGTGCGTCTTTGCGACATCACGTCTTGAAAATACAAATGGCATGATACCACATACAATGGTATATTAACACACACACACACACACACACACACACACACACACACACACACGATGCCACACAAAAATGACACGGTACCACACACTGGCATGATCCCCCACCACACACAGAGGCATGATTCCACACACAATGACGTGAGTGATACCACACACAATGTTATTATTCTGACTGATTACCATCAGGTTCCCATGTTACCATTACTTGGTAGGTGAGTAAAGCGAGAGTTATTCTCATGATTTTTTTTTTTCAAAAAAAAAAAAAAAAAAAAAAAAAAAAATATATATATATATATATATATATATATATATATATATATACACACACACATATATTTTTCAATCTACTATATATGAACAACCGTTTTTATGATAAATGTTTTAACCTACAGTGAATCTTGAATCAATGTCTGTGCGTTTTCAAGAGAAACTTTATAGTTAAAACTGTTGTGACAACCCATAAGTCTGGCACCGGTGCCCAAGTGGTAAGGGCGTCCGCCCCAGAATCGGGAGGTATTGAGTTTGACATACCAAAGTTGCAAAAATGTACTGGTGTAGCTCCCTTGCTTGACTTTCAGCATATGAGGTTAGTTCCAAAAATGGTTGACCCAGTGTCAGGATAATGTGACTGGGTGTAGTGTCATGCCGTACGTCTATTACTTTTTATTTATTATCCTCCAGAACAGAAGAGCATAACATATTACAATAATGAGTTTTAACGAAAATAATGTACAGAAGCAACATGAAAGTCACATCCGTCATCATAAATATGTGCAAACATACATAATATAGGATAGACTCATGTAAATATTTTTGTAACATCAACACCACCACCATCATCATCATCATCATCATCATCATCATCATCATCATCAACAACAACAACAACAACAACAACAACAACAACAACAACAACAACAACAACAACAACAACAACAGCATAATCATTTCAAGTCATCATCATCATATCTTTAAAATAAATCATATGCTTCATAAAACGTGTAATCAAGATATTGGATTCTCTGTATTACTTGCGTAAACAACGTCCCCACTCTCCACAACAGGTAGAGTCATTAAATCGACTAGATGCTACAATCATGGCTCGTCTATGCAAGGATTTAAAACTAAATTTCTTAGTTTGTATTGTGCTCATCATTCTTGTGATAATTTGTTTGGTTGTAAAAGAGGACAATTATATACAGAAAGAGAAAGTAAGAACTTTTTTTTTAATTTTATGTAAATAATTTTGGATTATTTCTATTTTACGCTATTTCTGCTGTTATTACGCCAATCTCAGCTCTCTTTCCTCTTCATTCTCTTACTGACAATATTATTTTTCTACAACATTTCCCCTTCCTTTTCATCTCCCTCCATACAATTTTGTTCATCTACCTATATCGCTAGGGAATTTTTGTAAACAGGTGTGATCTGTTCTTAGAGCATCGTCGGAACCCACGATATATATCAAGATTCAAGATTCAAATATTTTATTTAGTAACGTAAACATATACATGTTTTTTGTTACATGATCCAATGATTTTAATAACAAAACAACAAAAGTCACATGCCATGGTCTACGATGGAATATAAAGAGAGAGAAAGAGAGAGAGAGAGAGAGAGAGAGAGAGAGAGTACATGTATCAAACAACTAAGCAAAAAATATTCAAGTTCTAAATAAATATACATTTGTATGTAGATTACTTAATACAATAATAATGTGAGGATGAACAAAATGCTATACAAAGCACAATGCAGTCAACATAGCTATCACAGAACAAAATAATTACAGAAAAAATTATAGTATCGTAAATAAGATCTTTTTAATCAATTCAAGTATTCGGTATGAACGCACGGCTTACATAATGCTACTGTCTAAATAAAATACAAAGATAGAGAGATGTGCAGAACAAAAATACACAATTTATGTTTCATTAACAGATAAAATGGTATTACGTAAAGTAAAAGCATGTTTAATAAATTTACCTAAATTTAGCAAAATTGTTTTATTCTTAGATTTCATAATATTAATAAATTTATAAACACTAGGTTTAACATAGTATTGTCTTTTCAAATATAACTTACGTAAATCATTATAAGCATTACAAACACATACAAAATGAAATTCGTCTTCAATATCTCCATTTCTACAAATATTACAATACCTTTGGCAATATTCAACTCTATTTGCACCGTACCTACCAGCTTCAACTTGTAAATTATGTGACGAAAGTCTTAACTTTGAAAGAAATATTCGATAAATTCTTGGTAACTTATCCAAATAAAATTCATAATCAAAACATGTTTTAATAGATTTATATGGCGAAAGGATTCGCCATTAAATATAGTTGTAAACCAAGCCTGTTTAAATTGGTCAATCAATCTTTCTTTAAATAATAAATGAAATGATTTACGATCGATACTATTTGGATTAAGCCAAACATGTGAGAAACCATTTTTGTCCAATAAATCTTTAACCTGAAAGGCCCAATTCCTCTTGCCTCTATTACAGTCATTTAATAAAGAATTATACATTTTATGAATTATTATATTATTACTATCTAAGGTATTCAGCCAATATTTTATTATTCTAACATGTCTATTAATAAATAAAGGAAATCTACCTAATTCACCATAAATCGACATAGTACATGTAGATTGCTTGACACATAATAACCATTTACAAAATTTTAAGTGAATTTTTTCTAATGTTTTACCTTTACCAAATCCAGATATTTCACACCCATAACTTAGGACAGAGTCAACAAATGCGTCAAATAATTGACAAACAGTACTAGGTTTAATCAATTTTGAACTAATATTCACCATCAATGTATTTAGAGCCTTTAAACCTTTACCCGCCAACATTTCCTGGTTGTGTAAGAAACTTCCGGTATAATTAAAAATAGTACCAAGATAATTAAAATTATTTACTGTTTCAATCGGTGTATTATCATAAGTCCATTTTTCATTTGCTTTAACGGGCCCTCTTTTTCTAAAAACAACTATTTTACTTTTATCTGGGTTTACTTCTAAACACCATGAGCTACAATATTCTTTTAACATATTTAAACTATTTTGTAAATCGGCTGGTGACTTACTAACAATAACCATATCATCAGCAAATAATAATAAAATAAATGTAATATCATCAATAGACAATCCTGAATTAATGTTTTCCATTAAAAATAACTCCAAGTCTTCTAAAAATAGAGAAAAAAATAAAGGGGAGATAACCTCGCATTGCTTTAAGCCAATAGAGCATTCAAAATATTCAGAATAAGACTTGCACCCACGAACACATGATTTGACTTGAGAATACATATCACGAACTATCCTAAGGGTTTTTCCTCTTATACCTAAGTTATACAATTTATACCATAAACCATTTCTATAAACGCTATCAAATGCTTTTTTAAAATCAATAAAGCACACAAAGACGACCTTTTATTAAAATTTTAGAACGCCCTTTTCTAAACCCAAATTGTGCATCACTAATAACATGATTACTTTCTGCCCAATCCGTAATGCGTTTATTTAATACACCTGTAAAAATCTTAGAAAAACAACTCACAAGTGTAATTCCTCTGTAATTATTTACATTGTTGGGATCATTTTTCTTATGTAACGGGACTATTATACCACTCATCCATTCCTCAGGAAAGAAGCCTGAATTTAGAATACCGTTAAAAATATCTACTAGATGAAGCCCTAATATATCAAAAGATTCAATAAAATATTCATTTAATAGGTTGTCCCCAGCAACAGATTTATTTCTTTTAAGTTTCTGTATGATATATTCGACTTCACTTAAAGTAATAGGTTCATCTAATTCTTCAAATATACAATCATTATCATTAAAATTATGACCGTTACAAAAATATTCAGCCTCCACATTTCCAACATCAGGTATATTTGCATTTAAAGATGAAAAAAATTCAAAAAATTCCTCAGTCGTAATATTATTTGACTGACCTTTATTTTTTCTCGAAAAGTGCTTCCAAAAATCTTTAGGACTACTGTGACGTAATTTTTCTATTTTTCTCAATTTCTCCTTCATATTTTTTTGACCAATTTTTTATACTCTATTTTTTTTAATACACATATTTCTCTGTTAATATCATTTTTATTGTTATTAAATTTTTCCATAGCATTAAAATATAACTCTTTGGCCTTTAAACATTCATTATTAAACCATTCAGATTTAAAATTAAAGTTTTAACATTATTTTTAAAATTTTTAAGATATAATGCCATTTCTAAAATCATTGCGCAAGTCATCATTCCATTTAACTTGAGTGCGTATATATTTATCATTAATACAACTACGTACACAATTGCAATTTATTACAAAAACAATAGGCGAGTGGTCTGACCATTCACAAAATGGTTCAACATTAAAATCAGCAATAGAACTAAAATCATGTTCACGTAATAATTAATAGTCAATGACACTAGAGCCTGAGCTGCATGCATAAGTATAACTACCTGTACAAAAATCTTTACCAAGTCTACCGTTAGCAATTCTTAAAGATGTTGCTTTGCAAAAATCCAATAATTTCAGCCCAAAGCTATTACTACCCTTGTCCATCGAAACTCGATCAACCGTAGCATCAGGGTAATACTCATCCGTATCTATATAATCAACTATATATCACTATCGTATATACCGTGGGATTTTCAACTGGCAAATCTTCGTTTGCAAATATATGAATCAGCTTCTTGCTGACAAATGATTGTTTTAAATATTCTTCATTAAAGTTTACAAAAGCAAAAGCTGACTTTCAAAATCCGAACAACTATATGTAACGCGCCGTTTCATTGGTCGAATGGTCCGTGCTGTCTTCGTCACTATGAAATGCCTAATTAATAATTCATGAGTACAAAGTGAATTCAAAATAAGCAAGGCGGACGAGGGTTCCAATGATACATTAAGAGTGGCCAACTATTTGTTTAAACATTTATTGATTTAATAATACATTTGTTATAAGGTAGAGGTAAAAAGGTACATAAACTAGAAATACTTAAACTATGAATACAAGAGGACCATGGCTGCCATAGAACGCTCACCAGAGTACCATAAGCCTCGCCGTGGCCGAGCGGTTACAGTCGTGGACTACAAATCTCTCAGCCCCTCACCGCTGTGGGTTCGAATCCCGGTATGGACATCGGATTTTTCATGTGAGGAAGCCTTCCAGCTGGCTTGCGGTAGGTCGGTGGTTCTACCCGGGTACCTCTGTGTACTCGGGGTCTTCCTCCACCTGTAATTAGCTGGACGTCGCTATATGATTGAAATACTATCGCAGCGACGGTAAACCCCAATACACCATTACATGAAAAATGAGCAATAATTAAAACCGTTTTGCACTTCTACATTTGGTCCCAAATCATTTGAATGCTTTTTTTCTAAGAAACTATTTTTTTTTAAAATAATTTTTAGAACATTATTTATAGCTTGGTGTAATGCTGTTTTAATGGTTTTCAGATGTTAATGATATGATTATCAATAACAGATTACAGTCGAGAAGTAGTAATTATATGAACCTCATTTTGATGATTTTTGTCATTTTTTGAGGTTTAACTGTCCATATCTCAAAAGCCGTAACAGATAAGTAGAAACATATACCGAGTAAATTGTTGGAAATTTGAAGACCTTACTAACGGAATCGGAATCTGTATGAAAAATGACATTACATAAGAATTTTACATGGAAAATAAAAACTTCTGAAAAATCATTTTCCTGGTGCCTCTGCAGTTGACATATAATGTCCAATCTTTGTCCCATCTTTTATGTCTTGACATTATAGGTATCATGCACTGTTTTCATGCTCTAATCTTCCTTAAGAAAAATATATGAATAAAAAAAGAAATACATGTATTTATTAGGTAGAAAAGGAACCTTGTATACCTATTTTACATGTAAAGAGGGCTATTGGTAGATCATTCCCTTGTGGGACACGAATTCTGAAAATAACTCAGGTTCTCTTTGTAAGGGGGTTCCTGAAGAGCCAGCACCATGAAATTATAACATGAAGGAAAGCTATTCAGTCTCCTTTGAATATAATGACTTTATTTTTTGAATGACTTCATTGACGTCATACATTTCATCTGCTATCAATATTAGTTTGCGCTCTGCAGCTGTCAACTCTGGATGGATTTATTTAATTTTTTCACAGATGATGTACTTCGGGATAAAATAATTAAATTTGATCAGATTTGATACGGTTTGCAGAGCAGAAAGCCCCATCGTTTGTTCAGAACAAACGAAATCTAGTTATTATTATTATCATACGTATTCTTCTAACCTCCTTCAAGAATTAATTGAAATATGTTCCCAATGTCCAAGCAACATGAATATTAAATTGCCTCAACAAAAAACTTTAAATTATTAAATTCAATTATTTTCAATTTTCAGTGACGTCAAATGATGTCAGAGCTGACGTCAGCTTGAAATGTTTGTTTTCGCGATAGAGCCTTTAATTCTAGTTGGATTATTTTGATATTTCACAAATGTGTATTAGGTTCTAGATGTGCACTTTGGTATTCAAACTTCCAAAATCGAAAAGATTAAGATTTCATGGCAATACCTAGTTTCGAACTTTGGTCCTAATATACATTTAAATGATACAATGCTCCCATGATGCGTTAGACGCATGATGGACAGCATATCGGCATAAGGGTTTACATTCTATTTTCTGAATGCTTTTCTCTTAAGTCACGTGATAATTACGTCGTTTAAAAGACAAAAACGTATTTTTTAAGATATCTCTCGCTCTGGCATCATATATTTTGAGTCAATCTTAATTAAATCTTCTGAATTAATAGAGTTAAAATTGAAGTGACGTTATGACGTCATGCATGCTAAAGCAAAAATTGAAAAAATCATATAAAATCGTCAATTTGTCCAATGAACTTTAATTTTTAAAAAATGTCGAATCTTAAGACGTTCATAAGGTCTTGAAAATTTCAAGTGAATACGTCATCAAACATGGCAGATATTCATCTTTTTCGGATAAGGTATTATACATGAAAATCTAGCAAATTAAAGAAAGAAAAGAAAGCGGTGATTGAGTTGGTTGACCACGATCCCGATGTTCTTACGCAAGAAAGAGTTCCCGGGTTAAATGGTGAATTGCGATGCGTACTCGAGTGAATGAACTGCATTTAAGGATGAATTATTTTATACTAGGAACAGAAATTTGATACGGATACTGTGAAATCATAAATTTTTGTGGGACACTATTTTTCTTCGAATTCGTGATGGGTTTTATCCACGAATATTAATCCCCATGGCTACTTGTCTCTTATAATTATAGAGTTCACGTTTTCTAAAACAAAGATCCAAGAATAAATGTAGCCACGAAATTCCCTTAGGTAGATAATGAACGAAATTTAATGTCAACGAAAATTAATGACTTTACAGTAACCTATTGTCTTTGTTATTACGGCTTTCCACAAACCTGCGAAAAACGTATAGGGTTTGTTATGTTTATTCTTATTACGGCTTTCCGCAAACCTGCGGAAAACGAATTGGGTGTGTTATGTTTATTAGGGCTTTCTGCCTCTTTGGGTTTGTTAAGTTTTTACTTATTATCATTATTTCTCCTTTTGGGGTTCATAATAAAACAGGCTGCCGATAAGCCAGCAGCATAAAATTTTAACAATAGGCAGAGTGATTCTGGTCATTTTGAATGCAATAATTTTCATCTTCATATGACGTCATGTAACGTCACGGTTGAAATATGCTTACAAATTTGGTTCGCGCTCTGTAGCGGGCATTTCGGATATGTATACATGTATATACATATATATAGTGATTTAATGCCCCCCCACCCTTATCCCCGACTTTTGTGCCAAACCCCTTTAGGATTGACTTGATTTGTTCACTTTTAAGTTAAAAATATAATTAGATGTTACAAAGGCTTGTGATGAGTTAAAAGCATGAACATTGGACAGCATATGTGTCCAGAGTTTTTCTTTGAATTGTATAACGTCTCACCGTAATAAGAAATTTTGTATCAAAAAAGCGGTTTTTAGATCCTGCAGGCTTTATGTTTTGACCGATTTGCAAATTCTTTTTCACTGAAAGTGCAACATAGTATCTCATTGTACAAAGTAACTTCCGTTTCCTGAAACTCGCAAAGGTCAAGGTCATATGTCAGTTATCCGTCTTTCCCTTTGACGATAGGTATCTCAGAAACGATAAATATTCTATCGAGGCACTATGGGCAAAATATGTAATGCTTTGAAAGACCTTTCAGATGATTGTTAGATGATAAACTTATTTATTTTACGTCCATTGGGAAACAGTTGACATAAACAATATGACCCCGATCTATCGATTCAAATTGATTCTGTTTGTCGATTTTATTATAAAATCAGAATTCTAACCTTATCTAAAGTTAAACCTTTTTCTATATATAATGTAAATATTCATAATTGCCCGAAGTAGAATGCATAAGGCTGTATTTTCCCACTGTTACGATTTATATCCCTGGCTTCGAAAGCATCGAGGCATGACAAGCTGCAATAGCCACCTGCACAAATAGGTCGACAGTATGATGTTGTCTATATCTGTTTAAGATCTGTGGATTTGATTAGCAAAATTCGATTTAATTCAAACTTGCAATTCAAATAAGGGACATTTATATCCTGTTATATACGAAGCGAGACCAATACTATTTGGGTAAACAAGATTGATCGACAGCTGGATAATATACCTAGATTAAATACCCTGTACCAGATGTCCCAGGTGGCACCTGGACCCCCGGCCAGAAAGTGTTTAACATCCAGAACGTCCTACCTACGTCACCATTATGTATATAGTAAGACAACTAGTATATAGTATTATCATGTATTCTAGTAACTAGGATTACTGGTTTTCACCCACGCATTCCGTGTTTGATTTCGGCATCGGAATCACTTTATTACCTTTGGTGTTTTCTGAAGATAATTCGGCATGGGTCGAAAATATTTCAAGACCCTTTATGGCGCAAAATAATGGTCGTTGTAATACGTGTTCCCTAAAGACGTTTGAGACATACATCTACCTATGTTTGTAATAAAACATGTATGTAAGGTTTATGTCCCAACGACAGCATTGCAATCATTTGGTGATTTTGTCTCCATGAGACAGGAAATGTAGTGGCTCACTGCGATATCATGCATGTGGCGTATACATGTGACAACATGCCACACAGTCATAATATCCTGACACCGGGCCAACCAGTTCATGGACTTGGCTGTATTTATGCTGATATGTTCCTCCTTTCTCTTTCTCTCTATCTTTCCATTCGTCTGTTTTCATCTGTCAATATATCTATCTCTCTTTTGCTCTTTTCCTTCTCCTGTGATTTGTCTCTGTCGCTCTCTTTCTTATTCTCTATTTTTTTCTTTTATCGCAATTAAAAACATTCAATTTCAGATTGACATAAAATATGATGTACAGAATTTATCTTTTCTATCCTTTTCTTTCTTGTTTCTTTCCCCTTTTATTTCGATCTCATTTATCTCCCTCTACCTTATATACTCATTCCTCTTAATTAGAAAACGACAGATACTGATGTAATTTACAAAACTGTAAATTGTACAACTAGATGACTAAATTAATCAAACCGGGGACACACCCTGTTTAGATGAAATTCGGATAGGACACGTTGGCATGGTATACCTAAGGTTTATATATGACATACCTGAGGTTTTAATTTTTTTATGGACCACTTCACATCAATGTGATATATACATTAAAATGATAATATTAAACAAACGAAAAGGCTTTTATGTGTGGTAATGCCTCAAGGCTAGCAAAATATTATCTAGTATTTTTAAAAGTCATTATTGAATCTACCAAACATTTTAAATAAGCTTTTAAATAAATATTCAGAAATATAAAAAAAATTCAGAAGAACGCCCTAGACCCTTTCTTACATGGGTAAGAGACATCGTCTCAAACACCCGCCCCTGCCGCCCCATTCAACAACTTCCGACATCTCTATGACGATTATCCGTTTCTTTGTCACCCTAGGTTTAACGGCCCACCGACAGTATTTCAGTAATTTATGAACAATATCTACATGACATATACACTTATTGACGTCATATGACGTTCTTCCTCACAGACTGAAAAGAACTATTGAAGACTAATATTCAATCCAAATATCAGCTTTCTAACTCATCTGGAAGTAATGTTATACGTATTTGAAATTTGACGTCAATGGTTCGAATCTTGGTTTTGCCAAAGAACATATTACATATATACCACCACATATATTGGTTTAATATAACCGCACGGTATCGGGTTCATTCGCCCCAAGTACACATGAAAATCCAAATGATCCTGCCGGGATTCGAACCCACGCGGTGAGGGGCTGGGTGAGTGTTAAAGTCAGCCGAATTCCTGAAGGAAGTGTCCAGATTGTATAGACCCAACATGGACTGAGTATAAATGTATCATGAATGTTGTTGTTGTATTGGGGTTTACCGTCGCTGCGATAGTGTATCATAAATGTATATAAATGTAAATAACGTGTAAATAATGTACTTTTTTTACGCCATGAAAGATATGTCGACATGTAAATAAAATATTAACTTTATCCTACTTTTGTTTTATCTTGATACTAAAGACAGAAAGAATCTATCTATCTATCTATCTATCTATCTATCTATCTATCTTCTATCTATCTGATAAATTTAATAACAAATAGCATACGTCTAAATTTGCTAGATAAAAAATAACCCACAAAAATGACTAAATATGATAAATGAAATATGAATACATACTCATTCAAACATACATGCATATAATAATACAACCGAATACACAAACATTTATATATTATTTCATTCAAATCCACCAATATAACAATAGGGCGAACCGACTCACAATTTAGGGCGAAGGGGTATAGGGCGAAAGCGAATAAGGGCGAAAGGGTGTAGGGCGAAAGGGAATTGGGGCGAAACGACCCATAATCTAACGTACCCCTTAATTAGGCTTTGTGCGATCTTGCAAGACAGAATTACATCGCTCTTTATATTAGCATTGGGAAAAATCAAATTTTACACATTTTAATGCTTAGTGTGTGTCGTTAATGTTTGTGTTAAAGTTGAATTAAATTTGGATAAAGCACATGAGCTGTAAATACTTTTTGAATGGTATTGTCAACTGCTGTTTTATACGTTTCTCGATTTTTGGGCATTAACTTTGCCAGCTATGGTTGCTTCTGGTGAAGCTTGTCATCTGCTAAACCTTGCATCTGTCTCCCATCTGTCTCCTGGATATTCATTTAATTGAGTTTCAGTTTGCGTCGTCTACGAAAGAACAAATAGGTCATAGCCACAATATGAGAGAACATGAAATAAATACTGTTGCATAAATGTCATTTGTTAAAATTCTATGGGGCATACTTGTTATAACTGACCTTGGATTTAACCTATATTTCTGATCATAATCAAACAACCAATAAATTAAGCCAGAAATCACATACTGCATTTACCGAATTGAGGGGCGAAATATATATATATTTATGCCAAACATTTTCAAATAAACATTTATTAGTAATATTTATGACAACTAAATAACTGAGTGCAATATTGAGTTTGCATCATTCATTTAAGCAATGTTGAAAACAAAAAAAGAAAAAGAAATCGTGCATCTTGTACTGCCTTGTTTTTCCATAAATTTAGGATTAAAACTCGATATTTGCATATTTTTGGTTAACATCTCGCGGTATATTCATTACTGTGTTGACATTGCAAGAATACAATATCATTTAAATGTAATTCTAAATAAGAAAGATAACTTTTTTAAAAATTATTTTAGCATTATTTATAAACAATTTGTTTAAAATGTAATACTTTATAAAACCTATTTAAGTGGCGTATATACAGAATATATACCACCACATATATAATCCTACAAGATACGCTAACAAAATAAAAATCAGTGAAATACTTGGCCACGTATGATATACCCATCGGCTTATCAATCCACACAAACACACAAGAAAGACATCTGTAGCAATCTCATTTTTATCAATAATTGCAATATCTGGATAAAGTGATATTTAGCCAGATGAGCATGAGTAGTATGTGCGTCGGTTTACACCCAAGACCCAGTAACATTTATACGTCAATATTGTTTGACTTGAGATAGAATTAAGATCCCACAAAGGGAGCTGGCCAATGTTTACGTTAATCCTTAGCTTTACCTTGGTAACGGATTAAATATTGTCAAATTATACGAGTTTTAGAGGGAGCCAGTATGCGCGTTATAAAGTGATTTATGCATCGAAATATTCCGTTCTGTTCAACAATGTATACGTTATTTGTAATACATAAAAAATGTTCGGAATTGTTTAAGCTTTAAATTCGTAATGTTTTAACTATCTTGGTTGAAACAAAAAGCTTTAAATCAGTTTTTCCTGTCTAGGGCAACCGTTTACGATATCGATTTTCAAAATTTTTATATCAATTTAACCTCAATGAACCGGAAGTTCAATGGCGGAGAAACCGGAAATGACGCCATCACATATAAAAATTGGCTCGATCTCTCTTCATAGACAACCGACTGACTTGTTATTGGTCTTTCTCTCTCTCTTATGCATACTATATTTGGTGGAAATGAAATGCATTTTTGTATTTAAATTCATGGTGTTATACTATGAATTTTGAATTTATTTAAAAATATGTCTAAAAAAGATTTAATTTACTCTTCCCTCCTCCTCTCCCTCCTCCTCCTCTCCCTCCCTCCCTCCTCCTCAACCTCCCTCCTCTTCTCCCTCCCTCCTCCTCATCCTCCTCTCCCTCCTACTCCTACCCCTCCCTTTCCCTCCGCCTCTCCCTCCCTCTCCCTCATTACCCACCTCCCTTCTCCTCTCCCTCCTTCTCCTCCCTCCTCCTCCTCTCCGTCCTCCTTCTCTTCTAAGTGAAATAGTGAGAAAAATATGTAAGAATAGGCGAGTATTTACTTAATTTACATTGACAGAATGTACATTACTGTATGCGATAAAGTCTTTACAAGAAAAGACAATATGCTAAGGCATCATAATAAAGTTCACGATATTAGCGAAAATGCTCCATTGGAAAGCGGTGAAAACGAGACGATACAAACAGTTCATAATCAGAAAATGATCTTTATACATCCATTTACTATGGTCATATCGGGGCCCAGTTCTAGCGGTAAAAGCGAGTGGACTAGAAGACTTTTTCTGTCATATTTGATTGAGCCATCGCTAGAAAGGATTATATTTTGTTTCGGACAATGGCAATCTATGTACAAAGAACTCGAGAAAAGATTTCCATTCATTGAATTTGTTCATGGTATACCGGACCTTATCGACAATCCCAGATATTTAGACATTACCAAGAGAAACCTTATAGTCTTTGATGACCTGATGACAGAAGTGAAATGTGACCAAAGAATCGCTGATATCTTTACACGCGGCAGTCATCACAGAAATTTGTCGGTCATTTTTTTGACTCAAAACTTATTTCCTCAAGGCAAATCCTGCCGAGATATCGCCCTTAATACGCAGTATTTGGTCCTATTTAATAATCCGATAGATAGACAACAGGTGACAACATTGGCTAGAAGAATTTATCCATCAAACAGTAACCTTATGAAGAAATTTTAACAAGCAACTTCTAAACCGTACGGTTACTTTGTCATAGATTTGAAAGCGAACACGCCGGAATAGGAACGTTTACGTACTGACATATTCGAAAAAAAATGATACTGAAAGAACGAACTTGTTTCCTTCGGATATAAATTCCGAACGCGACAGCGACTCCGAACTGGGCAGTGACAGCAATTCTGGTTCTATTTATAACGACGATAAAGACCTAAATGGTAAAAAGAGAATTGCCACTTTCAGCGGATCGCCTGGTAAACGATTTCGTGAAGACCTTCAAGAGCAGCTATCACTTAAAGGCATATGGGAGAGGCGATTTAAGGAACCCTTAAGGAAGTCTAATCAGGAACGGTTCGAAAAGGAGGTGAACGGATACTTAGAGAGAGGATACTCGCAAAACGAGGCCGAATCTCGGGCGGCCAATGACTCATTGTTCCAGCTTCGTAACGAATTGAGAAGAGACTACGGGAAATTTCTGATATACTTTTACGCGTTACAACAAGACGCTACGCAACAACAAATATTACAATCGGCATACAAACTTAGACGGGAACACAACATGACTTTCCCAGATTCTATACGACAAGCCGTAAAATTAAGAAAAGATCCTAATCATGTGACCAATGAGAGTGATGACGAAAGTGAAGAAGAAAATAAGTAAAAGTACAGCGAAAGAGACCAGGAAAAATGCGTAAGAATAAGCTAATATTTGCTTGATACTAAATGAAATCATGGGCTCGATAGAAGTATATGACCCGCAACAACAAAAATGGGTTCCGTATAACCCTGACCCCAAGGCGTTGTATCAATATTTAAAAGATTTAGGGACGGCTACGCTCAACCCGACCACCTTGGACGATATTTTGTGGGGAGCGGTAGTCATAAAAGATAGCCGAAATGAACAAACAAAAAGAAACCCCGACCGTAAACCTAGTGACGCCCGTAGCACAGGCCATTGAAATAGCAAAGTCCGAAGTAGAACGAGCGCGCGATACTCCTAAGTAGAAAAAACCGTATGAACGACCTAGGAACTATCCGAATAATTGGAGAAAACTAAATACTGAAAACGATGAACAATATCGAGCTCGAACATTTGCTGAAAGGATATCGAGTGACTGTGTGTTTTGCCGATGAAGTCAAAATAAAAAAGAGGAAATTTTGTTATTTCAAATATGATGAAAACTGGAGAACGTGGACAACATTGGGTGGTTTTTTATTTCCCGCGCAGCGGACCGGACGAATTCTTCGACTCTTTAGGACGAAATCCAGAATTTTACCAAGTGGACTTTGAAAAACGTTTAAAAAGACCCTATTTTATGAACTGTAATCAAATACAAAGACAGTGACTCAGACGTATGCGGACTATACTTCGTGTACTATGTGATTAATAGATCTGCCGGAACATCAATGAAAGATATTGTTAAGCCTTTTGACGCGAATAACATGAAATATAATGACATACTTGTCGCCAAAATGTTTGATTCTATATTGTTATTGTGTTTGTATATTGAATTTATCTTTTTATAGTTAATAAAATTGTCAAACGTATTTATCTTTTTTAGACATATTTTTAAATAAATTCAAAATTCATAGTATAACACCATGAGTTTAAATACAAAAATGCATTTCATTTCCACCAAATATAGTATGCATAAGAGAGAGAGAAAGACCAATAACAAGTCAGTCGGTTGTCTATGAAGAGAGATCGGGCCAATTTTTATATGTGATGGCGTCATTTCAAGTTTCTCCGCCATTGAACTTCCGGTTCATTGAGTTCATCGTAAAGCTTTTAAAAATACCTTTCTATCGATACCAGGATCGTGTAAATCGGTCGAGAAATGACTGAGATACAGCCTTAAGTATATTTTGTGTAGAAAAAATTGAATTTGGCGCCATTTTCCGGTCACGTGACTTTTTCAAACGCTTATATCTCGAAAACGAAAAAAGATAGACCTATAAAAGTATACATATTTAGAATCAGCGTGGCGAGACCTTTCGAACGGTACATGAAACACGGCTTTTGGAAAAAGTTGAAAATTTGGTTTAAAAATCGCTGTTACGTCATAACTTAGTAACGGTTGAAAATTGAATCGGTTTATTTTGAAGTATTTTGATAAATCTATCAATTGATATAAAAATTTTGAAAATCGATATCGTAAACGGTTGCCCTAGACAGGAAAAAATGATTTAAAACTTTTTGTTTCAACCAAGATAATAAAAACATTACGAATTTAAAGCTTAAACAATTCCGGACATTTTGTATGTATTACAAATTACGTATACATTGTTGAACAGAACAGAATATTTCGATACATAAATCACTTTACAACGCGCATACTGGCTCCCTCTAAAACTCGTACAATTTGACAATATTAATCCGTTACCGAGGTAAAGCTAAGGATTAACGTAAACATTGGCCAGCTCCCTTTGTGGGGCTAACTTAATCCGATCTTAAGTCAAACAATATTGACGTATAAATGTTACTGGGTCCTTACAAGGTTGATTTCGTGTATAAACTTGACCATTCTTGTTCATTCTCGTTTAACTGAAATAATACATGGTGTTTGTGTCGCTAGTCAGTACATATTGACGTATAAAAGCAAAACGTTCGAGTCTTTTTACCAACGTCAAGATGACTCTTAAGGACAAACTAAGAAATGTTCAAAGAGTGTATTTTAAATTGTTATTGGACTTAAGATTTATTGGAGTATTTTGAGGAAAAATGGTTTGGAAGTTACCAATTTGGTAAGTTGATTTTTCATCAAAAGCAAGAAGTGATCTGTCGCTAAAATGATAGTTTGTTTTCAGTAGTTTATTATTATTATTATTATTGGGAATACCTAAATTATTTCCATTATATTCTGTCATTTAAGTATATGCACAAGAAAGGCTGAGAAAAATCTGGAATACTTATTAAATAACTGTGTTGAAAAAAATGTTCACTTAATATGTTAATGTGAAACAGACCTGGGCTTCGTTTTGAATACGTGATTCGATTGGTCATAAAATGCTGAGATTTGATTGGTCAAGGACTCGTTCCTGATTGGTGGAAAAAGAAGGTTTCTGATTGGTTGAATTTTCAATCCGTTCAATACAAAAGACACACCAATAGTTAAAATAGTGCCGGGTTAGTAATCGTGAACAAAAGCTATTGTTCGCATTTCCGCTCCTAAATCAACACGCGCCAGACAGAGTGGCGACTTTAAAGGGATTAACTTTTGACAGCTGAATAAGCCATTGTTCGCATTTCCGTCCCTATATCAACACACGCCAGACAGAGGGTCTACATTAAAGGGATTAACTTTTGACAGTTGAATAGGCTATTGTTCGCACATCCGTCCCCAAATCAACACACGCCAGACAGAGGGTCTACATTAAAGGGATTAACATTTGACAGTTGAATAGGCTATTGTTCGCATTTCCGTCCCTAAAGCAATACCACTATTGTTCCATCGCTAAAAATAGATCGTCTATTGTCAACGCAGGTGGCCTTGGCCTGGGAAACGAATATGAACTGATGCAATAGTTGCACTCGATTCATTCGAAGGTAGGACGTTGAACAGAACACATCGTAAAGGTGAATATTTTTATTACAGTATTTAGACATATTATCAGATATATATTATTTCATAGTTACCATCGTTATTACTGTTTGATCCTATTATTGTTATAATTGATGTTCTGGATATTTAATTATTGATATTATTTTTATTATTATTATTATTATTTTATTATTATTATTGATATTATTATTATTATTATATCATTGTTTGAGATCGAATGGAAGTGACACTCAATTTCCGCGAGTAGATCTCGGATCAAGTATACAAGTCACCTCTATATAATATACCACGCATGCGCACAAATATAAATTGGAAGCCTGTTACTTTTGTATAATATGATGAACATATTTTATTCAAAATCCTATTGTCTACCGATATGGTCATTCTAAATATAGACCAATGATGTCATTCTAAAATTAGAAAAAATCTGATGACGTCACTCCTGCGCATGCGCAGTCTTGGGTATAAACCGACGCACATACTACTAGCATGTTAACGGAAGAGATCATATATTTATAGTACCTTGTTAGAAAACATTTTTGTAATTCAATTTATATGAAATGTATTTTCTCCTATTTCTTTTTTTTTTAAATCATTGAATATATCCACATAGATTCCTAACTATATTATGTTCTTTTTTTTTTAAACATTTCAACACACAATGTCGTGTTTTTCATTAAAATAATACAATATTTAATATTCAAATACAAAATTATATTCATATTCTAACTTGTTGCATAGGCTACTAGTAAAGGTACACTAACAAAGGCACCGACCCATCTTTAACTTCTTAAAGCCAATGAAAAGATACTTTCGGTTTAATTACTAAAATCTGAACTTATTGATAATGATAATATTGTATGTAAAATATAGTTGAAATCATAAATATGTTCATAAGATTTGGCATAAATCACTCAATCTTCTCTAAAAATGGTATTTTAGTCTTTTTTTCAACAAGAGATAAAATAAGTTTTTCAGTTGGTTCTGAACTTGTGATGATCAAGATGATGATGATGGGGGTAAATCCGTTTTATAAAGTGGAAGTAAACGAACTTTTGGTGTGCGTAGATAAGGCCAGCTTTGGTGATGTCCTTTTATTACTATATATATTTAGCAATTTGGTCTAAAAAATAACATTGAGGTGCTGAACGAGATACAAATGTCTGTTCATTGATGTCAAATTAAAAAAAGTCCCAACACCAACTTCTTAAATCATTTTATATTTGTAAAATAAATGATATGTCTAGCAAAAAAGCTGTGAAAATCACCCCCTTTCATTCAAATGCATGCTATCTCTGAAACATATTTTTCAAAATCTGACGCCAAAGTGCGTTGGATTTGCTACTATCTGGTTTTGTGATGCGAAAATACAAAGTGTGTTCCCACAATCCACTATTCTTTGAGCGCTTATACACTGGCCACTCAGACAAAGAGAAAGAAGTACATTATTTTTTGTTAAAATGAAACGGAACATGCAAGTACTAAGGATTTTCCCCAGGAATTTTTCGAACGCTGAACGTTGCTATTGAACACATTGTTTTCGGACAGACAATATACGCGTTGTGTGTGTAAAACTGAATTTTAAGAAATACAATCTATAACATACTGACAAAAGTTCTTGGTTAGAAGGAATACCTGCGTGATATGAACAGAGAGGGCAAAAGTGACAATTGTCCGAAAAGATGTAAAACTATTGCAGTTGCATTTGCGTCTAAAGCTCTTCAAATATATGCGCACTTATCAGAGTTAAGTAAATATTTTGATAAAATGTCTTATATTGGTATAAAAGCTATAAGTATTTACTTTTTTATGTATTTAAGGATATATTGCTTACATGTATTTCACAAGTTATCGCCAACAGTCTGATAAACATACGTACTTACACCTTTAAGGCCAATAATGTAAACAATGAGAATATTTTGACATCCATACAAAATACTAAATGGCGAGATTTGATCAAAATTTGCAATGTATAATTGTTATTTCACAGCAGATATTTGCACATTATATACCATTTGCGCGAGTCTAAATATATAAGCGCCACTTTATATTTTCTTTATCATGAAAAGTGAATTAAAGCGAAAAGTCATTATGAGATATAACGGCCTTAAACCATTGGACTATATAACTTATTTAATGCGGTAAAACTTCAAATAAGAGGAGTCCAGTATCTGGGCCACAGGACTGTCTGATAAACACGTTATTTATAAAAGCGTAGTTAACGCACAAATGCAGCATAATATAATCACAAATACTAGGATAACATCCATATCACGACTATTTTCAGGACATTTTTTCTCCTCAAGTGATTTTTTTTTTCGAAATAATGGACCGGGTGTATATTTAATGAGTACTTTCTGTTCCTCAGATGGTTACCAAGGTTTCAAGTCCAGTCACAGAACCAGTTAAAAAGCTGTTGGAAGAGATTACAGTTGTGACGGCCTATTTCAATATTGGACGTTTCCAAAAAGGAGGTGGAAGCACGTTCTTTTCCTTAGACACCTACAAAGGATGGTCCATGCAGTTTTCAAAGCTACTGAATCCATTGGTGGTTTACACGGATTCTCAAGAGTTTTGTGAACTGTTCAAAAGGATTCGCGAACATCATTTGAATAAAACCAAGTTAATTCTGATCAGCCGAAATTCCTCCTGGGCTTTTCAAAGAGAGAAAAAAATTTCAGATATACTCTCACAGCCAAACTATCCAAAGCATCATCCAAATACCGTGGTGCCTTTATATGGATGTGTGCAGCACGCCAAGTATGACGTCATCAACAGAACGGCAAGAGCAAACTACTTCAACACCAAATATTTTGCCTGGATTGATATCGGTTATTTCCGAAACAAGAAATCCGAAAATAATTTTCGGCTTGTAAAACCACGTGACTTTGAGGAAAATAGAATTGCAGTTAATTTGGTAAATAGTGTTTCAATGGCATTGAAACCGCAGACTATATTCAGAAGAAATATTGTTTACGTGGGAGGTGGAATGTTTTTCGGAGAGAGGAATGTTATCATACACTATGCTCACCAGTACAGAAGGGCAGTTGACTTTTTCCTCTCGAAAGGTTTGTCAAATACTGACCAGCAAGTGTTATTATCATTGTATTCGGATGAAGGACGCAAAAATTTAAACCCAGAGATAGATATGCAACTTTACTCGTCAAATCCACCCGGAAACTGGTTCTACCTGGGGAACAGTATGATCCGGGAAGATAAATAAAAAAAGAATTTGTACCGAAATTAAAGTAAAATACGTGTAAACTGGCTAAAGAATCTTAATTAGATGGTTGTTCTCCAGAACACTTGCGTCGCCTGCATTCCAACAGTTGTCACAAAATTTATAAAATAACTTATGCTTCTATCCACAAGGTATCTCTATACGAAAACAAGGTCCTCTCATTTGACACAAACACCAGCATTTAAAAGTGACCTCTTTCTATTTGCCGTGCTTAGTGAGAGGCACAACAAGCAAGATATAGGACTCCTATGTATTTTACTTTAACACCTAATAAAATATTTGAAATGCATCTACAATAGTATTGAAGTTAAGCTTATTGGCAAAACTCTCGTAAAAAATTGAACAAAGGGTAATTAAAGAATTAGCGGAAGTACTTCCTCAGCAGTGCACCTCTACAATTCATAAGGTATCCATGATCCAGGTTTGGAATGAATCCAACCTATAGTATCGAAATTATACTCCAGAGATGTTTTTACAAAGTCAAATATATATGGTGTTGATTCCTACATAGAATTACGCATATACACCTGACATTATGATTTATGATTATCACTAAGTGCCTTTTCTGTAATCATATCAAACAGTTATGAAAATGTTTCCAAGGTTTGGGTGAATCCCAAGCAAATGTTGAAATATTTCAATATTTTTTAACAAAATCAATAAAGGGGATAATTAAAAATATAATCCCGGATAGTAGAGGAGTGCAAATTAGGATATGATTTTTGATGAAATTGGAGATTTTTTTTATACAAAAGAATGATGTCGCGTAAATATCGCCTTTACATAGTTTGTTTTTAGATGCAAAGGGACTTCGAAACTAATTTTTAGTAATTACATGTATGCAGGTTTCGATCATTTTACGGTGTTAAAATAACCCCTGTAGGAAGCTTGAACCTGTGTAACATACTAAAAATAACATCTACCTACCGGCCTCAGACACCTCCAGGGGATCTTGTTATACTATAAAATGACCGAAACCTGTATATCTACCATCTGAAATCAGTTACAAGCCACTGAACTTCGCAGCATAATTATTTCAATCAATAAACAGAAACTGACGGCGCTGGATACAAGCACTGAGAACAAATCAAAGCGTTGAGAGCGCCGAGAGAACAAGATTGTCGCATTTCTTTTATTTATCACAGTATATTTAATAAACGGGGACCAAATTTTCAAGCGATAACAAACTTGAGGCTGACTTAACTTTGCGTTTTTAAGTTCGTAACAAGAAGAAAAATTGAACACATCATTTGTTCAAATGGCATGCTAACATTTAGCACATCGCCACTTTTACTCTCCCTATTTCTCTTGCCTTCATTTTTTAAAAGATTTATATCTGCATTCATATCTGAATCAAAAGGAAGCAAATCTAAAACACCAAGCTTTAAGTTACCCAGCAGATCTGCAGCTCGTCAAACCCCCTTTCACTTGAGACAGACACAATTTCAGTGCCTTGAAAGCTTTGATTCTTTTACATGTCTAGACTTGTGCTGAAAGAATTCCTTGTTATCTAATTATATATCGATAAACATTATATAGATCTATATTTTTTTCAGGATTGTCGATTTTTTTATTTTCATTAATCACAATCATACGAAAGTACGAAAGCCATTGAGCTCATTTTCGTTGATAAAAAATATTTGTTCGCGTAAAGCGCGAACTTTCGCGAATAAACGCAAAACTTTCGCGAATTAACGCGATGCCTTCGTGAATTAACGCAATACTGTCGTGAATTAACGCGTTATTTTCGCGTTTGAACGTTAAATATTCACAAGTTTCACACCCAGTTTCACAAAAACACTATAGCATATTTTATGAGTTATGATATCTTCTACAAAATTTATAACACATACGCACACACACCTAATAAATCTAATTAATAGTATCGCTTAAATGAAATATAGATAGAAAATCTATATTAATCTATAAAAATAATATGATAAAAATAATCATGAAATATACGATGGTGTTTTCCTGTTTGTCTGTTTATAGTAATGTCAGAATCACAAAACTGGGTGTGAAACTTGTGAAATTTTCGCGTTAATTCACGGAGGTTTCGCAATACAACGCGAAAGTAATGTATTAATTCGAGAAAGTTTCGCGTTACTAGCGCGTTAATTCGCGAAAGTAACGCGAAACAAACGCGTTATAACGCGAAACTAACGCATTCGCGAAAGTTTCGCGTTAAAACTCGAAAACAACGCGTTCATTTGCGATTTCTTTTTACCAACGAAAATGAGCTTAATGCGCATTCGTTATTTTCCCTTGCCTGCATTTTACTTATAAATAAGATGTCAACTTTTTAGGTAAGTCACAATTTATTCATTTTTTTAGAAAATGAAATATTTATGATAACACAAAACCAGTTCAATTGTCCTAGCATTACTATACTAGAGTGTGAACATTGCATGTACTTCACACGTTTGATCATTCCATTTTCCAAACTTAGGCTTAAAAAAAAATAAGTGTAACTGTAATGGATGAAACTTAAGACGACATTGCCTAATGTTGACAGAAAGTCGTGTATTCAAAGTTTTTCGTGTTAGAAAAATGCACAACTATTTCAACTGATAATAGACGGGAAAATGATTTCGTAATTCTAAAAACGTCAACACGATCTAGGCACGGAACTAATATTTTGCGTGCAGACGAACAATTAAAGTTTCTATCACATTGATATTTTTATATGACCGAGTAATAATAACTTCCTCTAGTAACATTGAGTTGTAATGCGCGTAAATTTGAAATCAACATCGAAGAACAGATGGGAAAACTACTGATCAAAAACAGAGGATTCCTCAAATTACCTAATATAACGTTACATCTATTTACTTCACTTCTTGAATTACAGAAAACAACCATTTGTCTAATATATTGCAACTGTACAATTTTACAAACAAATCAAATAAATGGCTCAACGACTGTCCCAAAGGATGTTCCGATTCATTATGTTAACGGTGAATTAGTATATAAGCAAATGACCAATAGATATTGAATTTCTACATATTTATCACAATCTAATATTATATACGTAAAATCAGAATTTAAAATATGATATCATTTAGTTATTTTTCAAAAAGAAATAATCAAATCACAATTTGTAAATTTCGCAACATATTAAGTTTTGGGGTATTGTACAATTACAAAGACAATCATATTTTATTATATTCTAAGGATAAAAAATAAAAGAAAAAGAAAAAAAAAATACCAGAATGTTTCTCATTGTAATCAAAAGAAGGAGACGCGGAATTAACATGACGCCAAAACGCCCCGAAATGAATATGCATATCGGTTTAACCAGTGAAAAGCTGTATAAACCTCCGACAAAAAAATGTACGTGAATCTTGCTTTCAATAGTTACCTTAAGTCAACAACCTCCAACAAACATTTGGGGCGGGGATATACCTATTTTGGCGTCAAGTTAATGGACGGTTCCGTAATTTGTATGTAACTCCTCCCCCTATTGATAATTTGACAGTTTCTATTCATACCTAGGTCAAGTGCTCACAAACAGTATCACAAACAAAAAGCACATGTTCTTTTGAGGAAAGTAGGTCAACCGTTCGCCTTGTGTTTCACAATTACACTGGTTGGATAAGCCGGTTAATGTAAACATACTTGACTGATAGTTTAGGAAACATTCATTGTTTTAAGTCATACTTGTATTTTTCTCTTTTACGCACCGTTGACCTAAAATATCCACGCAAAAGATCACATATCCACGCTTTCCACGAAAAACGTCTACGTATCTTTCGTACGCCTTAATATCTTAACTCCTACCAGGACATCGAAAAACAACAACAACAAACAACAAGAGCAGCAACGAGAGAGAAACAACATTAAAAAAAAATAAAAATACAAATTACTATTCACTATGCACTTTGTAATGTAGTATGATGTTTTTGCCATGTAGGCCTACGTAATTGTGTTCAGGGAGCGAGAGAGAGGGAGCGAGAGGGAGACCGAGAGAGAGAGAGAGTGAGAAAGAATTGTAAAGCAAATTAATTAGCTGAGTAATCGACTGCTACAACAGAATATCTACGTAGACAACTCTACAGGATGATGCTCACAGATCAAATAATTAGAAACATGAAATATGAACAAGCAAAATACATAGTGACAATGAATTGTGATGTATTTGAATGTAATCTCAATATCTCATTTATTCATTTAACGCGATGTCTATATAGGTGGATATATTATGCAATTCTACAACCAAAGACCTAGGTCTTTGCTACAACTAATGAAATGTGCGAGACGATGATGGCTTGGCTCAAAATCACTCATGATGTTGTTTTTTTCTTAGGCACAGCAATCTTACCCAACTTTTGATGACAATCAATAGAATCGACCGAATGGTTCATTTGTTAAATATAGTGAAACTGCGAGACAAAAGCTACATTGCAATTCTGAAACGCTTGTAAATTCTACCATGTGCTGATATTAGTTTTTTCCGTTTCTAGGAAGCATATTTATCTATGTATATTAAGTACAAAATGAAAACAAATAAAACTGTAATCATAAGATATCACAGGTTAGAATGGTAACTTCGTATGTTGGCCTGTTATCTAGCACTAAGTCGAACCAGAAGAAACGATGTACAGGACATGGACAGGTATGTTTATCTGGCCTTTTGAATATTCCTTTATATATGAACGATTTCAAAATTTAATTTCTGCCTTTGTGTAGTTAATGCATGTTTAATGGTTAATGTCAATATTGAAAACATCTCAACAATGTAAGTATGTGATTTTTCTCCTGTATTTGTTCAAACGTTTCTATATAGTTCAAATAATGTGTAAAGATAACGACATTTCTGTGACCTAGTATTTTAGATTTAGAGGTATAGTATTCTTCACGAAATTAATATGTTAAAGGCAATTTGTTTTTATTTTTATGGTTATTATCTATCCATCTAGTATCTTCTTACACCAGATATACATTTTTTTTTAGATTGCCTTCAACGCATATATGTTTAAATGATAGCACGCATGGATTATTTTAGATGTAGCGTATTTTCAACAAACAGTTGTGCTTTACATGTGAATTTTTTTTTCCACACGCTGTTAAATAAGTCATATCTACTAAGCTGGGACGAGCTCTTAACAAAACATGGTCAAGAAAAGGTTAACAGTAAACAGTTATCATGCGTGTATTGACATACTGAAAACATGAAAGTCATATTTTCATGTTTCTTAACAACATATTCTCTACACCTTGCATGAAATGATCATGACTCGAATTTTGTAACCTTAAAGTGTGTTTTTCTTATGTATATATATAATAATAACATAATAAGATCTTATATTTGTAAAATGGATCTACATACGAGTATATGAAGAAAGAGGTCAGTAAACTGAAATCATTTGTTTTTTTACAGCTGCATCTATATTGCTATTCCTCGGACTCTTCAGATCAGCGGGTGAGTAAATGCACGATCACATGCAAGTTAATATCAGCATTGCGGAAAAAGCTTACATGTTGTTCCACCTTATACCTTTACGTTTAAAACACACACACACACACACACACACACACACACACACACACTTCCATAATAAACCGCGTAAATCTAGGAAAAACTCACAAAAAAGCGTACTGCTTATACTCATGACATTCATTTGATACAACCAAGAGGGTCAAAATCACAATTAACAAAGACAAGTATCAAATCAACTCTCACGTTTCAAATTAGAAATGCAAGCCTATATTACTGAAATATCTAACAGTGAATAAAACGCTTTGAAAATAACATGAATAACTTTTTTTTCAAAAGAAATGCATTTTTTTTAAATCTCAAACATGAGATTTTAGATTTCACATTTTTGCACTAATCAAAGTTTTGGAAATATTCTATGAATAGGAATGTCGTGAAATTTCAAGCGGTATGAACAAGTATAACAGAAGTTATGGCCATTTCAATTTTGGAACAGTTTTGAGACAAATTTGGTGAAAGCAATTTCGCATTGATACAATGCACGTGATATGTTGTGTTTAGCAAACTATAAGGAGTATAAAAGTTATTGTATACACTTATTAAAAGTAAAAAGGAAATACATATATACGATTATTTGCCATTAAAAAACAAAAAACAAAAAAACGTTACTATAAGTTAATGACGCATGATGTTAGTTACGTAATTGTATATTTAGCTAATGAAAAGTTTGTTCTTTAATTAATTATATGATGGGCCAATCCCAACAGTGTCCCACTTTACAACTTGTTCGCCAAATTTTGAATTTAGGGAGCAGTGACTGAGTTCAGCATGCCAAAGTATTCTGAGATCGAGGTTTGGCAAAGATATATAGGACCTGGCATGAATTGTTATTTCATATCAAATTTTACTAAACGAATATATAAAAATGTTATTAAGCGAGCCTCTGGCGAGCTAAATAACACTTTCATGAACAAGTTTAGTAAAATTTGATATGAAATGACAAATTCATGTCAGATTTTTTTATCATATGACCTAGAGTGACATTAAAACGCGATTATAACAAACAAAGAAATGAAGGAACGGACTGTGCATGAATTACTTTTGTAATCTAACACCCAGAAAATAGTTTCAAATAATAACTGAAAATAACGATTTAACGTGCGTATTTCTCTTACATTTTCAATATCATATAAATAATGAATCCAATACATTTAATCCAGCTGTTCGATTTCAACACACTACATATAGAATACACGCGCGTGACGCGGAGTAATGTAATTCGGCCTAAAAGTTAAATTAAATTAAGAAAATAAAACCTTATATACAATCAAATATATATGTATGTAATACATAAAACAACTTATTTTGAATATTGAGGTTAGAATTGACATTAGGCATGGCGACTGAAATTGCGCCATTTATAATGAGTGATAATATAATAGCATTGATTAAAGAAACTCAGGTACAAACTTTTATAAGTGTTAAAGAATGTGTGTTTGAAATATTGGAAGGTTGGCCTTGCTATTTTACTCCAGAGAGTACGAATGGTGGATGGTCAGACTGGTCCGTCTGGAGCACATGTGACGTCACTCACCAGAAGACACGTCACAGGTCATGTGACAACCCTCCGCCGTCGGTGTTTGGACAGGACTGTATCGGGCAGCCGGACGAGAGGGAAACATGTCAAGGTTTGGTCGAGATAAAGCGTTACAATTTTCACTACATTATAATGACCTATCTTTCTCCCAACATGGACTCCATTCACTTCCATTTGGTTACTATTACGAAAACGTTTATCTAGGAACCTTTTTTTTTTACGCTACTGACGCGGATCACATGACGTCAACGCCAGCACTTATTTATAATGCCTGCACTGTCTCCTTACATGATAAATGTGTATAACATGTATATGCCTTTGGTTGTTTGGTTGCCCCAACAACCAGTTTGCTGCAACATCAAACTGTAGACGAATTGCATGATACGATACCATCTCACAGTATCCTAACATCGGGCCAACTAGTGCTGGAACTACCTTTATATGCTCAACATCATGCATTCCATATGGGGACCGCAAACAGAAATAAGGGTATGGTCAGTTGACACATTGAATAGGTTGTGGACTTGAATCCTAATTTGTGTAGAATGTCATCATAGCTGTCACAAGTGAATATACACGTTTAACCCATGAAGCGCTGAAAATCCTCTTCAAAGAATAAAGTTGTAAAACGATGATTGGAAAGAACCCTGCTATGTGCAATCAGGGGCGTAGTTTGACTTAACTGAATGTGTAGGCACGATTCCCTAGGGTGTGAAGCCCATTGTTTGCGAGGCCATTCTGATTGATTTTGGATCTTCCTTTTTGTTGAGAGAATAACCATCTCGTGCGGATTTTCAAGCAGCAAATGATTTAACTAGACGGTCGAATATCATACTTAGTGTATACTTGTATATAGCCTTTACATTATAATATTGAAAATTCATGACTGTCATTCAGTACGTTCCGAAACCGACCTTACATCAAAGTCTGTGTCGTATCGAAGTACTTATGATATTGACAGGAAGTTGCGTCAATGTTTCACGTGTGTTTGAAATACGCTGACGGGGCTGGCATGAAAAGAATACTAATGGAAACTTTTATCGGGTTCACAGCGGAGCGATCTTTAGGCTTTTGATCGAAAAATCTCTTTCATTGTGCTAACAACGAAAATGGTTAAAAGTAATAAATTTATTATTCAAACAATGTAATGAGTCCTGTTGAAATCCCTAAAATAAAAGATAGATCTTAAAACACAATTTCATCATATCGATACAACAATGTGAAGTTTCGTGCATGAATGCATGTGCATTAGTGACATTGAAGTCTATGAGGCGATGTGCACATTTCAAGGTGAATTAGTAACTTTGTAAATCCGGAAATTAAGTAAACTTGGAATTTTGCTACTCTCAGTCGAAAATAAATTATTTACCCCTAACAACTCTCGCCCTTGAGGAAAACAAATGTCTCTTGCCTCTGTCATAATATGACAATACCGTAAAACAAAGTTAATATATAATCCGAAGCACTTTAAGTTCCTTTTCAAATTGACCAACAACAATCGGATTGCATTCATGTACGTTACCATGGTGCCCTTAATATATCGTATGAATATTCTATTTGTGTGAATTACTTTTACAATAAATATGTCTGATTTGTGGCAAAAAAGAGAGCTTTGAACAGCTATGTTGTTTATTTTACACTTTTAAATTCAAGCGCCTAGAAACATAAGCCTGATATCCAGTTCTTACCGTATCTTTATATTATATACACTATTGCTGGGTGTGCCGGTAATTCATTATTCAACACAGTTCTATAAAGTTTTAAAATAGCGAGTTCATATTTCTTCATATTTGAGAAAATATGTGTAGGCACGTGCCTACTGTGCCTAAAGGAAGTTACGCCAATGACAATATGCAGAATTTGGGATTTGCTATAAGCGGTCAATCTATATTCACGTAAGTAAAAATATCAGCACTATACAGGCATGTTTTTTTATATTTAAAATCAACGAGAAATCAAACCAAGTAAAACCACTCTTGACAAATATAGAGTTAAATCTTCATATACAATGAAAAGCATCAAATGCTAATGTCAATAACATTAACACGAAGCACACAATCGCCTTCATTACAGTACGGAGTTAAGCTAGTACGAATATTCTCCATGATGTCGCTTTACATCGAACTCCAACGCAGTGGCTTGGCTCCGCATCAATCACTGTCATAATGAGTTACCACGTGACCATGGTGGGTATCATGTGATACTCCGATCGGCAACACATGATACAGGAAATTTTTACCATTACCCACTGGCAAATTTACAATTACATCTCGGCCTTCAAGGAAGTATTGCAACGCCTTTAGCTGGTTTGGTTTAGAGACAATTAAGCGGTCATAAACCCGAACAGCATCCAGAATGGTTGAAGCCATTTTAGTTTCACTTTCAATTTTCGACTTCCGGTTTGTTGTTGCCGTGTAGAAATAATGATATTTATGCTACGTATTATTTTTAAAATTTTGTCTTCATTATTTCTATCGCACAATAAAATAATCAAAACATGTGATAAAATTATAAAATGAAATTAAATTGCAAACAGCTGAAATCGATCTATTCTAAACTCTTTATGGAAGTGATTGATGCGAAGCCGAGCCACTGCAATGGAGTTTGGCTGTTCTTATCAAACCATATCATATATTCTGCGTTTATTTTTTTAACTGATTATAAGGTTCATAAACTTTTAAGGAACTTCTGACCATGGTGTCTTGAACAGGGACTAAGCGCATATGAACAGAACGATCGAACGAACATGATTAAAAAATTAACGTATAGAAATGGGGTCAAACACTGTCAATACAGATAGAACTGGATGCGTAATTAAGCATTACGATTGTCTTCTGATCGAATGAACACAGAATCATGGATGTGGGCCGAATGGTTGCCATGGGGACCGTGCAGCGCTTCCTGTGGGACGGGACTGCAGAACAGGGCGAGGCTGTGTGCAGGCTCAGGACAGACAGCCTCGTGTACAGGTGATGCCCACGAGTACAGGCTCTGTCATATAGCAGACTGCTCAGGTATGCCTGTTTTCAGATGGAAATATCTGATTGTGTTTTTCAGTTTAAATGAATTTTCCCCAAACTTTTAATATCCCCCCAATAAGCGACAGAAGGGTGGGATCCATACTGTAGTAGTCTACTTTCATTTGCACATACATATTATATAGATATCGTATATAAATCTTATGAGATAGGGATATATACTACTCAAAGTTTCTAAGCACAAATAGTATACTCAGCAAAAAGAAACTCTACAATCCTTTACTTGGAAGTTTGGAAGTATTAGTATTATTTTTGTACTAAAGTCGACATTTTTTTATTAAGAGGTAATGAATATTGTTTTTTAAGAATAGAATTTTATGGACAAATATAACAGGCGTATAGCCATTTCAATTTCACAGTGACACGTGATATGTGGTGCTTAGCTAACTTTGAGTAGCATATGTATGTTTATTTTCATTTTTTTTAAAAAAGTTTAATCTCATATAGAGATACATTACATTAGGCCAAAAAATAATTGTGTGGTTAAGCCAACGGTCTAAAAAAGTTTAGTAGGATGTTGATTAAGCTAGGTTTTATTTTTACTTTTTTTAAAGTCCTATCATAACAGTGCACGAATCACGGAAAACGGCGGTCCCAAAATGGACGGTTGGCGGGTTTTCGCTAGGTAGGGTCGGGTTGCCCGAAACAAAGAACTTTTTAGAACTTACAAAAATAATATTTTTCTAATATATCAAACAGTATAAAAAAAGCTATCGGCATTAACAAAAAGCACATGAAAACAATCAAGTACACAGTAAAATGTTTAAAGATAACCGTATAAATGAATATCTTGTTTTTAATATTGCAATCTATATAAATGTTATATGCATGTTATGGACCAGTAATCGTGGATTTATTTTTCAGTCTCTTATATAGACATCCTGACGTACATCTTTAAATGTAAACAAATAAAGCAACCCATATCTAGCCGCACTGTCATGCTCATCCGAGCTTTCAGTAGGGTTTTGTATTACACATCAACATACGTGTAATAAATGTCTTCAATCAGGCATAGATGTAACATGGTCTCAGTGGGGAGCTTTTACGACATGCAGCAAGTCATGTGGGAATGGTCTGAAGTCAAGACAAAGGACTTGCCGCCCTGCTGAGTCTGCAGCGTGCAACGTACCGGAAGTAGAAACAATGAAATGCAATTTAGGAGACTGTCCAAGTATGTGATGTCTACAATTGTCTGTATTGTGATTAATGATACATTTTAAATGCGGGATGAAACGCCTAAATGCCAGACATTGTTTCCAAAATCCTCTGAATTTTCCCTTTGTCATTCGACCTGGTTAATGGTCATGATCAATGAAAAAGCTGATCGTTAAGCATGTTTTTGAAGATTTCTGATTTAAACAGATTTAAACATGATACATTTAGTGAAATAAGTTTAATAAGTTTAAAAGTGCTTTAATTAAATGTACTTTCCTATGTTATTATTTCATTAAAAAAAACAACACCAAGCTACTGATTAAGATTGTATGAAAAACACATTACGAACTTATCATTTCTCTTTTTTTTTCTCTCAGGATTTTGCGAGCTTTGCACGGCCTCAAGAGGGAAATGTTTGGACCACTTTACCTCTGTAGAATGTCCCCGGAATAAACCCGTTTGCATCAACAAAGTTACAGTCTCTGATGGAGAAACACTGCTAGTTAATAGGAGGTTAGCAATATCTGTATCAATGTGTCTAATTTCCAGTCTGCAATATTATATAGTATGTAATGATTCCTAATTTGCGACGTAACGTCATGTGTCGTTTTTGCGGTATTTTAATGTTATGACGTCATTTCCTGTGTAACGTCATTTCCTGCATAACAATACTATTCTGTCATGGTTGCAGGAAATTGCAATTACATAGGTGAAACCATCCCTCCAAATGCCGAATGCTTCGGATTTTGGTAAAAGAAAATTTGGGAATAAGGTAAATTAATACTTCCGGATGCAATGCGTACCATCAATAATTCGTAACTATAAGTATATACTTTGCGCTTTATGATATTCGACGAGGGTGCACGGTTGAAATAAATTTATCGGGGGTTTCTGGATTTATGTTAGACAGAGACATAAAGAAAGCTCATTGCTAAATAATATTTTTCTTGAAATTGTCCGAATCAATACATGAATTCGATGTCAAATGTTGTGTTTTTCCACCGAATACCAAATGCAAACCTCAGCCAATGATCCAAGGTATTATTCCAACATAACAGCTAAAAAATCGTAATATATAACAAAAATAAACCTGATGATGTTTATTGGTCTAAAATAACAAAACATTGTGTAGTTTACATCGTATTTATGTTGTAATATAATCTAACGTTATGATACAATTTAGCTTACAGTTTGTATATTTATGACTTGTTTGCCTGGATTTCCAAACAAAATCTATTAAGAGACCATTTCATTAAGCGACCACTTTTTGGCAGTCCCTTGAGCGGTCTCTTAATACAATGTCGACTGTATGTAGTGTCAGCAAGAATTGTATAAATATTTTGATATAGGCCTTTAGAAATTTGTTTTAAACAAACTTTCCCTAAGGAAAAACATGGAAGTGTTACACCTTCAATCAAGATACTTCCATTTTAATTATTATCTAATTTACTCTCCAGTTTTGGAGGATGCAAGCTCGAATGGCTTGTAATTGTGGGAAATTATAGGTTTGAGGCGTGTTCAACAATTCAAGTGCTTCGAACGACTGCCTGCACTCCCTTTCTGAACTCATGTGTTCCACGTAGTGCTCGCTTACGCTCGCTGTCACACTGTTTAGGTTTTACGCCAAGATGGCGTCGTCTGTGACAACTCTTTTGCAAATAAAGAAACTGGTCAGCGATACCAGCGATAATTAGGTCTCAGGCCGCCATTGTTGAGATCTAGCGCTCGCTCTCGTTCAACAGGACATTTTCTACTTTCTGGCACTTTCTGGCACTTGCAACGGGGCGTTCGCTTTGTTGAACAAGCTACTGGTGTTGTGGCTTGACTTGACTATTTGATTTACCGTCGCTTCGATAGTACATGTATTTCAGTCACATAGCGACGTCCAGCTAATTATAGGTGGAGGAAGGCCCGCGAATGCACGAAGGCATTCGGGTAGAACGTGGCTATTGGTGTGCAGAACGTCTTTATGTGTCTTAGTGACAGCAGACAACTGTTATTCTGATGAGTTGCAAACTCCTCAATGTGATCTCCCTTGCAGGCTCACTTAGCAAAAAAAAAAAAAAAAAAAGAAGAAGAAGAATGAAAAATATACAGTTAAGACGGAAACCATAGGAAAACTTTTTTCTTTGAACATAATTTAAACTTTAACTGTATAT
>CM037786.1:25231622-25281622 GCA_021229015.1 Solen grandis
AGTTTTCTATCACTGATGTTTAATATTTGCCCAAAGAATACAGATCCAAAAACAGTGAAGAAATTGCTATGTAAAGCAGAAGGATGTTACAATGGGGGAGAGGTTAGGAAAAAGGTCGGCTGGGAAAAAGTCATTTTACAAGCGGGGGGACTTAGCAGCGAACAGAGAGACACATTTTAAAAAGGAGAGAGTGGGAACTGGGGCGATTTTCTAAAACTGTTAATAAAGAACTAAATTAATGTTTGTAGAGACAGTATATCGATAACCTAAAAGAATTTAAGAAATGAATGAAAACGAGAAGAAGAAGAAAACATAGAGGAAACGAGGCTTGCAATGTAAAGGCACTACGTGTTTAAGCGCATTCTCGCCTTAACACGTTTTAATGATAGAAAATGCATAACATGTAATATTGTGGAAGGTGAGTATCACTTTGTGTTAGAATGTAAGCTATATATTAATTTACGCAAACAAGTTATACCACAATTCTATTGGGTTCACCCGAACATGCACAAATTAGTTCAATTATTTGAATCAAAAAAATGATAATACCATTAAGAAATTGAGTATTTATATATATAAAGCTTTCGAGATAAGAACTTCCATAATTTGATATTGTATATGATGTGTGTATGTAAATGTGAGTGTGGATGTGAATTTTATTTATGGTCTATATGTATACCATTCAAAATCAGCGCCTTCTCCGCAAAATTGTATCATAATAATGTCCTATTTATAATAGGTCTCGTAATATTACATAAATACGAGCATTATTATTATTATGTATTTATTTTATAACTGGTCAATTAATCAGTGTATTTGTGTACGAATTGTCAAATCTAAAGCAGCAGTTTTATTTATATGTATTGTGTAATGTTGCCATGTTACGTCATGTACTGTTTATGTATGATGTATATTGTCACCTGGGCCCAAGGCCTATTGACTTATGAAACAAACTTTCTTTCTTCTTTCTATATTACCTATCCCATCTTTTGAATGCATATTTTTTTTTTTTTTTTTTTTATTTTTTGATTTTAAAAAAAAAATATATATTTCTTCAGCATTTACCATTACGCTGATTTACAACATAAACAAAGTCTTTTTTATTCTAAAAGCTTAAAAAGTACAAACAATTCAATCAGTGTTTTTTTAAAAAAGGGCCTATTTTTGCATTCCTTATTTTTACTAACGAAAGGGAAACGTTTTAATTCAATAGCCCAAGGATATAGTTTTGGGTGCTGTTAATGTAGGTCCAATTAGGAACCAGAATAATGCAGTGGTAGCGTATTCGATTTTTTTTTTACTCTAAACAGATTACACTTTAAAAAAAAAACACTCATATATTCGTGTTGGTATCTATTTAAGTGTGAATGAAATAATGTTGAAACGAAAAGAATTTATGTGTTTAAGTTCAAGTCATATTTTACCTTTTTCGGCCAGGCACATCCTACGATAGAAGCTCCCACTGGTTTTTTCTACATAGTTAAATTAAAAAATGGTACCGGTATAGCTCCCTTTCTTGGTGCTCAGCATATAAGGGTAGTTCCAGGAATGGTTGGCCCGGTATCACGATAATGTAACTGGATGTGGTGTCATATGGCGTGATACTGCACTGTGGCAGCACTGTCTGAGGTAGTCCCTAAATGACTGAAGTACTATCCCTGGGGACCACCAAGTACACGTTACACTCTAAAACTCTGAAAACGCCTGTGTGTAGATTCGTGCATGAGTCAGATATTCTGTCCATTATATTAAAAATAAAATAAACACACACACACACACACACACACACACACACACACACACAAAACAACAACAAAAAGCAAAAACAACAACAACAACAACAAAAAAAAACAACAAAAGAAATGAAGACTTACCCTCATACGTGGATATATAGACTATATGCGCATTTAAGGTATAAAAAAACAATAAACATGAATGCAAATATTTCTTTCCATCTACTATTTAATTTATTTTAAACGAACATTTTTAAAGGAAAAAATAGCGTTCTTCCAACTCCATTTATTCCTATTAACTGTGGCCTACGTGACAAAAGTGAGACAAGCGGTAAGGCACTTTTTTCGGCGTAGCTGTATAATTTCGATTTCAACTCGCATCTTAAACCAATCAAATGTACGCTAACAGCGGTAAATAATTCTAAGCTGATTAAAAGGACTCCTGTTATTGGTTAACGCATCGTTATGGACTATAAAATTACTGTAAATAAGGGGTGCAGCTTGTATATATCATTCAGCTTGGTGTTATTACTTTTCTTTTTGATGTAAACATGAAAGTGATTTCAGTAAGTTAAATACAATCCTTTTCCATCAATTGAGGAATGCTACTTTGTGAAAATGATTTAAAACAATAAAAAAGAATCCACCGTGTTATGACATGAAACCCCTTAATTACTATGTATATTGAATTCTTCCAGCCTGCCGAGATGCTCTCATTGAAAATTAATTCGCCAAAACCAAAACAACTAATAACGCTTTTATATAATAATTGTCATGTGCAATAATGATATGAACAAATATCAAACAAGCCTATTTACAGATATAATTTTTTGTATTACCGTCTATAAATAAGTATATTTCATAGAAAAAATACTGAACTATTTCTAGAGCGTACTAAATTTGTTGTGCGTCGGTCTTTCGCGCGCTTTTCCTATACAAAACAACAGATAGAATTCGCTTGCACTAGAGAAAGAGAATGACCTACTTAGGTATGCAGCTCTTTATGAATGAAAGGTTCATGACCTTTACTCCGGATTATTACGTTACAAACAGAACTTCTGTAGCAACAGCGGATGGAGTTTTTGTCGTCATGTGACTGCTTCAATAATTTCAGAAACTCTGGGTTTAGGATGTTAATCCCGTCGCCGTCTCTCGGCGCATTGTGCGCTTTGATTCTTTCATCCTACGCCGAATATCTTTTTTAAAGATATTTCTTGTTTTAAGTATTGATTATAACCCTGCGCTCGGCTTCGCCTCGCTCAGGTTAAATTTCAAATAAAAAATGGACTAAAAATATACATGAACTCACATACAGCGACATTCTCAGTAAAAAAATGATATTCATATAAAGATGAACGCTAATTTTATACGTTAGTATTTATACCTTGCAGGTGCGGCTCAACACGTGACTGTTTACATGACGTAGTGACGTCATTAGATACGCCTTGTTCTAACGTCACCCAGAAACACATTCCGCTCGGAAACTACACATGTACATTCTGTTGTAACTATGACAATTGCAATGCCTTAATAAACACTGCTTGATAGCGCACTTCCTGTCATTAAAGAACATATTATACAAACCAAAACAATACGGAAAAAGAATTCAGTAATATCAAAACAGCTTGTTCAAAGATAGTCATTGTCTAAGAATTTGATTTTTTTTGTGTATTACGTCTATCAATACCCATCTATAGACCCATGGTCATCTAATGCAACATTCTGTGATTGTAAGAAAAATGGTAAGTTTCTTCACCACAGGCAATGGCGTCACGGACGGTATTGAAGCTATTTTTAGGTCATAAAAACCTATGTTTAGAATTTTTATTTTCGTGTGCCGTAAAATGACTGATCACGTGCACTCTTGCTTTCACTCACAGGCTGAACTTACATTCGCTACCCGGATACGGGGAAGATGCAATGTTGCAGAAAATGATACGTGGTACCGTAAACACCAGTTTCGGGGATACCTTATGTTATATTTAACCGATTTCACCAAAATGGGCGTTTACAAAAATAGTGTTTCTACTTGCCGAGTTTATTTGTCAGGAGTCAAAATCTCCACCAATATTAACATGGGAGAGTAGAACAAACATTTTTTTCTCATTTCTATCGATCATCTGTGAACGAGCTACTAACCTTAATGGCAACATTCAATATTTTACCAGAAAAAAGTGGCATGTGTATTAACAACTCATCGGGAAATATGAGGAAATTAAAATGAAAAATGGAAAAAATGAAGAATAAAAAATTTGAATAAACTTGAATAAAATAAATTGCAGCAATAAAAATCCAAATACATCTATAACCTACTACATGTATCAAAAACAAATGGGTCGACAAAATATATTGTTCGTTTCCACGTTTTTAAAACATCTATATAATTCACAGTCGAACTAAAGGTTCGAGAGGATATTGTTTTCTTGTTGACCGTCCGTCCGTCTGACCTTCCTTCCGCACGTCCGGAGTCATATCTTGGAAAAGCTTCGTTAGATTTTAGTGAAAATTTGCACAAATGTACAATCTGACTAATGATCTCCTCTACATACGCTACATGATCTCCTTTTTTCTACCTCAGAATCCATCAAAATTATTGTCCACAAATATTAACATCTCATTATTGTGCCTAGACTGAGTTTTATTGGCATTATAGATACAGATACCAAATGGGCATTGTTTCTTCTCTCCCTTAATCCCTTTACTTGTTATTTCTTTCTATACCCACCACCACCCACCCTGTCATGCATTACAGGACCCGATCGTTGGAAATATGAATATTCGGATTTTTACGCTGCGAAATTGGTCAGCGATATTGCGATTATTTTCCCGCAATCTGTCAACAACAGAGAGACCGAAAATGGATGAAAAATCAAACTAAAGCGTTAAGGTATGCTAGAAATGGTCACAACCTTCTTATAACTGGCTTGCCAGGTAGTGGGAAAAGTCATGTCTTATGTAAGATAGCGGAAGAATTACAAAATATTGGGTCAGCCTTTTAATAATTTAAATTTAACGGTTTGACAGATTGCGGGAAAATAATCGCAATATCGCTGACCAATTTCGCAGCGTAAAAATCCGAATCGTCCCGAAATGTACTGCGCTGCTGGTCCAGGTTGTTGTCCTTTTCTCGGATTCGCATATATTTCAAACAAATAAACATACAAAGGAGGATTATTTTCACGACAATTTTGTATATTTCGATAGAGAAATATATATTTGAGTGATTCCGTATGTTAGCTTCATAGATTTATTCGAATGATTTGAAAAAACGGAGTTGAAGCGAGTCGACCCCTGAAAAGATGTCCACCCTTGTTCATAGTGTATGTACAGTGTGTGTGTGTGTGTGTGGTGTGTGTGGTGTGTGTGTGTGTGTGGGAGCAAGTCCCTGTGCTTAAATACGTAATTAAATGAAGTAAACCTACGTATTTTATCAAACCCGTATAAACTGGACTAAAACCATTTTTTTTAAGAACGTAGATTGTTCAAGAAGGAAATAAACAAATACAACCACTCTAAAAAAATTCGGCAAAAAGGAAAATCAAAATGGCGATTGTACAAACGAATAAAATATTGTTGTCCCAGATGAAAGCAAATTTTGCCGAAATGTTTCTATAGAGTGACTATTTGTTTAATCATTTTGTAAGGCAATCATAAACAAGGGTTACCAACCCCAGCTCTGCCTATTTCGGAAATGATAATAAGCAGGGTATCTTTTCCAAATGGCGTAACATAAAAACTATTTTTATTTTCTTTTTAATTTTATTACAACATATCAGTAAGAAATTTACAGTGGACATACTATTTATTTTTTGGGTGTGTAAACACTTTCGTGGGATGGTACCACATCGGAGTTACAATTAGGCTTGATGCAACAAAATACACAGTGTATCTTGTAACTGATCGCTTGTGTGATGTCATATCCGGTGCATTTGTCTATGTCACTAGTCCCAAGCCACCAATCTGTATTACATTCGTGCAGTGTGCCACATCTGAAAGAAAATAAGGTTCGAGCCAACTGAAAATATGTTTGAGTGCTCCGCTCGTCAACGCAGGAATGGAATTAAAATGATCTCTTTCGTGTGTTTACAAATCTACTCAAATTAACTGACGTGCAATCCAATAACTGCCCTGAGAAAATAGATTTACAATGGTTGACATAGTTTGCATAGAAGATACAAATGGTTGGTTTGTAACACGGTTTGTGAGCAGTAAACCAAGCAACGAATGGGACAGTGGGGCTTAAGGTGCTGCTAAAACCTACACTGACTGTAAACTGCCCCATAATTCCAGACTCCAAGCATCCAAGTAAACCACAAAAAAGTAAATCTATGCGCAAGATTTTGCACAGGGAAAGAAAATTGGAGCAAACCATTGATACGAAAGAAATTTTAAACCTTATATATGTGTGTGTGTGTGTGTGTGTGTGTGTTTTGGACATAGAAGATAGGCGATGATATAAATGACCCGAACAGGACATCGTATGTATACATGCCCCTATTACTGATACCTACCGTCTGTCGATGATTCTTGTGCCGTTAGGGAAGTTCGAGAGTTCATTGATGCAGTATGGATGCGGACATTTGGTTGTTTCGTGAAGGTGGATGCATAATTCTGAAGGGCCCCCAGCGCACGATTGGCATTCAAAATCTGGAAAAAAAAATGTTGAATATTGCCCCTCAAATGCTCTATTTTTTCCGATATTAAATCGCGATATTTATCTGCAAGAGGCCCCCCACCGAACTACCGAGATAAATGTTCATGCGTAATTCATACATATAGTATCAAAATTAAATGTTATTGCTAAAAATTAAGAGAGTAACTGAATGGGATATGTGTTTTAGCTAGATCAACGACCGATATTCATGTTATAACTTTTGCTTATTTAAACTATTGTAGTGCAAAAGGAGACGAACTATGCAACTGATAACATGTTTGTTATTATTAGGCGGAAAAGAGACTTTTCATAAGAACATTTGACATTTGTTGCCATTTTATATTTAACCCGGAATTTTTAATTCACTGAATTTTTTTCTAAAATCGTTCATAATGTCATAGCTTGATAATTAATGTCAGATGTTACTAGAAAGATAAGTGTGATGAAAAAAATATTACATTTCAAGAAAGACAGGAAAAATTAGATAGAAAAAGAAGAAATATTATTAGATAGATAGATAGAAAAAAGTACTGCATGGATAGATATTAATATATTTACTTAAGTTCTGTCCGTTAGTAGTTATAGCCGCTGTGAAATAGAAAACATAAAAAATATATGCAAGGTGAAAGTAAAATATTGCTGAAAAGAAAATATAAAGAAAAAAATGCTTATCCTTACATTTATGTACATATGTTTTCTTTTTACGAGAAAAAAAACAAACAAAAAAAACCCCAAAACTACGGAATTTTTTCCTTGACAGAAACTATCCAAAATCGGTGATAGACAAAGCTTTTTATAATGTGTCCCGTATGTCTCAAGTGGATGCATTAGCCTCTGCGACTGGTGAAAAGAAAAGTGTAATTCCTTTCATTGCTATGTATAATACAACATTACCAAATATAGGCGGTATTCTACATAAATACTGGGACCTTCTGAAGTTATCGAAAAGGGAAAATCTGAAATATGTTCACAACAATTTTAAACCTATTGTTACGTACCAGCGTCCCAAAAGTTTACGTGACTATTTAGTGAATTCAAACTTTACGCATAATGAATCTAAAACTTTTCTCTCTAAAAGTTGTAACAGACCTAAGTGTTCTCACTGTTCCCGTATAAATACTGGCTCGTTTTTTTCTAGCCATGTTACAGGAGAAAAGTTTGATTTGCGTTGTAATACAGACTGTCAAACTAAGAATGTCATTTATCTTATTACATGTTCAAAATGCAGACCAAGCAAAATGTCTCAAAACGTATGAACAGTCATAAGTTTGATATTCGTAATTTTATGGACCCTGCATTTTCCTCTACCGTTGCTTTACATTTTAATTTAGAAAATCATAATTTAAATGATTTCTCATTTATGCCTATTGATATTATCAATAGCAACATTGATCGCCTGTGCAAAGAAACCTTTTGGATACATAAACTTAGAACTCATGTTCCTGAAGGTTTAAATTCTAAACTACTTTATACAGTAGATTAATATGTGTCACTTATGTCTACTTGTATGGTAGGTACTGTTTTTCGTTTTTTCCTATTCATGTTTTTTTATTGTAATAAGCTATAGGAAATGTTTGTATTTTATATCCGAAACAGTACCTATCTCATTTTGACGTTATAGATAGTACGCATAACGTCTGCACTTTCCCGCTTTTTTGACGTTACGTTATTCATGGTGACGTCGTTTCCGTTGTTTATGTTTGAAAGTTATTGTTATCCTGATGAAGGCGTTAGCCGAAACGTTGAAGTAATAACAAATAATAATTTTTCCTACGTGTTGTCGTTGATTTTTTCCACACTTTTTACGAGAAGAAATACATGTTTGTAAACAGCAACTAAGAAATCGAATTCCAACTGACCTGGTGTTACTGTAGTCGTTGTAACAACGGCTGAAATATACATAAATCATGGATCTGTAATTTTACATTGACAGAACCATAAATAAAACATGGATCTGTAATTTTACACTGACAGAACAATAAATAAAACATAGATCTGTAATTTTACATTGACAGAACCATAAATAAAACATAGATCTGTAATTTTACATTGACAGAACCATAAATAAAACATAGATCTGTAATTTTACACTGACAGAACAATAAATAAAACATAGATCTGTAATTTTACATTAGAACCATAAATAAAACATAGATCTGTAATTTTACATTGACAGAAATATAAATAAAACATAGATCTGTATTTTTACACGGACACGGATCTGTATTTGCTGGTACCTCTCACTGACATAAATCATCGATTTGTATTTGTTGCAGAGCTAAGAATTTGAATAAAACAGGGATTTATATTTGTTGCAGTGCCTGGAATTTGTATAGAACATGGATTTGTATTTGTTGCAGTGCCTGGAATTATTTGTATTTGTTACAGTGCCTGAAATTTGTATAGAACATGGATTTGTATTTGTTGCAGTGCATGGAATTATTTGCATTTCTTGCAGTGTCTGAAATTTGTATAGAACATGGATTTGTATTTGTTGCAGTGCCCAGAATTTGTATAGAACATGGATTTGTATTTGTTGCAGTGCCTTGTTGTAGTTGTTGCGGTGCCTGGAATTTATATGTAACACGGATCTGGATTTGTGACAGAGCCCGGAATAATATTAAACACGGACCTGTATTTGCTTTCGTGCATTTTCATAATATCATGTTTATACACAGCAAATAAGAAATCAAATAACAACTAACCTGGTGTCTTGCTGTCGTTGTAACAACAGCTGAAACATTGTAAAATATGAGTCTGTATTTTTGACATTTACTGAAATATTTATAAAGCATCGATCTGTATTTTACATTGACTGAAATATACACAAGAGCCATGTTGACATGGCCATCCCCCGCCAAACGCTTGCTCTTTAGAAGATATGTTGAAGAGTAGAATATTTCAATTTTTAAAGAAAATTTTTGGTAATGAATACTGATGTTTAAAGTGATTATAGAGATGAAACCCATGTGAAGACCTACTAATTCCTCTATTTTGAGGTCTACAGGTAAAATGTCAAGGTCACTGTGATACAAAATAAGCCAGAAAAATAACAAAGGGCAATAACCAAAACATTATGAAAGGTAGAGTTATCATTCTTGCGCACTGCACTCCTCCTCAATGAGATCTATTTCACCTATGAAGTTCCAAGTTGATAACTCAAATTCTTTTAAACTTATGCTCCGGACATGAAGTTTCAAGTTGATATCTCAAACACTTTTTGAGTTTTGCTCCAGACAAAAGTTATGCCTGAAAAATAACAAAGGGCAATAACTCAAAAAATATGAAAGGTAGGGTTATCACTCTTGTGCACTGCAATTTTCCTCTATAAGATCTATCCACCTATGAAGTATTATACTGATATCTCAAATACTTTTTTACTTATGCTCCGGACAAAAATTAAGCCTGAAAAATAAAAAATGGCAATAACTCAAAAATTATTAAAGGAAAAGTTATCATTCTTGTGCACTACACTCCTCCTCCATAAGATATATCCACTATGAATTTCGAGTGTTATCTAAATTCTTTTTGAGTTTTGCTCCAGACAAAAAGTAAGCCTGAAAAATGACAAAGAGCAATAATTCAAAAATTATGAAAAGTAGAGTTATCATTCTTGTGCACTACACTCCTCCTCAATGAGATCTATTCACCTATGAAGTATCAAGTTGATACCTCAAATGTTTTTAAATTTATGCTCCGGACAAAAATTAAGTCTAAAAAATAACAAAGGGCAATAACTTAAAAATTATGAAAGGAAAAGTTATCATTCTTGTGCACTACACTCCTCCTCCATAAGATCTTTTGACCTATGAAGTATCAAGTTGATACCTCAAATTCTTTTAACTTGTGCTCCGGACAAAAATTAAGTCTAAAAAATAACAAAGGGCAATAACTTAAAAATTATGAAAGGAAAAGTTATCATTCTTGTGCACTACACTCCTCCTCCATAAGATATATCCACCTATGAAGTTTCAGTTGTACTCAAATTCTTTTTATTTGCTCCGACAAAATTAAGTCTAAAAAAAAAAAGGGACCTATGAAGTATCAAGTTGATACCTCAAATTCTTTTAACTTATGCTCCGGACAAAACTTAAGTCTAAAAAATAACAAAAGGCAATAACTTAAAAATTATTAAAGGAAAAGTTATCATTCTTGTGCACTGCACTCCTCCCCAATAAGATCTATCCACCTATGAAGTTCCAAGTTGATACCTCAAATTCTTTTAAACTTATGCTCCGGACAAAAATTAAGTCTAAAAAAATAACAAAGGGCAATAACTCAAAAATTATGAAAGGTAGAGTTATCATTCTTGTGCACTGCACTCCTCCTCAATGAGATCTATTCACCTATGAAGTATCAAGTTGATACCTCAAATTCTTTTAAATTTATGCTCCGGACAAAAATTAAGTCTAAAAAGTAACAAAGGGGAATTATTCAAAAATTATGAAAGTTAGAGTTATCATTCTTGTGCACTGCACTCCTCCTCAATGAGATTTATTCACCTATGAAGTATCAAGTTGATACATCAAATTCTTTTAAATTTATGCTCCGGACAAAAATTAAGTCTAAAATATAACAAAGGGCAATAACTCAAAAAGTATGAAAGGTAGAGTTATCATTCTTGCGCACTACACTCCTCCTCAATGAGATCTATTCACCTATCAAGTATCAATTTGATACCTCAAATACTTTTCGAGTTATGCTCCGGATTAAAATTAAGTCTAAAATATAACAAAGGCTAATAACTCAAAAATTATTACAGGTAAAGTTATCATTCTTGCGCACTGCACTCCTCCTCAATGAGATCTTTTGACCTATGAAGTATCAAGTTGATACCTCAAATTCTTTTAACTTATGCTCCGGACAAAACTTAAGTCTAAAAAATAACAAAAGGCAATAACTCTAAAAGTATGAAAGGTAAAGTTATCATTCTTGTGCACTGCACTCCTCCTCAATGAGATTTATTCACCTATGAAGTATCAAGTTGATACCTCAAATACTTTTCGAGTTATGCTCCGGACAAAAATTAAGTCTAAAAAATAACAATGGGCAATAACTTAAAAATTATTAAAGGAAAAGTTATCATTCTTGTGCACTACACTCCTCCTCCATAAGATATATCCACCTATGAAGTTTCGAGTTGTTATCTCAAATTCTTTTTGAGTTTTGCTCCAGACAAAAAGTAAGCCTGAAAAATAACAAAGGGCAATAACTCAAAAATTATGAAAGGTAGAGTTATCATTCTTGCGCACTGCACTCCTCCTCAATGAGATCTATTCACCTATGAAGTATCAAGTTGATACCTCAAATTCTTTTAAACTTATGCTCCGGAAAATAATAAGTCTAAAAAAATAACAAAGGGCAATAACTCAAAAATTATGAAAGGTAGAGTTATCATTCTTGTGCACTGCACTCCTCCTCAATGAGATCTATTCACCTATGAAGTATCAAGTTGATACCTCAAATTCTTTTAAATTTATGCTCCGGACAAAAATTAAGTCTAAAAAATAACAAAGGGCAATAACTCAAAAAGTATGAAAGGTAGAGTTATCATTCTTGTGCACTGCACTCCTCCTCAATGAGATTTATTCACCTATGAAGTATCAAGTTGATACATCAAATTCTTTTAAATTTATGCTCCGGACAAAAATTAAGTCTAAAATATAACAAAGGGCAATAACTCAAAAAGTATGAAAGGTAGAGTTATCTTTCGTATGCACTGCACTCCTCCTCAATGAGATCTAGCCACCTATGAAGTATCAAGTTGATACCTTTAATACTTTTCGAGTTATGCTCCGGACAAAAATGTGGGACGGACGGACGGACGAAGGCTATTACCGAAAGGTGGCGGGGGATAATAAAACATTGATCTGTATCTTTTGCATTGACTGAAATATTTATAAAGCATCTATCCGTATTTTTACTTATAATAAAACATCTCTTTTTTTTTAATAAATCACTTTTTTTTTTTTAAATATTCATGAAACACTATACTTGCTTTATTGCCTTGCATCTATGTAAAACATGGATATGTATGGCTATAGTGCCCTGAATTTATATTAAACAAGGACCTGTATCTGTTACTTTCATAAGACATGATTTGCTTGTGTAAAATTGTTGGTAATTAACACTGAACATGGTTTTTGTTTTTTATAGTGCCAGAAATTTGCATAAAACATAAATTTGCAATTGTACCTGAAATGAACATCAAATATGGACGTGTTACTGTATTTAGGACTGACATCAAAGTTAAGGCTCACTAGGGCGATACCCCGACCATCTAAAATGCCCCCACCCCCTCTATTGTTTGTCTGTTTCTCTCTCTGTCTTAATGATACATATATCTCGTGTCAATGTGACATGCCATATGGAATCTTATTCAATTTACAGATTGCCCGGCATTTGAAAATGATAGTGTACAGACTACTTGCGAAAGTATACATTATGAAGTTAACAAAGTTGTCTTTCTGCTTGTAACAAGAAGAATATATAGCGATAAAAGCCGCCATATTAATTTGATCAAGCGAGTTAGCCCTTGACGTTTCCTAAATGGATGCTACCCCGTATTACTGATTACAATTCAACTATATATTTAAATTATAGCTTGTATAAGCAAGATCTTGTGTTTGAACAGTACTTTTGTCTGTTGCCTTCTGATCTAGCTAATTTCACTTCGTAAATTAGGGTGTATGAATCATAAATTGCCTATAGAAAAATAAACTTGAAAATATCTTAAAGAACAAAAAGGTTTGTTGTCAGTGAAATATAAACACTTTAGAGAATTAATGTCACTGTATTTTTGATGCATGTTTTCAAGAAGATAGGCAGCAATACATAGATGGATATTTTTATAGGCAAATCAATTCTTACAAATATTCAGAACTTATGAATGGCATGTATAAAACTACATCTTTGTTAAAATAGGAAGTCTTTCGTCAGATATCATTTCATCTTTCAAATAAGTTTTCATCCCTCACGTTTAATTACTAATTTACATTCAAACAAAACGTTGTAATTGTTCACTTTTGAACCACTGTTACACAGCACCAGATAACTTTTCCTTTTGTACATTTAATTACCGTGTAATTTGTGCCATTTTGATATGTCCTTCATGCATTTCATGTGTATAATTATTATGTTTTGTTGCGCATTACACAACAATTTAAAAACACGCAAACGGGGGCCACTAGTTTTAAATTGTTTACGATTTGACTGAATAAAAAGTCACTTTATTAATGCCAGTATCCGTGTTTCATTTTCAGTTTGAAAAGAGTTCGAACAACTAGCAGAAAAAAGTATCGATGTAGTATAAAAGCGATCAATGTAGAGAAACAGGAAACAAAATGACCGACACGTAAGGTATATAATATAACAATAAAAACATATCTGTTAAAAACCTATTTCATAATTTACGAGCATGAATTATAATTTAGTTATAATCAGTATTCGTTATAATTCAAACACGAATTAAAACACTTATCTTCACAACATACCACTAAATACAAACATTAAAGTGTAATATATGACCATTATGTTTTATTCAGACAGATGCTTTATTCGAAGTGAAACGTCGGTCCCGACAACTTCGGATAACCAAGATCTGACTGAAGTAACATTACTGAGATATTAAATTGTTTGCGGTTAAGAATTTTATTTTGATGAACTTGGCAAATAGACAATGTATCATTATATTTTAGTTATAATTATCCATTGAATACAAAATTTTAAAGATGGAACCTTTTTGTGTTTGATTTTATAGATGAATAAAGACAGTAATGTTGAATTAAGAAAATAGTGATTGAGGTAAGCTGAGGCAGACATTAACCCTTTCCCTCATATAGACTCATTTTGACGCACTCAATAGGTACCACATAAAGCATGATCTGCAGAAAACCACAGTTAAACCTTACCAAATTTAATTATACAATCCTCATTTCCAGACCACTGAGGAGCAGCGAACAGCATAAAACCTGATCAGCCTGCGAGTTACTCGCAGGCTGATCTGGTTTAATGCTGTTCGCATAGGTCTTTTCATGGTTTCCTTTATGAGGGAAAGGGTTAAAAACACTTCTCCATACACGATGGTGCTCTAATAGTCTACATAACTATTTGGATTAGGTTTGACAAGGACAATTTATATAAATTACAAAATCAGAAACAACCTTTGAACATTAACTTAACCAAGACGGCCATAGAGGCCCTGAATCGCTCACCTGAGCATAGGGTTACCCAAGGAACATCTGTACTAAAACATTTTGAAATCTGGCCAGTAGTTTTAAGGAGATGATTTTTAAAGTTTTCATAATTTATTTATTTCCATTGCCATTGCAACTAGAGTTCTACATAGATCATGTTTATTTTAGCCATGTTCTTTTAAGGATCGGAATAATTTTAGCAAGCTTGGTTGAGGGTTACCCAAGGGATATCTGTACTAAAACATTTTGAAATCTGCCCAATAGTTTTGAAGTACATGTACATGATTTTTAAAGTTTTCGTATGTCTTTTCTTTTCATTGCCATGGCAACCAGAGATCTACATGTATCAAGTTTATTTTTAAAATTTTATGAAGGTTCACCCAAGGATCATCCCTGTCAAGTTTAATCAAATTCTGTCAAGCGGTTTCAGAGAAGATGTTTAAAGATTTCACTATATACATATAAGGTAAAATAGCCCCGCCCCTGGCGGAAATGTTCTTTCTACGGATCGAAATAATTTTAGCAATCTTGGTAGAGAGTTACCCAAGGAACATCTGTACTTAAACATTTTGAAATCTGGCCAGTAGAAGGAGATGATTTTTAAAGTTTTCATTTTTTTTCCTTTCAGTTGCCATGGCAACCAGAGTGCTACATGGATCAAGTTTGTTTTTTAACAACTTTTGTGAAAAGGTTCACCCAAGAATAATCCCTAAGTTTAATCATATTCTGTCAAGCGGTTTCAGAGGAGATGTCGTTTAAAGTTTTTACTATATACATATAAGACAAATTAGCCCCGCGCCTGGCGGCCATGCTTTTTTACGGATCAGATTAATTTTAGCAATATTGGTAGAGAGTTACCCAAGGGACATCTGTACTAAAACATTTTGAAATCTGGCCAGTAGTTTTGAAGGAGATGATATTTAAAGTTTCTTTTTCTTTCCGTTGCCATGGATACCAGTGTTCTACAGGGATTAAGTTTATTTTAGCAACTTTTTTTTTGTGGAGATTCACCCAAGGATAATCCCTGTCAAGTTTAATCAAATTCTGCCCAGCGGTTTCAGAGGAGATGTCGTTTAAAGCAAATTGTTGACGACGGACGGCGGACGCAGGGTGTTCCTAATAGCTCACCATGAGCACATTTTGCTCAGGTGAGCTTAAATAGATGGAACATTGTCATTTGACTTCAGTTAGTTTGTTGCATGTTTAATTGAAGATCAGTTATTATTTTGAAGAGTGATCAATTCTACTATTGCTAAATATAATTCTCTCAACACAAAAATATGAGGAAAGAGCGACGTACTGAATTTAAATAAATTCTAATGATAACACTCACCTGGTTTAGCTCCGCTGGTTGAGGCTGTGCCTGAAATGTACATCAAAACAGAAATAAGCCAATAATGGGTTTTGTTACTGGCACTACCGTTTTTAATGCTGTGTTCACATTGCGAAACTTCAGTTGACAGACAAAAGTTCGATACTCGAAATTATAAACTCATTCAAAGGACTTGAAGGACAGTTTAACTTGGCGAAGAGCAAATATGGATAACGGTGCAATAATGTAGTATAGCTGAACTCATGCATAGAGTGTCCATGTTGTTCAGGAAATGATAAATAGGCAAGAAAATAAACTCAATTCATTGTAATTGTTTATGATTATGAACGAAATCGAACTCTACTGACAATATCACAAAGTGAAACACAAAGTTGGAACACATTTTCTGGTATTTATTTATTAATTTAACTGCTCATTACTAATCATAATAATTACTAATTTGACAAAGATTATTACCTTACTAACTTACATGATTGAATCAGAAGTAATTTTGTTAATAATTTTGTTTGGGAAAAAAAACCTTTAATGAAATACGCACTTAGCTTATTTAAAGTATAACTGATACTAAGAATTTGCGAGATTGGGGCCTATGTACGTTTAGATTAAGTGCAAATTCTTTACTATGGATCTGTAACATCCCCGGTGGATTAGTAACTAGAGGGTCTCCCTATGAATCGAGAGATTGTAGGTTCGATCCCAGACTGCAACATACCAAAGTCATGAAATTGGTACTGGTGATTGCATCTTACTTGGCGCTCAGCATATAAACAATTTAATTCCAGGACCGATTGGCCCGGTGTAAGGATAATGTGACTGGTTGTGGTATCATGCCATACGCCATGTCTACAGCGTAATACTGTAGTGTGGTAAAGTTTGTTCATAGGATATGTTTGTAGCAAAAATGGTACATCTGTTACATGTCTTCAGCAGCTTTTCTCGTACTTAACTACCTTTCGAATCAATTTTTATATTTACGATGTTCAAATATCATGAAAAACTGCAAACAAAAATTAATATAGTCTGACACAAAAGGGCAGACTAAAGTTAAAGCAAATAATCCTAAAATAACAGTAATTATGCGAATAATTAAAATGAATATGAAAACTGCTGGTAAAGAAAAATAATTATTTTGACATTCTTAATTTGATAAGTAGAAAATAATGTAAATGCTGAATTCGTACGAATTCTTCTGTCACGATAAAATTTGATTTGATGCCTTAATCTGTATCTTTAAGGTCTTCCCATCCTAATAGCCATATTCCATATCTTGCCACTGGATGGTAACATTTCTATGAAGCTTTGTCACTTTGAAGACATTCACAAATAAAAATATTTCACCAAGAGTTTTTTCAAGTTTTTCAAGTTTTATCTAATTTGGGGGAGATAATCTGCATATAAGTTAATATTGAAGTCTATGTAAAATAAGCATTTTCTGTGAATATGATAAACCAAGAAATATCTTTAAAAAAGATATTCGGCGTAGGATGAAAGAAAAACGAGATTTCCAGTCTTCTAGAACATTCCCAGGAAAAGCGCGCGAAAGACCGACGCACAACAAATTTAGTACGCTCTAGAAATAGTTCAGTATTTTTTCTATGAAATATACTTATTTATAGACGGTAATACAAAAAATTATATCTGTAAATAGGCTTGTTTGATATTTGTTCATATCATTATTGCATATGACAATTATGATATAAAAGCGTTATTAGTTGTTTTGGTTTTGGCGAATTAATTTTCAATGAGAGCATCTCGGCAGGCTGGAAGAATTCAATATACATAGTAATTAAGGGGTTTCATGTCATAACACGGTGGATTCTTTTTTATTGTTTTAAATCATTTTCACAAAGTAGCATTCCTCAATTGATGGAAAAGGATTGTATTTAACTTACTGAAATCACTTTCATGTTTACATCAAAAAGAAAAGTAATAACACCAAGCTGAATGATATATACAAGCTGCACCCCTTATTTACAGTAATTTTATAGTCCATAACGATGCGTTAACCAATAACAGGAGTCCTTTTATTCAGCTTAGAATTATTTACCGCTGTTAGCGTACATTTGATTGGTTTAAGATGCGAGTTGAAATCGAAATTATACAGCTACGCCGAATAAATTTGATTTATGAGAAAAACACATGGTAGACAGATGCATTTTATGATTTTGTATCTTTTGTGAAAAAAATCTAAACTTTACCATAGGAAAATGGTGAAAATCACTTTTTTTTTTTTTTTTTTTTAAATTTTCAGGAGAGGTAATAAAAGAACTTCTGTCACTTGTCATAACATGTCAATTTGCCCCTAAGATTGACATTTTAAAAGCCTATATACATATGTATTGTTAAGTTATATGCTTTGATTGAATTGGTCGCTATTAGGGTGGGAAGACCTTAACTCTCGTTGAAACCTGTCTAGTCAAAAGTAATAATTAAATCGATAAAACAGATAGAGTGGATGCTTAAAGAACTCTGCAGGCCCTATGTCACGAAAAAAATATTGCTAAGATATGTTTTTTATACTCAGAATCAATCTATGCCCATCAGCATCAATAGGGATTTGAGTATGATATTTAAATTTGAGCCTGAGATCGTACTTAAGTATTTTGGAGAAGACAGGGCCTGAAGTCATATTTTTTGTGTGGACATTCATTTTTGAGGGTGGGCGGGGGTAGTTACTGAGTCAGTTTCTTAAAGGTTGGCTGTTTGATACAGCATAACACATCTTTTTTCCAACGGTTAACTTGATACCTGAACATGGATTTGCGGTGTTGCACGTCTCGGTCTCTCGACCATGTCCAGAACAGTAGGAACCGCCGAATTGAGGGGCGGGGTTCTGACATACACGGCTTCGCTTCCGGGTCCCCGGGTCGCACGTGGTGCTGCAAGCGTGCCAAGAGAACCACTCTGACCAGCCGCCATCAACTGTTGAGTAAATTTGGAAAAGATTGAACTGATTGAACAATGCAGGGACCCCTTTTTCTCATCTCACCTTAAATTGATATTTTGTTCTTATTTAATTATTATTAGAATCTTTTTGCTATACTAATGATGCACCTGTATTCCTTTGTTGGTATATTCAATGCATATAAGAATAACACTTTATGTGGCAAATTAGAGTATAATGACAAACTATAATTATGTTAACATTGTAAAACCTTGATCTTGAAACATTAATGTTTTATGTAGTATGGTCAACCAACGACACCTGTTGATTATTACGCAGGTCATAAACAAAGATGAATTGATTGATCAATGCATGGGTCGGTGGAAGCCGGAAGATGTAGTGCTTAGGAACTTCGATTTCAGCTAATGCGTTCCGGGTTCGATTTCGATTCACGCTTTTTGATAGACAAAGAATCAAGACTGCATTTCTCATGCGTACATGCGCACTGTCGTGTTTGCCTTAATTGTTTTCAGATCCAGATCGCTTTTTTTTTTCTTTTTATTAAGATACCACACTGGTTGTATTTAGTACAATGATGTAGTCGTGGAAATGCTAACACCTCTCAATTCTATAGTGTCATTAGTTGGCAGCATATACGTTTTCATTTATTATGTTGTAAAATTAAAATTGCTAATAAGGCTGCTCATTAATGCCCCACCCAGGTAGCTGGGTAGTTGGGACTTACTTGGACAAGGCCCTTCATTACAAGGCTGGTTGTCCGTGGCAACGTCTGCACACTGCAAACCTCCAAAAGCCGGAGCGGGGTTGTTACAAGGGCGGTCCCGAGTCTTGGTCCCGTTTTCACAGGTCACTGAACATGCGCTAAACGAGCCCCAAGGTCCCCAGTTGCCATTCACTGTTAAAACAACAGGATATAAGACAAATGCTGGATGTTAATATAGTATTGATTCAAAGTCAACGTTAGTTGGCCAATTTAACCTCAGGATGAGAGGCTATTGCATTGTACAAATATGCCGTTTATTTTTCTGCTTTAGATAATCTACCACGCACGTATGCTATCCAATCGTCAGTTGAGGCTTTGTGTCAACTATGCGTATTTTCGAAGACTTACTGATTGTTACTGGAAATACTCTCATATTAGAAACATAAACACAGGTACCTTTTACTTCTATGCAGAATACTTAGGTGCGTATTAGGTCGGGTATTTATTTGGTATTACAAAGTAAGCGGAGATGTGATACGTTACTCTTGAGTATCATTTAGGTAATTTTACAATCTTAAAAAATGGCAAGCCTTTTTTTCTTTATCAAAAACAAAATTAATTAAAAGCCAACTATGCTTCCAAAAGCAGTGTATATCCTCCGAACAGAAAAGCAAACTGTGTGCTACAGATTTGCAAAAACATGCAATCTGTACATATTCGTTGACGACAACGTAACCACAAAACACAAATAAGAAATAATGTTTTACTTTAGATCATTCAGTTGTTCACAAAAATAACTATTTTACATATTCTTTTTATCTTTGTCAATTTTCCACAGACATTCCGTATGTATATGTTAACGAATCGCGAGTGCATGAATTGATGATGTAGCAGATAAAGAAATTGTGAATTGACTATGGCTTTTTAATTTTTTTTCGATTACAGACTGTCTTTGAGAAAACTCGTTAATGCAAAATATAAACAATGAGTTTATTTTGACAACCATTCAAAATACTGAAATGCGTACTTTGGTAAACATTTTAATCCGTTAAACTATTATTTTACAGTAGATAATTGCACCTTCTGTACCACTTGTGTTAGTCTACGATATGTCAATGCTATTTTATACTTTCTTTTTCATGAAAATTGAATCAAAATGATATATAATGGGCCTTTAAGGGGAATGGGCATTTAACAGGATAAACACAAAAAAGACAATTTCATTTGGATACAATATATCCATAACATGAATTCCGGTTAATATAGATATTGTTGCTAATTTCATGATCACCACGTGAGTTATGGCCCTTCATACCACTTACAATATGCAAATTTAAAACATATTAGTTTATGATTCATAGTTCATATACATGTATCTGAGACAAGTTTTTTTTTTCTTCCTGTAGATTCTTTTAAGGTCGCAGATAGGCAGAGAATGTTTAAATTATTTGAATTATCCATAATATTACACTAAATCATACTCCCAAATAGGAGATGCAGTCAAGTCATATATCAAGTGGTATATTCAAATAAATTAAAAATAGTTAAGTTCGTTTCTGCATCTAGTTTGTATAAAAGATCGTAGCAGGATCCGCCGCTAGCATATCTTCACATTTTCAAGTTTATATAAATAATAACATGTAAGATTATATGTAAGATTCCAATTTTCAGTCATCCATACATGTACAGTAATAAAATAGTTACCTAATTTAAAGTGCAAATGAGCAACCCTAACAATGACAGATCCGTCATTACCGAACAAACTGAAAACATATAAACATTCACAAAAGAGGCCAAATCCTGGGCGTACCTATTCTTTCTATTCATCTTTCAATGGTCTAGTGATGAAGATATTTTCTTTTGCTAAACTCCTCCACGAAAAACGTCTCGTCAATTTTAAGATATAAGTTTTCAACTTGAATTTTGCTTGTTTCTATACTGCAAGTGACATTATTTGTTTTTAATTATGTCTCGAGACAATGTACACTGTACTAGTCTAAATGCATTTTGTGATCTGTTTCACATTAATCCCGAGAACTGAGCATTTAGTTGTAAGTAACTTATTCATGCAATGGCCTATGCGAAAGGGATTATTAAAGTCGGCCTTCAGATAAAGTGAAACCCACAATTTTACTAGTTTTCATACTGTTTGCTGCACGTCGTTAATAGAAACAATACAAGACTGAGTCTTCTAAGATTGTTTTCCATATATCAAATGATACATCAATGGTTTACCGTGGTGATGGTCATAGAACATGAGATACTGAGTTACAGGGTTTATACATGCCTGGGCATTGCCTCAAATTACAGGCCATGCTTTCTTGAGCTAATCCCACACAGGTCAGACCGTTGTATTCGGGAGTCGGGCTGTCGCACTTCCTGTTCCGCGTCTGTATCCCGGCCTCGCATGTTGTAGAGCACGAGGTCCATGAGGACCAACTACCCCACTGTCCGTCAACTATTTTCAAATAGAAAGTTCTAAAGAATGTTCCCATAGATTTTTGACACACCTGCAACATATTTTTCTGTATATAACACGGATGACACACATGGAACATAGTTTACTGCTTACATGTATAGCACAAAAGACACGCTTGGAATCTAGTTTACTGCTTATATCATGAAGTCACGAATGACACACTAAGGACACAATTTACTGTGTATAACACGAATGAAATACCCGGGACGCAGTTTACTGTATGTAATACGTATGACACACTTGCGACATATTTTACTGTATATAACACGAATGACACACCTTGGACACAGTTTATAACACGAATGACATACTAAAGACACATACATTTGTAGTTTAATACTAGTATATAACACAAATGACACACCTGGGACACAGTTTACTGTATATAGCACGAATGACAGACTTAAGACATATACATGTGTAGTATAATACGAGTATATAACACGAATGACACACATGGGACGCAGTTTACTGTATATAACATGAATGGCAGACTTAAGACACATACATGTGTAGTATAATACGAGTATATAACACGAATGACACACTTGGGACACAGTTTACTGTATATGTCACGAATTAAGTTGACGAAAGTTTATCGCACATACATGGGACACATTGTTTCATAAAAGAACATGAATTATACATTAAGGCAGTGAATTGTGCAGATACAAAGTAATACACATACCTGGACAGGGATTTTTATGGCAGGTTTTTTGCTCATTGCTTTTTCCTGCACACATTTTCCCCCCGTACATAGGTATAGGGTTGTTGCATCGCCGGAAACGGGATGTTGTTCCGTTAGCACATGTCACAGAACAGTCACTCCACGTATTCCACGACTCCCAGTTACCGTTCACTACAATAGCAACGTAATTATTGTAAGATATTAAGACGTCATTATTGTTATCATAATTATTGTCCTGAAAGAAAACAACATTGTTGTAACAAAAGCCATAACAACACAAATTATAGTCTGATTGAGATTAAAGTTTTCTATAACATAAAATTGCATGAATTAAGAACAGTATGTGAAAATTTCAAACGACCGTTTTTAATTGTTAGTCCTTGTGACAGCTATTCATTACTATGATATTGAACGATTACCATAACGACACATATGTTGACATGGATTTTTGTTTCACCCCAACAAGTTCCTAGCGTTTTCAATGATCAAATCGCGGTCACGTGGTGGACCCTATATTTCTATGTAGGATAAAAAAAATCCATATACGGTCAGTAGAGCTCACAATCTCATTAAAAATATACCCTAATTTACACTCCTCTACTATCCGCGATTAGGATCCGACAACATCGCATTAGGGGCCACGTCAGATTGACCTTTTAAGTAATGTATATGTATAAACAAGTGCTCGATTTTAAACCAATTAAATAGCGCGTTTCAAACTGACTTTGGTAAAAGTCCCTGTAATGGTTCCGCTACATTTCGGACTTCGTGGCCTTTCACGGAGATAACCAAGGTTTTCTAATGTTTCAGTAGGATACATTGGTTATCTTGGTAAAGGTTAGGTGGTCCTTGACGTAGCGGTGTTTGTCGACATTACCGGAAGCGAATTACAGGGTATAAACCTTCATTACAACTGTTCCGAAATTCCCTTTTTAAAATTACCCTCTTCATCAATTTGTGTCTCATACATATAATTAATACTGATGTTATGCGTTAAGCGCAGAACGTCTGTCTGGTTGTTAATGGCCTGACATTCCATATTAGGATGGTGACTGGAATTACCCATTGAAATTCTCTAGTACCGACGGGATCCCTGTCAGTCTCTGGAAATTTTAGGGCACCATTTCAGAAACCTTTATCCCCTTCCTCGTTCCCAGAACGATGCTTAGTCATTCAGCGTGCTGCAGAGTTCTGTCGCTGACTTGATCAACGAAAAAGGCAATATCGTGAGTCACTTATTTAGAACACAAGCCCCTGATCCTCTCACACACGTGGATTGACTGTTTGAGTAGTTAGTATTATGTCCACAGTGGTAGAGCTGGGAACCACGTGTTGGAACTGTACCACGGTATACCGTGTTTTTAGGTAAATAACGGGGTATGTAACACGATATACCGCACAAAATATTCCGGGACTATGTTGAAGACTATTCAAATATTGAAATTTTGCGTAGGAAATTATTGGTAACGAGCGAATATTTTCATATAATATATTATTTAATATCCAAATTGAAATTGATATATTTACATGCATATTATATATACGCAGGAGTTTGATGTTGTTGAACAATAAAGTTATCAGTAACGACAAAATCATTGACATTTATATTCGTTCAATACCGTTGTAGGTAAACCACCTAAGTACCGGTATCATTCGTCCTTGTACCAGTTTGTACCACAAGCTGCTTCGGACCGCGGTTTTACCGATATACCGGTTAAACCGCGTTCTAATCAGTGGACCTACATGCCAGATGTTTCTTTTCAGCCTTTTTTAGTATAACAGAAAGCTTTATGTTGCAAAGGCACAACATAACACTTGCCCTTGTAGAGGAAGTGTAATGGCGAGGGGAAAATCTTTTTTTTTCCGACGAGACTAGGCGGCAACGAAAACAGCAATAGATGAAAAGTATCTACTTATATCAAGTTCTTTACATGTAATAATTGTCATGGATTAAGCATGTAGGCTACACCATCTCTGCTACAAACAGAGGACGTTTGTCGTACTAAGTTCCTTTTTACGTATGAAGTTGAAATTTATGTAGCTTTTGATGGCGAAGAAAATTATTTATCAAAATAGTTTATTGTTATTTTAAGAATTTACAACGCCACAGTATCAATCTGGGTCGGTAGGCTTACAAGGTGTGCCCTTTATATATTCCTGAATATCGCCAAACAATTTCAACAATTGCAACAACAACATCATCAAAACGCGATTTGATAGAAAAATTTGAAAATAAAAGAGGAGGATGTCTCTGTCTCGCATTACTTGTGGACAAATACGGTGATATACATGCTCCATTTTCTTGCGAAGAGAAATGCTAGTTTCAATAATATTTTTACATGTAGGTAATATCAAGCTAAAGACAAGATATACTCATATTTTGTGAGTGATTATCAATAAGATGGCTATGAAAAGGCGCCGCTGCCAAGACTGGTGTAAATAAAATGTGTCCACGTTTATGGACATAATATTTTTTCCATTTGTGACAACTTTTGCTAATACAACGCGCCTCTCACAATGCAAACAGTTTTTATGTGAACTGAGCATTCATTGCACAGAATCTGGCTGTATTCAAAAAGAAATGAATTGAAATAACGAATAGCTAGCTATTGCTTCCTTTCATATACATGCAGTTCATAACCACTTTTCTCACGAGTCATTGCGTTAGCTAACTGTTAATATCTTCTTATGAAATTAATAATACAGATTCCTTTTTTTGTAGCACATGCAATTTGAGGCACCAACTGATGATCAACATTAGCACACATTTTTAGACTGTGTAAGGAAAACTCTGACAAAGAGGTGAATAACCTTTCAATAATATATTAGAAAATAAGATAGAAAACAATCTCACTTGGGCATTTCCTTATTTGGCACTTATCGGTGTCCTTATAGCTTCCCGCGCAGAATGATCCTCCATTTTCCGGGGCAGGATTGTCACATAAGCGAACTCGTAACCGTGTCCCCTCCCCGCATGTTGTGGAACACCCATTCCAATCTTCCCAGACACTCCATTCACCATCAACTGTACAAACACATCTTGTATTTACTATCAGTTGTATTAACACATCTTGTATTTACTATCAGTTGTATTAACACATCTTGTATTTACTATCAGGTGTATTAACACATCGCGTATTTACTATCAACCGTATAAAACCATAACGGTACAAACAACTAGTAATGACCATCGTCTGCACAACCGTAACTAGTTATTAGCATCAATAAAATAACAATGCATTAACAATATCAACAACTTGTCATCATTTTTATCTGCACATAGTCCCAAAGTTCAAATTTTATAGACGCCATTCAGCAAATAAAATTTTCCTTCGGCCTTTTACAGTTATAATCTTGAAGTGAAGCAAAGAAAAAATAAATAAACACTTCTTTTTAAAACTAGAAATGTGTTCATAGGACACGGATGTCCCCGCAATTTTGTTTATTTGTATGATATTTTTGTCAGTGAATATGATAAAAAAATGGAAATATAAAAGATAATTTTAAGATCAAATGAGCGCTGTGACCCTGACCTAAACCAAGTGATGTGACCTTGACCTTCAAGCTAGCAACCTGATACTTTTAGTCCTAATTATCCTTTATGCCAAGTTATTTCAAAATATAACTATACACATCAAAGATACAGTTCAGAGAGGACTGCTTACACAGAGTTTAAACTCCACTACCTTCAGTGACCTTGACCTTTGAAGCTAACAACTTGGTGCTTGTTTGCGTTACATCATATCCTAGGGATCGTTATTGCCAAGTTATTTCAAAACACCACAATTCACAACAAAGTTATAGCCGGGACATGATTTTAAGGTCAACCTAGTGCTGTGACTTTGGTCTTCAAGCTAGCAACATGGTTCATGTTTGCAACACATTTTTTGTCCTAAGGATTACTTTCGCCAAGTTATTTCAAACCACAACCATTCACAACAAATTTAGACCTTGGACAATATTTAAAGGTCAATGGAGTGCTGTGACCTTGGCCTTCAAGCTAACGACCTGTTTCTTGTAAGGGCCACATTGTTTTGTCCTAAGGATCACTTGTGTCAAGTTATTTAAAAACACAACCATTCACAACAAAGTTAGAGCTGGAACAAGATTTAAAGGTCAACTAAGTGTTTTGACCTTGACCTAAAAACAAACATGAAGGTCAAGGTCACAGCACTTAGGTGACCTTTAAATCTTGTCCCAGTTTTGGTTCTTGTTCGCGACACATCGTCTTGTCCTAAGGATCTCTTGTGCCAAGTTATTTGAAAAAGGACCAATCAAGACCAAAGTTACAGGTGGGATAAGATTTAAAGGTCAACAGAGTGCTGTGACCTTGACCTTCAAGCTAGCGACCTGGTTCTTGTTCGCGACACATCGACTTGTTCTAAACATCACTTGTGTCAAGTAATTTTAAAAAGCAACCAGATATAACAAAGTATAACAGCCGGAACAAGATTTTGTTAAGGTCAACTTAGTGCTGTGACCTTGACCTTTGAGCTAGCAACTTGGTTCTTGTTCGCGACCAATCATCTTGTCCTATTCATCACTTGTGCCAAGTTATTTTAAAAAGTGACTATACATAACAAAGTTACAGCCGGAACACGAATTCTTGTAAACACACACACACACACACACACACAGAGGTGTAACACTGACTTAACTTGACTATTTGAGTTTACCGTCGCCCCGACAGTATTTCGGTCATATTGCGACGTCCAGCTAATTACAGGTGGAGGAAGACTCGGAATGCATGGAGGCATCCGGGTAGAACCACCGACCTACCGCAAGCCAGCTGGAAGGCTTCCTCAAATGAAAATCCGAATGATCCTGCCGGGATTCGAACCCACGCGGTGATGGGCTGAGTGAGTTTTAAATTCAGGTGTAACACTATTGATATGCCCGTTGCCATATCTTAGCCGGGGCATAATAAAAATACATTATGTAACTTTTTTTTCACAAGTTGACATCATGAAATTAAATGTGTTTACTGTAGATCACGATATACATTTGAACCTGTATTAGCAACCTTTCTCTTGTTACGTTGACTGACCGCTTAAGACAGGTTTGACTGCATTACCTAAATGTTATTGACGATTACTATACCATACAACATCTAAGACGCTTTCAATATGATTCGTTATTAAGTATAGATCTGTCTAAAAGTAATCTTCAAAACAAAATATCGTCTTAAAGGCATACGTGCACAATGCAGTTATTTTCTATATAGACTGAGAAAAATATTAAAACCAGCCATGATAACTTTCTAAAACTTTGCATGATTATAGAGAATTCAATTAAAAAGTGGTGGTCAACGATATACTTTTTGAGTTATGTGCCCCTGAAAATAAGTTTATTTTTTGTTAACTCAAAATCAAGCCTATCGATACCTTATTTTAATTCACATTATTGTTTGTTGTTTCATTTCCAGTCATTATACAAAGTTTAAAACATTTCTGTTCAATAGATTTTTCACTGTGCTTCAGCAAATACACATATTGCGTTTTTTCTTGAAAAATAAAAAAGAAGAAAAATCTATATATTCATGTATGCGACTAAAGTATAAAATCTGTTGCATAGAATTTCTAAAACCTTTACACAGTAACAGAGATAAAAAGTATCAAACATCGAGTTGAAATTAAATGAAGTGTTGCTAGCCCATTGAGTTATTTGCCCTTGAAAATGACTGAATTGAGCAAAAACCTCACTTTCAGGGGAAGATAACTAAAACAGTAGAATAGTGACCCCCAATTATTTTTCCATTTTGTTTCTTAAGTAATTTTCTTTAATCATGCAAATATTTAGAAAATTATCATGACAAATTTTGGTTTTCCTTCTTTGTCTATATAGAAAATAACTGCATTGTGCACGTATGTCTTTAATCATTAATAAACATGCATATACTATTTAAAGATTCATTGCGGTGTATACTGATAATATATATTCAATCGTTTTCGCAAATAGTTATAATACATTTAAATATCAAAGTCCTTTTAGAAGATTTTTAATATTTGAATATGACTAAACCAACAAGTGCCTGTTATGTTACTGCACTGATCACTATACATATATCTTAATTAATGATACATCAATGATGGAGTTTTGATGTCACTTACTAGACACTGCTGAGACCAAAACCTACACTTACCATACAAACGTAAAACATATACAAATGTAATACCAGTTACAGAACAAGTACGACATTCATCAAGTAAACTGTTCCTTAAATGGTGGTAATATTTCTTTGAACCTCATTACTGATAGATGTTTTCAGTTTTGTTCTGCTGATTATGTAACATAGATTTCCTGAACTTTAATAAATTCAATAACATAGAGACAAAACCAACATGTATACATTTTCCCAAAGCATACAAACACAATTGCACAGGCTAATTACCTCTACAGGACCGAGGGTAGCAATCCTGATATTTTGTATCGTTCCCCTGGCAGGTTTGGCCGCCGTAATTGGGTACTGGGTTTGTGCAGGTACGTTTGCTGGTCTGAGTACCATTGTCACACGTCACGGAACAAACGGACCATGAGCCCCAGGAGGACCAATCCCCGTCAACTATTACCACAACACAAACACATCATCAGAGCATCAGCACAGTCTCATTACATTGCCATATATCGCTACTGGCAAAGAAAGTAATTATTTGCATATCAGAATAATCTTCAAAAAACATACAGTCAAAAATATCGTGCAGCATTTCAATGCAGTCAACTGTAAATTCCATAAAATAATGAGATATAATAATACAATTACAATAATTTATACATGTAGTAATTTTCAAATTTATTTAATAACATAATAATACCCAATACATTCAATAACATAATATTACTTAAATACAGCCAATAACATAACAAGACTCCCCTGATTCTTCAATACAGTCAATAACATACTGATACTCCCATAAAGTAAATAACATAATGATAAGCCCATACAGGCAATAACATAATAATAAGCTAATACATAACTACAGTAAATACCCTTAAAAATAAGGAACTCCAAAAAAAAATCCAAATAGTCAATAACTTTAAAAAAAAAAAAAAAAAAACAGTATCATAATAATGATACCATCATACATTCAGTAACATAATGATACCTCCACAGTCAGTAACATAATGATACCATCATACATTCAGTAACATAATTATACCTCCACAGTCAGTAACATAATGATACCTCCACAGTCAGTAACATAATGATACCATCATACATTCAGTAACATAATGATACCTCCACAGTCAGTAACATAATGATGCCATCATACATTCAGTAACATAATTATACCCCCACAGTCAGTAACATAATGATACCCCACAGTCAGTAACATAATGATACCCCACAGTCAGTAACATAATGATACCCCACAGTCAGTAACATAATTATACCCCACAGTCAGTAACATAATGATACCCCACAGTCAGTAACATAATGATACCCCACAGTCAGTAACATAATGATACCCCACAGTCAGTAACATAATGATACCCCACAGTCAGTAACATAATTATACCCCACAGTCAGTAACATAATGATACCCCACAGTCAGTAACATAATTATACCCCCACAGTCAGTAACATAATTATACCCCACAGTCAGTAACATAATTATACCCCCACAGTCAGTAACATAATGATACCCCACAGTCAGTAACATAATGATACCCCACAGTCAGTAACATAATGATACCCCACAGTCAGTAACATAATTATACCCCACAGTCAGTAACATAATTATACCCCACAGTCAGTAACATAATTATACCCCACAGTAGTAACATAATTATACCCCCACAGTCAGTAACATAATGATACCCCACAGTCAGTAACATGATGATACCCCACAGTCAGTAACATAATTATACCCCACAGTCAGTAACATAATTATACCCCACAGTCAGTAACATAATGATACCCCACAGTCAGTAACATAATTATACCCCACAGTCAGTAACATAATTATACCCCCACAGTCAGTAACATAATGATACCCCACAGTCAGTAACATAATGTACCCCACAGTCAGTAACATAATGATACCCCACAGTCAGTAACATAATTATACCCCACAGTCAGTAACATAATTATACCCCACAGTCAGTAACATAATGATACCCCACAGTCAGTAACATAATTATACCCCACAGTCAGTAACATAATTATACCCCCACAGTCAGTAACATAATTATACCCCACAGTCAGTAACATAATGATACCCCCAGTCAGTAACATAATTATACCCCACAGTCAGTAACATAATTATACCCCACAGTCAGTAACATAATGATACCCCACAGTCAGTAACATAATGATACCCCGCAGTCAGTAACATAATTATACCCCACAGTCAGTAACATAATTATACCCCACAGTCAGTAACATAATGATACCCCACAGTCAGTAACATAATGATACCCCCACAGTCAGTAATATAATGATACCCCCAAAGTCAATAACATAATGATACCCCCACAGTCAGTAATATAATGATACCCCCAAAGTCAGTAACATAATGATACACCCACAGACAGTAATATAATGATACCCCCAAAGTCAGTAACATAATGATACCCCCACAGTCAGTAATATAATGATACCCCCACAGTCAGTAACATAATGATACCATCATACATTCAGTAACATAATGATACCCCCCCAGTCAGCAAGATAATGATACCATCATACATTCAGTAACATAATGATACCCCCACAGTCAGTAACAAAATGATACCCCCACAGTCAGCAAGATAATGATACCATCATACATTCAGTTACATAATGATACCCCCAAAGTCAGTAACATAATGATACCCCCACAGTCAGTAATATAATGATACCCCCAAAGTCAGTAACATAATGATACCCCCACAGTCAGTAATATAATGATACCCCCACAGTCAGTAACATAATGATACCATCATACATTCAGTAACATAATGATACCTCCACAGTCAGTAACATAATGATGACATCATACATTCAGTAACATAATGATACCCCCAAAGTCAGTAACATAATATTACCATCATACATTCAGTAACATAATGATACCTCCACATTCAGTAACATAATGATACTATCATACATTCAGTAACATAATGATACCTCCACAGTCAGTAACATAATGATGCCATCATACATTCAGTAACATAATTATACCCCCACAGTCAGTAACATAATGATACCATCATACATTCAGTAACATAATGATACCATCATACATTCAGTAACATAATGATACCTCCACAGTCAGTAACATAATGATACCATCATACATTCAGTAACATAATGATACCTCCACAGTCAGTAACATAATGATGCCATCATACATTCAGTAACATAATTATACCCCCACAGTCAGTAACATAATGATACCCCACAGTCAGTAACATAATGATACCCCCACAGTCAGTAATATAATGATACCCCCAAAGTCAGTAACATAATGATACCCCCACAGTCAGTAATATAATGATACCCCCACAGTCAGTAACATAATGATACCCCCACAGTCAGCAAGATAATGATACCATCATACATTCAGTAACATAATGATACTCCCACAGTTAGTAACAAAATAATACCCCCACAGTCAGCAAGATAATGATACCATCATACATTCAGTAACATAATGATACCCCCAAAGTCAGTAACATAATGATACCCCCACAGTCAGTAATATAATGATACCCCAAAAGTCAGTAACATAATGATACCCCAACAGTCAGTAATATAATGATACCCCAACAGTCAGTAACATAATGAAACTATCATACATTCAGTAACATAATGATACCCCCACAGTCAGTAACATAATGATACCCCAACATTCAGTAACATAATGATACCTCCACAGTCAGTTACATAATGATACCATCATACATTCAGTAACATAATGATACCCCCACAGTCAATAACATATGATACCCCCACAGTCAGTAATATAATGATACCCCCACATTCAGTAACATAATGATACCATCAAACATTCAGTAACATAATGATACCCCCACATTCAGTAACATAATGATACCCCCACAGTCAGTAACATAATGATACCATCATACATTCAGTAACATAATGATACCCCCACAGTCAGTAACATAATGATACCCCCACAGTTCAGTAACATAATGATACCCCCACATTCAGTAACATAATGATACCATCAAACATTCAGTAACATAATGATACCCCACATTCAGTAACATAATGATACCATCATACATTCAGTAACATAATGATACCATCATACATTCAGTAACATAATGATACCATCATACATTCAGTAACATAATGATACCATCACACAGTCAGTAACATAATGATACCATCATACATTCAGTAACATAATGATACCCCCACAGTCAGTAACTTAATGATACCATCATACATTCAGTAACATAATGATACCATCATACATTCAGTAACATAATGATACCATCATACATTCAGAAACATAATGATACCTCCACAGTCAGTAACTTAATGATACAATCATACATTCAGTAACATAATGATACTCCCACAGTCAGTAACATAATAATATTCCCATGCAGTCAATACAACACAATACCATAAAATCTTTATTTCCACTATTATAATATAATGATATGCACAAATATATACAAAACAAATGAAAAAATAAATAAAAATAAATAGGAGATAAACTATATCAAATAAATATTTAAACATCAAAATCGGATCATAAACAGTCTGTTACGAGTCGTATCATCCGAGCTATGAAGCCAAATAATTTTCAGAGTATAGGTTTTGGCACTTGTATAAATACAAATAGAGGAATCTCTGGAAGTAAAATAATTTGTCCTGTTAGGGAGCAAGGTAGAGTTTTGATCTTTCTAATGCACATAGCACATACTCAAAGTCAGAATCAAGATTTATAGAATCTGATATGATCAATCTTTCTTGTTCATACAATATGCATTTATTAATCCATTGAATAATCACATTGTCCTATTCTCTCTGCATTTATTGCATTGTTGAGCACAGTCGCTAAGTATCTAATACAGACAATTACATGATGAAATTCTCGTATGATTATTGAAATAACGATACATCCAAACAGTCAGCAGCAGAACGGCACTCTCTTACCATCAAAAACAGAATTATAACCCGATAATGACATTTCCATATAGTCAGTAACATCAGATTGTCTTTAAGAAAAAGCACACCCCTTATAATCAATAAAATCAATAACAACACCATATTCCTATACCACAGTCCATGCATCAACTGTTGGATTTTCACTTATCAAGACGATGTTTTTAGCATCTAGCCTAAAAATATTTAAACCAATCAAAATGACGTCTACAATGGATATAGAATAGTACGATACGAGCGTTCGAAATTGTTGACAAGGTTATCTATGATCCAATCGGATGTCTTTATCTAAATAACAAAACAATGGTAAAGAAAACACCACGGTTGATGTCTGCAGAGTAGCGAAATTAGGAGCCGTGGATTATCCGACGATGCATACGAAAAGACCTTATAGAAACATAATCACAGTGTATGCAAGGCATAACCTGGTTGTTTTTCTTCACATCAGTTGCTCTGCACTTCCTAATCTATTGCAGTCAATTAGCCTTTCAAACTTTTTCTGGATAAACATTTATCAAAGCCATCATCTTTAAAGGCAATTAATTGTTGAAGAAATAGTTTAAATTTAATATTTTTTTAATGATTCTGAATTACCGGTATTTTTGTAAAAAAAAAACAAAAAAAAACAAAAAACAGTCAAATACGTGTCACCTTCCGAAATTGATGATGAGCGCAACTTGGATGTGATTTTGTTCGCATATATACTCGTTTCATTGTTTGAACAAAAGATGTATTTTCATTAATTTCATACCTGGACAATGTTTAATATAACAAGTATCATAACTTGTGTTTTTGCCCGTACATAGTTGACCGCCATAGAGTGGTGCAGGATTCGTGCAATAGCGATTCCTGAGTTTCGTCCCATTACCACATGTTAAGTCACAATTTCCCCATTCTTCCCAACTCGACCACTGTCCATCAACTGAATCAAAACAAAGAAAAATCCCAATGAAGATTGAATTTTATCATTTTCATCGTAAAGTATATAAATGCTAAGTATTCATCAGAGATGTATAACAAGATGAAAAAAAAGAATTATTCTCGATAACGCCTGTCTCTCCCCCACTCTCCATGTATCTGGACTGAATTTCTTTTGAAAGGTATACATCTACCCTGCCTCTCTATTTCTCCCCGTATATCTTCATCAGGCTTTCATTTCTTGTGTCTCAGTCATTCGCACTTTGCCTGGGCATTGTATATCTCCATCAGTCCTACATTTCCTTTCTCCCCCACTCTGCCTGGGCAATGTTTCTTTTAAAATCTCTCACCTCTCTATCTCAATATCTTTTTTTCCAGTCTCTGCATGAATAGGACACGGTTTCTCCCTTTCACTTACTCTAATTGTTTGTGTGGCTTACTCTTTCCCTCGATGGCTTTTCCTGGCACACCTTCTCGCTTACTTTCAATTTTCTTATCAACTGTTTCTGTGTCTAAGTCTTCCTTGTGTTCTTTCCCTTGCCCAATGCTTGGACATGACTTTATAGCTCATTTCCCTCTTACTTACTCTTAATTTCTTTATCAACTGTTTCTGTGTCTTAGTTTTCCACTCTTTATTTCCCTCGTTCTCTTTATTGACAGTCTTCCTGAGACATACCCTTCTCTTTCAATGCCATATTCTTCCTCACTTCTTTTTTCCCCGCCTTACGTACCTGGACACGGATTCTCCTGACACGTTTCGTTTTGGAACTTGTCACCCACACACGGATTTCCCCCGTACGCTGGGGCTGGACTATTACATGCCCGGCTCCTTGATCTTGTCCCGTTATCACAAGACACGTCACACGTTGACCAAGGGCTATAGCTTGACCACCCGCCATCCACTATAAAAACATCCAATTTAACATATTAGCATGAATGTGGAAAAGAGACTTTGAGTTTAAGTTGGGAAAATGATTGAATTTGTTTATACATTTAAATTGAATAAACCGAACTGAAAATGACTACATGTAACTCTCACTTTTAGTTATCAAACGATGACCACAGCATGAAATATTACAGATGATTAAGAGCATGATAAGATATTCAATGTCAACGTCCAGCTGATTGCAGGTGGAGGAAGACCCCGAATGCACGGATACATCCGGGTAGAACCACCGACCTACCACAAGCTAGCTGGAAGGCTTCCTCACATGAAAATTCGAATGACCCTGCCGGGATTCGAATCCACGCGGTGAGGGGTTGAGTAAGTGTTAAAGTCAGCGACTTTTGGTGGTAAAGAATAACGTAAATCTTGCGTATGTAAAATTTTAAACCAACTTAGCGCCTATTTCAATGTGTTTTGCTGATCGTTTTTATCTAATGGTACTTTGAAAGAGTGACATACATTTTTTATTGTTTTTGAACACCTGACCAAACCTATTATGCATAGAGAACTTACACAGTGTAGTCTCTTCTTTGGTGCCCCGGGATAAATTAAGCAGGGTGGGCACATTAGTAGATCGGCTTTATGTGTAATTCGACTAACACAAAAGATAACAACTCAAACTATGTTTCCACAACTATATATGTCACAGAACTTAAGAACTGCACATGGCTGATTTAGATGCGGTAAAAATAAGTATATTTACAAATAAATGGTACACAATCTAAATAAAACATCTGGAAATTAAAGTGTAAAGAATACTGGGTAAAAAATTGAAATTTTTATAATAATATATAACTAATTTTACATCACAAAATAAAAAAAGCAGTGAATTCAAATGGAAATCCTTGTATTAAACTGAAATTAAGATTTACCTAGATTTTAAACTTTCGTACATATAAAACAATTGAGCAAAGTATCTTTGGAATATCCATGTCAATGAAAAAAGATTCCTGAGAATTAGCTAAAATGCTCATATAAATCACTGGAAAAAAAAACATGGAGAGTAATGGAAAATTATATCAGCCATTTTATATGTACCGTATGTAGGATCATAGGAAGGGATAAATTGCAGCGGTTAAAAAAAATGTGTATTATTATTTTTTTTTTTTTTAAAAAATTTTAGATTGATATATTTGACAAAATCAAATGTTTCACAAATTCATTTATTTTTTTTGGCGCTTAACAAGTATGTTTTATTTTGTGTATGTTTTTATGAAATAAAATTCTGGCAGGCTTCATAGAAGATTTTTGTTTTAATTTTCTATATAGAGCAATATCAAGAAACTAGGCAACCCCCTAAGGCCCTCATTTTTCAGGGGATCAATTTTATTTTAGCAATTATATTAGACAACCATTAGGTGACCATTTGTGCTAAAGGGATTTAAATTCTGACTAATAGCTTCATAGGAGAATAGGAGAAGAATTTTGAAACTTTCTGTATAGAGTATATAAAGAAATATGCCAACCCTCTAGGCCTAATTTTAAAGGGGTGAATTTCATTTTAGCGATCATAGTAGAGCACTATAAGGTGACCATTTGTGCCGAAGGAAATTAAATTCTGAGTTTTTAAAGCAAAATTCTTTTGGTTGCCATAGCAACAAGAGTTCTGCTATGGATCAAGTTTATTTTAGCAACTTTTGTCGAGGTTCACCCAAGGATGATCCATGCAAAGTCTTATCAAGTTCTACTCAGTGGTTTCAGACGCGATGTCGTTTGAAATAGATTGTTGTCATCTAACGACGGACGACGCAAGACGACGGACGCGGGTTGGTCCGAATAGCTCACCTTGAGCACGTAGTACTCTGGTGAGCTAAAAACTGGGATTTCCGAAATTCATATTCATTTTCTTTTCCGAATGTTGGAGTACTTGAAGACAATCCTTGCTCTTCTGAAATACGTCTTGAATGAGTTCTTATAAATCATTTGATGCTAGTATTATCCTTTATCATTGAACATAATAATTACAAATATTACCAACGAGCACATTTCTGTTAGCAATATATTCACCTAGGGTTTTCTCTGTAACACTAGTTCTGACGACAGTGTTATTACGGGGCTAACAATAAGAAAAAGGAGCATACGGGGATCTTCTAGCTGAAAAATAATCATCAAAGGAAGCATCGGAGAATTTCAATTCGATATATTCATCGATCTATTTTGTTAAGCAATCTGTATAATTGACTATATAATCTTTGCAGGGGCAGATTACATTACTGTGTAACTTCTCACCTGCACACGGGTCCTTACTACACTTCTTATAGTCCTTGTTTGTGCCCTGACAAAAGTCTCCTTTATTGGCCGGTCGTGGGTTGTCGCACGTGCGGATACGCGAAACTGATCCTTCTCCGCATGTGACAGAGCAGGACAGCCATGGATACCACGTTGACCACTGTCCGTTGACTGGGGTTTGAATCAAAATTACGTAAATCATTACCTTAGTGAATGATAACTGCATTTTCATTTTCGATAGTTCTGTAAACAAAGGGTCTATTGGTATAAGACTTGCATATTCACTTTTTATGCAATCGTCTCCAAAATGACTGATATACTGTCGGTTGAACGTTAAACCTAATAAAAAAAAATAAAAAAAAAATAACCGTTTTTATGCTACAGTTTGTGATTTTTAGTACACTTCCAGGTATTATAAACTGATATACTACTTTAGCTATAATGTTTAGACGCGGTTCTGTAAACGCCTATAAATGTAAATATCCAATGGCTGGCATGAACAACAGAATAAGCCACCATTAACAAAAAGGTGTTTGCACTATTTGTGCTCTTGGCCACGCTTTTTTAAGACTGCACTAACAAAAAGGTAGCAAAGATATAGTACTTTCAAAACACATAAATATTATCATCCCTTGACATTGAGCATGCTCTCCAAAAAAAAACAATAAGAAAAAAAAACCGTTGAGTTTAATAGAGACGTGTTTATTGATGCTTCTCTTCGAAACGTAACGTATATATATATATATATATATATATATATATATATATAACCATAATATATGTTTCATGTTGTTTTTTGTTGTTGTTTTTTTGTTGTTGTTTTTTTATCTGGGACGAATTGTCTGAAAACATTCTCACTAAGATTTAATTTAATAAATATCAACGCAAGGTCAGCTTTAGATAATATACTTTGTATATGTACATGTATATTCAAAATTTTTGCCTGGATATGCATTTTTCCCAAAAACAGTGACCATATTTTCAGCTATACTTATCATGTAAAAATATTGAAGTAACAGAAAATGTAGGGTTGAAAAAATATTTTTTTTCTATATGGACCTACTTGGGCAATCTGTGACGTTGTTCAAGCACGATTTAGATTCGGTGCTATTTCCAACGCACGGTAATCCTGTTCCTGTGGGTGCTGGGTTGTTACAAAAGCGGGTCCTGTCCCTCTTGTTATCACACGTGCATAGAGACCAGGGGCTCCAGTCACTCCAACTTCCATTCACTTAGGGGTTATAAACAGGAATCAAATATAGTCTTGTTTGAAATGTTCAGGCCCAAAATTTTACACCTATAAAACTAAGAAAATCAACATATTATTGCATATGTTTAATTTAATTTGAGGAAAGTGGCATATTTGAGTGAAAAACAAATCTTAAGTGTCAATGTAAATATTTCATTTGAGTCTTTATTTAATAATATAAATGATGTTAATGGAAGAATGAAAACTGAAAAAGGCTAATTACACTTTAAAGGATTGTGTGTATGTGTGTGTTTAAATGCCACTTATCTGTATTTCTTTCAAAAAATAGTTCGGAAAAAGTTTTAGAGATACAAAATGCATAAAATTTTAACTTCATGATGTATCTTTAAGTATGAGGGTCATATCTGAATCAATTTAGCAAACTGCCCTAAATACTATGTATGAACTCTGTCACCAAATTTTAGAATATTTTGATATACATCTGAATGAAAATTAAAAGGTTTCATACATAAATATGTTCTCTATGGGTTTTTTTCATGACAAGTATGACTGAAAAACGCAAGGTAAGAGCAAATATAACTACAGTCAGTACACCGATTTGATACACAGTGAGAGATCTAGACATACATATGAAGTCTATACATATAAGTTATACTGCACGTATTAAAAGCTTAAGTATCTAATTCTTTTCGTGTTTTATTTACGAAAAATATACAATGTTGGCATTTGTTTTAAATCTTTCTTAACGTTCAATACAGGTCTTTGTGTAAATATAAGAAGTGTATTGGTTTAAAAATCACAAATATCATTGGCACTAGAACCGCATAGTTTGCTCGTTTAGATTCAAATTTTCTAAGGAATTGTCTTTTTTCCCCTCCCCTCAAGTTCCCCCTTAATATTGAGTATAGGATAGAGTCTATTGAGTCATTTCTATAGACTAAAAAAGACCGAAGAAGCATGGCAAACATAGGTTTCTGTTGTCTGAAGAAATGTCTTAATACATTATATCTAAGTCACTCTTAATTAGTGGCAAAAACTACATTTTGTCAAACAGGTCGATTTATTCTGTACAAAGCAAAATAAAAAGGCGTTGCATTTCATTATACACTGATAAAGCATGGATAAAGTGTAGGCAGAAGATGAAAGTTACATTTCATTATACACTGATAAAGCATGGATAAAGTGTAGGCAGAAGATGAAAGTTGCATTTCATTATACACTGATAAAGCACGGATAAAGTGTGGACAGAAGATGAAAGTTACATTTCATTATACACTGATAAAGAATGGATAAAGTGTAGGCAGAAGATGAAAGTTACATTTCATTATACACTGATAAAGAATGGAGAAAGTGTCGGCAGAAGATGAAAGTTGCATTTCATTATACACTGATAAAGCATGGATAAAATGTTGGCAGAAGATGAAAGTTACATTTCATTATACACAGATGAAGCAGACTTGAAACAACAAAACTGGAATTTAAATCAATCAACTAGTTTTAAAGCTGGAGAAAATTCATACTCTTCTTTGATTAGCAGAGAACTGTTTACAAAACTGGATAACGAATTCGGTAATTTTCTAAATATAATGATATCCTGAGAGGAAACCTACTACAGAAGAACAATTGAATTACGAAAATCATACCGAAGGAGTCCTGAGAAATATTTCATGTTTAACCCTTTCCCTCATAGAGGACACCATGAAAAGACCGACGCGAACAGCATAAAACCAGATCAGCCTGCGAGTTGGCTGATCATGTTTTATGCTGTACGCTGCTCCTCAGTGGTCTGGAAATGAGGATTTTGTAATTAAATTTGGTAAGGTTTAACTGTGGTTTTCTGCAGATCAGGTTTGCAATTAAGGGATAGAGATTTATCTTTATTTTATCTTTCTTTTGTAACCTACATTTCGAAATCTCACTTTCTGGCAGCTTTTACTACATATTATCAAAATATAGTCAAAATAAAGCATACATGAGACAATGATTATCTTAACCCTTTCCCTCATAGAGGAAACCATGAAAAGACCTATGCGAACAGCATAAAATCAGATCAGCCTGCGAGTAACTCGCAGGCTGATCAGGTTCTATGCTGTTCGCTGCTCCTCAGTGGTCTGGAAATGAGGACTTTGTAATTAAATTTGGTAAGGTTTGACTGTGGTTTTCTGCAGATCGGGCTTTATATGGTACCTACTAAGTGCGTCAAAATGAGTCTATATGAGGGAAAGGGTTAAGATATGCTGAATAGATATCCATTGAAAAGTCGACATCAACTTACATGATCGGATATTGAAGATTGTAACCATCGCTGGAATATTGTTTTTGCACACTCTTTCATCAAAGTATATACTAGAGTAGTTAGACGTGCATATAGAAATGACTGATATGTATGTAAGAATTAGAAAGCAAAAACGATCTTCCAGACAATGGCAAAATATAACTTGTAGATTAGGTTAAACTCTAAAAGAGTGGTGTGAAAATGTTCCAGCTGATTATGATTATACTTGTCCCGTTTCAAATAATCATAGGAAGAGAAAAAAGCCGCCAAAAATTGTATTTACGTGCTAATCAACACAGAAGGTTCACTTGGGATGTTATATTTTTAATGCATTTCTTTTCAAAATGGTCAGTAGATGAGAACTTCTTTGAGAATAAATGTCATTCAGGATGATGGCGAACTAAATATGCAGCGTATTATTAAAAAACACTGCACACAACGGTGCTGAGTATAACCCTTCTCTGGCTCCAAACCGTGCAATCAATTCCAATGGGAACTAATGTAATAGATAAAGAACTGCTGGCTGTTTTTGTTGGATAATTGTAAAACTTATTAATCACCAATTCCGAAGACGGCGCACTGCTTACATTGAATCATTTCTTGTTTAAACAAATTGGCGGAAGAATGGATTATATGAGAAGCGTTAATTAATTGTGGATTACATGTATATCTATCAGCGAACGGACTCAAATTCCAACAAATATGCTAAACGTCACTTAAATACTTAGTGGCAAATTTCACCAATCTTGTTTCTCTAATAAGATAGCAAAATATTTCATTTCTTAACAAAAGTACGTTACAAATTGTCCAATTCACGCAAAGTCACGTTTTTTTTAATATCACCTTTTCTATTAAAGGTATGTGAAAGTAAAGTGTATCTTTCAATAGGACATTACATTACCATCAAAATGATATCTTATTTATTAAATTAAGTCAAGTAATAAAAAGGTTATATGTAAAAAGAAAAGTACTAAAAAAAAATATTAGTTATTTGAAAATTAAACAATCAGTTTATTCTAATTCATGACATTTGACGTTCTTACAAATTCAAATAGGTTGCCAGAACGTTATTATGTCAACTACAGTAACATTTAACGATCATCTTATCTCAATGATTTAAGGATTAGAAATTACAAAATTTAGAGCTACATTTATACTATTAATTTTCAATCTTATTTTCATATCATGCATGCACTTTGGTTAAAGAAGATAATTCTATGTATGAGAAAAATGATAATTTTATAAAATGGTTTAATTTTCCTTTGTGATTTTTTCAATGCTTTTTTGAAAGTTTGCAAAATTAAGTTATCTGATGTGTGCCTACACAATATTTTCCACTGGCTTTCACAAGAGTTTCCTATCTCTGTTTCATAAGTCTTAGGGGCTATATGACTGAAATACTGTCGAAGCGATGGTAAACTCAAATAGTCAAGTCATAAGTCTTAGGTTCGTCCCGTTTCAGCCGAGTCGTGTAATCAATGAGCTCTCATTTCATATCATATATATAGTGTACCCACAGGGATTCGGCACATAGTATTTGGAGAAAAAAATCTAGGTAGTGTCTATATATATTAACAAGGGATGCAACTCACCTTGGGCGAATTTCGATACCGGTGATCTTCCAATGAACTTATCAAAACAAAACAGTGACTGGGAATATTTTCAGGTCCTGCCATAAGCCAAGGCATCCACCTGTCATATTGGCTCAAAACACTGCCAGTTTTCATTAGTCGGACAGACGGACACAACCTCGTAACACGAATAGTCACGTGTAAACAGCAATTTACACACATATTTCGCACAGTTTAACGAACCAAATCGATTAAATATCCAAAATTATTTCAGTATCTTAGATCCATTTCGTCCTATACGGTATAGCACTTTTGAAAGTTTGGTTTATTTTTTAAACAATCAACTTTCACTTTCATACAACCATTTTTATTATGTCATTGGTTTGTAAATACATTCTCGCACACCAGATTTTATTGGTCAACCGGATAAAGTCAGCCGATGAAATGCAGCGTACTAGAAAAGGGTTGCGTTATCATAATGGGTGAACAAAAAAGAAAGTAGAACACTTTTGGAAATTATCGCAATACCAAGAGTGCTGTGCCTTATAGGACGAAATGGATATAAGATATTGAAATAATTTTGGATATTTATTCGATCTGGTTCGTTAATCTCTGCGAAATATGTGTGTAAATTGCTGTTTACACGTGACTATTCGTGTTACGAGGTTGTGTCCGACTAACGAAAACTGGCAGTGTTTTGAGACAATATGACACAATGGCGAGAAAAGGAGATATCAGAGTGGGACTTTCTTGTATTTTTCTTGGAGGTGGATGCCTTGGCTTGTGTCAGGACCTTAAAATATTCCAAGTCACTGTTTTTTTTGTTGTTATTTTTTGTGATCAGACCGTCGGAAGATCACCGGTATCGAAATTCGCCCTAGGTGAGTTGCATCCCTTGTTAATATATATAGACACTACCTAGATTTTTTTTTCTCCAAATACCACGTGCCGAATCCCTGTGAGTGTACCGTAGAGATTAAGGCTGTTCACCTGAACACGGTGTTGAAACGCATTCACGTGTTTCATCGACTCCTCCCGTGCAATTAAGTCCACCATTTGACGGCACGGGACTATCACAACTTCTCTCCCTGATCTGCATACCTTTGTCACACGTGGCACTGCACACTGACCATTGTTTCCATTCTGACCATTCCCCGTTTACTGTTTATGGAATATGAAAATTATGCAAAAATTCAACATGAATCAAAAATGAACTAACTCCAGAAGGAGGTGCAAGTAAATGGAAAAACAACCAAACAACAACAAAAAAAAAAAAGAAAAGAAAAATACAATTAGCACATTTGAACGGTCAGTCGGCAAAGAACCAACTCAGGTGCTTAAACTAGGTTTTAGGGCCTCAAACCTCGCAATTCTTGAAATTATCTCTCTGATAAAAAGTATCCCATCAAAATGAGACAACTAACATTGCCTGCATCCAAAAAAATAACAACATTCAATTAATCCACTAGAAAATATGATGAAAAGAATCTGATATGTCAGTCACGATTATACAATTTAAATAATCTTAGAAACATTCATAATTTCAGGATTTAAATTTATTCGACTTAGATACCACAGCTGACCTGGGCAGTCATCGACGTTACATATCTCAGTTTCCGTTGCTTGACTTCCACAATCTTTCCCTCCAAATTGTGGTGAAGGGTTGGTGCACGCCCGAGATCGGGTTCTAAATCCACCGCCACACGTAAAGCTGCATGTATTCCATACCGTCCATGGCGTATACCCACCATCAACTGAGATTAAAAAATAAATAAATGAAAATGGTTAGAGGTTTTATCACTTGCCTTATTCCAATAGTCTCTAAAATGATATTCAAACCTTAGACATTCAAAGAGTCCAGCCAGGTTTTAGGGCGCCGTGGTCCTGTGGTAATGTATCCGATTACGGATCCGATGGTTGTGGGTTCGAACCCCTTTTGAGGCAACAATTATTCATGACCTTCCCTGGCGCAAAGTACTGGTCCAACCCAGGAAGCTTCGAGAGGGATTAGTATAAGTTGTAAGAACTTGTTTCCCAATCGACGTGAAATAAATAAGTTTAAACAAACAAACAGGTTGAAGCTGAATTCTGCACTCATCACGATTACTCATCATATTACAAAAGTTACAGAAAGCGAAATTCATTCTTTCTTTGCTATTTCTTCTGAATGCTCCTCAAATGATTATTACTGATTATTCATTTAACATTAACCCTTTCCCTCATATAGACTCATTTTGACGCACTCAGTAGGTACCACATAAAGCCTGATCTGCAGAAAACCACAGTTAAACCTTACCAAATTTAATTACAAAGTCCTCATTTCCAGACCACTGAGGAGCAGCGAACAGCATAAAACCTGATCAGCCTGCGAGTTACTCGCAGGCTGATCTGATTTTATGCTGTTCGCATAGGTCTTTTCATGGTTTCCTCTATGAGGGAAAGGGTTAAGATAATCATTGTCTCATGTATGCTTTATTTTGACTATATTTTGATAATATGTAGTAAAAGCTGCCAGAAAGTGAGATTTCGAAATGTAGGTTACAAAAGAAAGATAAAATAAAGATAAATCTCTATCCCTTAATTGCAAAGCTACGTTAACAAAACCACAGTTTTGACATAAAAAGTGTTTGTAGTCCCCAGATAGGACTTTTCATGGTAACTATTTTTTTATTCAGTATAGTTCCCAACTAATATAACATTTGAATCTGCATGGTCTAGTATTTCATATTACTATCTATAAGATTATTCTAAAGCTTGCTTGATATGTTTAAAAGTTTTTTAATCCATATGTTTCTAGAAAATGCAATTTAACTGTGAAGTTAAGGACTAAATATCGATCTGCAAATTTAATTATATTTTCGCTGAAACAAGGTCTATTGCAACTAGATAAAAAAATCTATCTAAATTTCACCCAGTTTTATATAAACCGGAATGTCTTGTAGATGTTTAAATCTTCCGAAAGGATTAACAGGTTCGTTACTTGTTGAATATACTGATAGTCAATCTGTTTCAAAGATTAGTTTACGGTTAAGAATATGTGCACACAACGGAGTAATATTACTGGAATAAGTTTAGAATATCTGTCATTGTTTAAAAGGAATTCAACTCATTGAGCTTTATCAACTGATTGATTAATTAGCTTTATTAACTAATGATGAGTATCTATAGTAGAAGGAATACGCGTAGTGTTTCAAAGGGAGATAACCTCCATATTAAGATAAGAGCAGATCAGTTACTCTGACATCATTTCTTAAATAAAAATCACTTTCTTCCAGGCGGTGTATACTTTAAAAACAGAAGTTATCCGTATAATTTTATAACTATTCCTCTATAGCAGCATTGCACTCATCGTCGTCAATCTGTTTTATCGAAATAGGTGTCAAGTACTGAGAGCCAGATCAGACTGTAAGTAGGGTGATTAAGTTCTAACTTGCATTCACGAATAGTCTCTTGCAGATTTATAGTCTATCAACATTACAGCATAATAATTAAAACACAACGGCAATCACTTTGCCAGGATAAATTTTGCGTGCTGAATTTCTGTAGCGGAGATGAGTCAGGGGAATATCACAGCAACAATTTTTTCACGTATTTTGGTCCAAATAATGAAACCCCCGTTTCATTTCCCTTATTACTACCTTTGACATCTCGATGTGCTAACTATAGCACAAACATTTTTGGGGAAATGGGACAGTATAGGCAACTTATCGATATTGATTCGGTGGATGTTCATTATGAATCGGATAATCAAGTCCGTTATGGCTTCCTCGCCAAATCGACCTAACCCAAATGTTTTCCTCTTGTGAGCTTTACCCACGTTAAATTTCAGCTGACTGTTTTACTGCTGTGTAGCATTGAGGACTTATAGAACCATACACATAAGCCATTCGCCTGTGAATATCTGTAGCAGTTACACCATCGTTTGTGAACTTTGTCACTGCTTTAACTTTAAATACTGATTTTCTCATATTGCTCAGTGTTTTTATTATATTGTCATGTAGAACCAAATAAATGCTAAATTGATACAAAAACCCCTGGCTTAACTAAGGGACGGTTTTCTTGCCTCGCAAAGAAAATATGGTAGAACTATATTCATGTATCTAGTTCTACGTATTAGCTTTACACTGTTAACACCTTTCTACAGACACTAGAAGACCGACGTGAGTGTGGCGAGCGCAGGTACTATTGTCTGTAGAAAAGTCTTATTAAAAGTCAACCTAAATTTATGAAGCATTCAATTTTGCCACATAGATTGATCGATTTTGTACATGGCAAAATGGAAAATAGAAAGGTGTTCTACTGAAATAAATCGCAGATGAATTTGAATTTTAAGAGCTTCTGATTGGCCACAAATTTAGGGTGACTTTACCTCAACCTGTATCAGTAGTAGTATAATTATGACATATAATGACCCAAAATAAGACACATACCCGGACAGCTGAGATTCGTATCGCAAGGTCTTTTCTCATTACTTTCGCCTAAGCAGTAGTTTCCTGCAACCACTACGTTTTCAGCAGTATCATTGCACTTTCTTGTTCTTTCCTGGACCCCTTTACCACAGGTCGTTGAACAGGTTCCCCAATCTTCCCAGGATTGCCACATGACGTCATCTGGAAAGGTAAAAGGCATTTGACAGTTACGTGCAGTCTGGCTCGAATTCCACTAGCAATACTTAACCGTTAGTAATTCTTAAATTCTTGAACTAAGTAGATACACATTCCAGCGTTATTATTCATGAAATATTCAAGTGCATCACTAAGCTAAAATGAATTATTACCTAAATAACTAACAATAATTGTTAAAAAATGAAATATTTAAGTATCTGTAATAGGGAACCACGATTAATTAAATTCACCATTAAGTATTTTAATTTTATTTAGCGCTAAGAATTGTTGGTGGAATTCGGCCCTGGAACCATCAAAACATGGATGTTGTCAAGGATTTCGGCAGCGGTGTACATTTAACCTTGACTACTAAATAGATTATGTACATATTGATAATCTACATTAAAATTTACGAGTGAACTGAACAAGCTACACTTAATTTTATTAAAAAGATTGTCTGCATTTATATCACATTATGATACAAAAATCATGTCTACTTGCTATTTGATGCAGTAATCTTGATAGACTAAAAATCTGCAGGAGGTGTAGTCAATGGGTCTTTAATTGTTGATGTAATATAGCAACTTAGAGTTACTACAAAGAGGAAAAGGGGACAGATTACTCCTCCATGACAATGCTCATGTGCACACATAGGGATTGTGATTGCGACAGTTCCTGAATGTCAGTTTGAACTTAATCATCTTATTTAATTTACAGTCCAAATCTGGCTATCAGTGCTTACTACCTATTTCGAGAAACCAAATGACGGCAAATGCAATGCTGTTATAGAGGCAAAATTGTAAAATTAAGCGGACGGCATCTATTATGAACCACCAAAAACATGGTGGATCACCGTACACCGGATATAATAGCCCAAATGAGCAGAAAACATCACATTAAGTCGATGCTTTGGCTGAATCTAAGACTATATTTCTTTTATTAAGTAAGTAAAGACATAAATACTTATTAATTAATATTGGCAAGTGTTTTATTTGTCCTGTAAATGTGCAGAAGCTTCCAGCTATGTTTGAAATAAGGAAAAATGTCATTAAACGTGACTGCTCGCTGAAATTGTTTACTTATGTTCCCATTTTCTAAAATATTACTTTATCTGCGTAGTAAATAAAAATTCTGTTTCGGACAATTCATTCCCTTTTTAAACTTGTACAATGTGCCAAATATTGTCCATCAAAGGTGTTTTTTTTTAAAAATATATGTACATAAAAAGTTTTTTTCCGAGTGACTGGGTATAGTTATTTTTTGTACTGGGTATAGCTTTATGCATGAAATAAGTGTACTGGGAATAGCCGTACGAAAATTTAGTCCTGGTAATCATTGTTGTTTTAGACGGGCGTCATCAAAAATTCTTAAATAACAAAGATCGCTTCACATTCCAATAAACTGACTTCTTTTAATATGGTGTAGACCTTTTTGTACTACCTACTAAGTGTTTATTTTAGAATTTGCAGATGTTAAGCGCTGCGTGGTGGAATAAGTCGCCGTTAAGTCATCTCAATATTATATTTTCTGCTTCTTCGAGATCATGGAGTTCAACACATTTAGTTTTGAAAAATTGAATATAGCTTAAGTCGGCACTTGGATGTTTGCACATGTTTACAATGTTCGCTACTGTTCATGATAATAGTATGGTAGAATAGCCAAATCCCAGTGAGGGTGGTCATGACCCCCTTACCCCCTCCCTCTGGACCACGCTTGGATTAAATGTGGAAAAATTGGAATATTTCGTTGAGATTACAAAGCTCATCACTAAACAAAGGTTTCCACTAGACAATATAGAATATTTGTTATTCCTCGATATAATAACATGGTTTGCTTTAGAACAATCAACTAACCATATTCGGTACAGTGATGTGTGTAACTTGTTTTGGATTTTGGGTGCAAGCCTTTTAGAGTAAAAGGTTTATGGAAATACCAAAGCATAAAGGTCATGCAATAGATGGGAGTAAAGTTCGTGGTCGATTTCTATCAGAAAATTCGATGATAAATTACGTAAGTCCAAATAAACGACTTCTCAAAGATTAGTATACGTATGAGAAATACATTGTCAATGGAAACTTTTAGAAATGGAGAAGCCGAGCTTAGTGTTGTTATTTCCCTAGGCTATATACATCAGCAACAAAACGTTTAATGATTTTATCAAATCGCATATCTTATCTTTTAGACATAAGTATGGCCAAGTATGTCCACTTTAATTTTCCATATCTTTAAATATCTATTGTATGCACCACCCCTTCTCGACATTCAGATATCCCCGGTACATATAAAAACTTTACCCCGTACAGTTTTTTTTCATTCATATCTATACTCAGTACACTACCGCTGGACAAATATATAGGAAATACATGCAAATATCATCAGATACCTCAATATGCTTAAGGGCATTGAAACTTGATGTAGAAATAAAGATATAC
>CM037786.1:25281722-25331722 GCA_021229015.1 Solen grandis
AACCCTTGCAGAAGGAACTTATGACAAACATCACAGAACGTCAGGGCAAAAAACGTCTTTCTTGTCTGGAACAAGGACAGGATAAAACTATAGCTATCAATGAAAGTGATTAACACCCCCACACTACCATTTTGTCCTGGGTGCTGACACAAACTTCTTTAAAGCTATTCATCGTTTATTATCTAAGAATTCAGGAGTCAGTCCAGACAGAAAACAATAAAGAACAACCAATCAAATGACTAACCTCAGTTGTGAGCAGGCCTTTTTTCCCAGATTATGGGGAAGGAACGTAGATACTACATTTTAGGGTAAAAAAATGTGCCATTTTCTAGATTTTGGGGGTTTGGAAAAAAAACAACTGAGGATGTATTTCAGAGGGGAACACACCTTTAAATGGCCCCTGATAAAGAAGGGGAAAAATCCCAGGTAAAAGACTTACAATATTATGGTAGGCCGCCCCAGGAAAGCTGGGTTGCTGCCTCCTATTCTTCAACTCAACCATCAGTTCCGCGCCCGCCACATCGGTCATGCTGATGTCCCAGCTGATCTGTTGTCTGTAACAAGATTATGTCAAACAATATCATCTAACTCAAACTCAGAAAAAATGTCAACTCTTTAAATTTTCAGGATGGATGGATGGATGGATGGATGGATGGATGAATGGATGAATGAATGAATGAATGAATGAATATACTTTTTAGCTTATTTGCTTCATTAAAGTTTTGCATGTTTGAAAGAACACTGCAGTGAATAACCAAATGAAAATGGCATGAAAACAGCAGAAAGAACCGAATAAATTAAACTGATCAAAAGAGCAAAATTGAAATACATAAAATGTTGGTCTAGGGCTAATTAAAATTTAGTATGAAACAAGTACATTTTTATGATGGCATAAATCAAAGTTTTCCCTTGTGTTTCATTTAAATTTGGCCTCACCTGGACCGGCTGTCATATACATTGCACTCTTCAGTATCAAAATCACGGAGCTTCATGGCCTTTGCCAAACCTTCTCGTAATGTCTTGCCAGGCTTGACCGTCACCTTGATAACAATAAAACAGGACAATACATTAACTAAACTCAGTTCCTTATCATTATGATACAAGTGCAAATCCAGAACAGACTGCAATTACCGCATACACTGGCAGATTAGGCGCACTGTTTTTCCAGATAATTCAAGTTTATAGAGGGGGTTGCGCATTATACGATGCTATACAGTTTTTCAGGTTTCTTTTTTCCATCACTGAGAAGTGAAATTTACCAGTATATGATCTCAGAAAATGGATATACTGAAAGCCAATTAATACAATAATATGCAATAAAGTCTATATGAAACCATAATAAACAATACCAGGTTATTGCTTTTGTTATTCTTAGTTATCCTACTGGTATATTTTATGATAAAATGATCGTGAGAAACTGAAACAACTTGATGGAAGCTATTTTCAATATAAACAAATATTTATTTTATGGGACCACATGATGTACAGGAGAAACTTGACAGGTGAAATTTTTAAGTTTGTTAGTTGGGATAATGGTCCCCAGTGTTATTTAGAGTGCAGGGTCACGGTCGAGTAATGCCATGTTATGAGAATGTGTCACCTTTATCCTACCCCTCCGTAATGTAACAGTCTAACAGTAATCTTATGCCATATAAATACAAGAGCTGTCAGAGGACAGCACGCTCGACTATTCAAAATGCTTGTTGGTAAATCAAATGAAATCTATTTCAATTCTTGCCCTTCACATACCCTGTACATAATAATAGTCAAAAATGGTATACCTTGATAGTCTGATACCCCTTAATATTTTTATGATGTCTAAAATCAATTCCATGCCTAGTTACTGACAGAAAAGCACAATAACACTGTGCATGCAAAACTGTAACCAAAAATCCAAGTTAGAAAAGGGCCATAATTTGCATCAGTCCAAAAGTTATCCTCCTTAGTTTTCTGATGCCCTTGAAGACACTCCTTAACTTTCTAGTCAATATAACAAGCAATTTCTGAGATATAAGCTGGATAGTAGCTTGAATGCAAAAACTTAACCAAAATTCTAAGTTAAAAGGGGGTCATAATTTTTAATATATTCCATCAAGTGTTATCTTCCTTTATAGTATGATACCCCTAAACATATCAAAGATGTTTCAAATCAATCCAATGCCTGGACTCTGAGATATTAGCATGAAAGTACCTTGCATGCAAAACTTTAACCAAAATTTCTAAGTAAAAAAGGGGCCATAATTTGTAATATATTCCATCAAGAGTTATCTACCTTGGTTGTCTGATGCCCCTAAACATATTCATAAACATTCAAGTCAATACCAAGAATGGTTATTGAGATACAAACTAGATAGTTGCTTGCACGCAAAACTTTAACCAAACTTTCTATTGCATGCAAAACTTTAACCAAAATTTTAGTTAAAAAGGGGCCAATTATATTAAATTCATCAAGAGTTATCTACCTTGGTTGTCTGATGCCCCTGAACATATTTATAAACTTTCAAGTCAATACCATAAATGGTTATTGAGATATAAGGTTGATAGTAACTTGCACGCAAAACTTTAACCAAAAGCTGCAATGCCGACGCCAGGGCGACTACAATAGCTCTCATATTCTTCGAATAGTCGAGCTAAAAATGGTTCACCCTATAATCAGCCACGGTGACGTACAGATAGCTTTTAGTCTGTCAAAATGTTCAACAGCATGAATTTCAAAACAATATTTCGCCATATACGATACTATAAACGATTTTTTTTTTTTTCAAATAAGTTACCCTGAAAATTAAGATGCCCCTTATATGTAGCTATGCCTAATCTGTATGTGTGTATGGTAAATCTCTTAACTGCTTTGAATGTTATCATATGTATTTTTACTTATCTCAACTATTACAAACAGTGTTTGACATGTACTGTAACTGATCAAAGCATGAAGTAATAATACATTCATCTGAAAATTTTGGATTATGAATGATTCCTAATGTATGCAATATTAGATTCTTTTTTTTTTCACAAATGTTCAAACCAAGGAAAACAGACCACCTAGCACCAAGATCTTGTCGTCTAAGATAAATTGAGCACCTTTTTATGTTGAACAATGAAATGTACAGTTTCACTACAGAACCACTGCCTGCACTGCTCACGAAATAAGATGCTAGAGTGTAAATCAGGAAATCAGTGGAATGTTCTGATATTTCAGAACCTAAACTGTAGATTTATCAGTCAAATATCAGCCAAAATCCAACTCCATTGACATATTTTGCCATGTACATTACACTTTATGACGATTGCTTAATAACTGCAAATGCTATAGTGTAAACAAAGTAATATTTAACTTTTATGATTATTCAAGGGCCATAATTCCTTACCTAAATGGTAATCAGCCATAAGCAAACCTAGCTGAGAGATCATGGCTATATAAACATTATCATGATGAAGATGCTAGAGTGTAACCAAATCAAATCTGGCATTTTTTCATATTTAAATGGTCATAACTCCTGACCTTATTCAAACTTGGCCGATTCAGATTGCTTAAAACATTAAGAACTTGAATGTTAACAAAGTGAAATCTGACTAAAAAGATAACAAACAAAAAAAGCATTCAAATAATTCCATTACTAACCTACTAGATATCATATCTTTTTCTGTAAGCATTGATGATCTTTAAGCTCAAGAAAAAAAATAATATTTTTTTTGCATTGGGAGTGGATTAGACTATCAGACCCATGATATTATGCATAAAAAGGCTTGAATAAATATTAAGTTCAATAAATATATCTGTTCAGATTGTCATTCTGTATTCCAAAACAGAGAGGATTTCCATACACAATGGTAGGTAAGGTTTCTGTACACAATGGTAACTACTGAACATCTATCAAACTCACTGAAGTATGTTGTTCATTTGGCAAGAAGGCTTTCACATGGCCCATAGGGGAGCGCATGGGCAGACTGGGGCTGGGCAGAGCCTGGTACTCTGTCCCATCAGTGCCATTGCCTGTTGCGGCAGCACTGGGCGTCAGGTTGATGGGCGGGGGAGGGTACGGGCCACCTATGGGCTCCTCTGGGGGTGGTACTTCAGGTGGAGCAGGCTCAAGGTCTGTTAGCTCTTGTTCCTTTGTCTGTAGTCGGGTTTGTAGTTCATGGATTTTGTTGGCCAGTTCCTCATATTCCTGTTGTAAGTACAGTACGTGGATCACTTCCATGAAAGTCAAATTCAATGTAAAATGAAAATAAAAATGTTGACTTTGTACAAAGTGCTGTGATATCCCATTATAGGCAAGTGGCCTGATCCACAATCTCCATACCACATGCACATTAAATTTCATATACGACATATCTGAACACCAAACAAATCAAGTATCCTTTTTTAGGTGCTAATGAAAATCAGACATGAGACAAACTCAATGTGTGTCAATAATGTATGCAAATATATATATATGCACAAATTGTAAGTTTACCTGAAGATATAAATAGTTTACCTGGAGATACAAAAAGTTTACTTGAAGTTAAAAAGTTTACCTGAAGATATAAAGTGGGAGGGTGCCGCTCCTTCCCAAACTGGGCATTGAGTCTCTCAAGGCGCTCCTTTGTCAGTCGAATCAAATTTTCCAAATTACGGATCTGAAAAAATAAAAACACATCTGATTATATATAAGTGTTTCCCCCAGGCCTTTTCACCATGGCGGTACGCCATGGTGCCCTTTCATGGCACATAAATGCACCATGTTGCCCTTTGATCTCAATTCTACCGCCATCCTGCCTTATTTAGATTATCAGTGTGTCCCTATTACTCATGTATCTGTCAATGAAGTGTGCATCAGAACCTCATCGGTAATCATTCATGACTATGTCATTGGAGGCTTGCAAATGAAATCAGTATCAGTATCAGTATCACCAGGTGCTCATAAAACTGTAGAAAAAATTGATCATGATCTTTAAGGCACTTGTAATAATTTTCGGTACTACGTTAAAAGCTGCTAATTAACTGCCAGATTGACAAGCTTTCAGAAAAGTAAACTACATTTTGTAAAGATAGGTTGAGCAGCTTCCGGGAAATGGCCTGTACAAAGTTTCCGGCACGAGAGAGAAGAAGAAGAAGAAGAAACGGAGTAAAAACAATAAGTCTCCAAACTTCGTTTGGGAGACTTAATAAACATATTTTATTTTAATTATTGTTATGAAACAATTATATCAATCACAATAACTCTCACCTCAATTTTTTTTTTTCTAAAAGGAACTGGAATTTCTATTGTAAAGAAATACAGTAGGCTACTTTTTTCTGTAAATAGAGCAAGTGCTTCAATTATCGGCAGGTTACAGTTATCAGCATGTTTTTATATTTTCACTGGTCAATTGCAAAGAAATGCATAATATCCAGTGTTTGCGTCACACAACCACAGAAAAATTCCAAGACACACGCTATTTGACTTACAGGTCTTTTTTTTCTTCATAAATACCAGTATAAAAGAAGGTTAGACTGCATACTGTACATTTCACTTGTTGCTATTTTAATTGCTTATGTCATCATTTAAGATATGGTGTCCGTGAAAACTGTGATTTTGTAATATTGACTTAGGTAAAATTCATCTGCTTATGGTTAATACCACTAAGCTTAATTGTGCTACATGTCCCTGACCACCAAATTATTGCACCTTGTTCTCATTTTCATATTATTGGGTGTCAGATAATTGAAACCTGAATCTAAAGCATGCGGCAGTTATCAGCACATATGACCGTATACATAACAGTATAATGCGACTTAATTCTTTTATATGTCTTAGGATAATGATTTTACTGGCCAGTTTGATTGTTAGGGAGACATTTGGAGTTTTTCTGAATCGGATTATCCCATACTTAAGAAAATGATAAAAGAAAAATATCAAAAATGTACACGAATTAAAACATATATGACCATCCAAGAATACAAGATCCTAGAAAGAAAAAAGTTATTCAATACTGTCAAAGAAGACAAGATAACTAAACAAACCGATGCGTATTTAAATCACCCACCAAAAACACACACCTACCTTAATTAAGACGCTAATTATTGCTTACAATTAAAGGTGCCGATAACTGTCTCACACTGCCGATAACTATCACATTTGTGACACTGTTTGCATCAAAATTTCACGACATGCAAAAATTACAACACACAGGCTAAGTAATCAAACCAATCAAGGGTGTTAAAATGAAATACAACATTGTTTACATGTATATTCACATTAGGCCAGCATGATATTCACTGTTAAGGTGCCGATAACTGTAGCACTTGCTCTACACACTTTAAATCTCAGATTTATAGAAAATTAATATGAAATGAAAGAATATTATTGCCACATTTTGGAATAATGTGCTTTAATTTAAAATCAAAGCTAACTAATCAATTATTGAGCAATATTACTGCTAAGACAATCAATATGTATGACTAATGCAAGGTTAGTATTTTCGCTAGAATCTGGTTGGGGCATGAAAATCTTTTACTCAAAAGGGCACTTCGGTTTCATCAGAATCGTCACTAAATAAATTAATTTATTTACTGTTATTTATTCCAGTTGTCTAAAATACAACCAATAATAATAATAATAATGTCCTACAAGTATACCTTAAAAATTCAAATTATATAAACAACATAAATAAATTTCAAACAAGACTTTTTCCGTACTGGTATTTTTTTATATATAAATCTTATTTTTATTACACTCTAGATAATAATCTTTTTTATTTTTCAATCAGCAGATGATTTTTATAAATGTTAGTGAACTAAAGTAAATATACCTTAATTTTCATTAAAAGAAATGAAGAAATATTTTAAATATATTTTTTATTATTATTGTTAGATCTTCAAATATAACAGGTAATTACTTCCCTTCATTCATACTTCATTTTTTTGACATTTTTCTCAGCGATCCACGAAACCCTTGATAATATCGGTAAACAATGCACAGGCAGAAACTTGTATTTTTAATGATACATAGATCATTTGCAATTATATCAGATTACATTATAAAAGACTCCACATTTATTCATGAATAGGAAGCATTAGAACGCATGTTGATTGGATAAAATGACACAGATGACCGACTCCGCCCCTTTTTATTGATTTTTGATCTGCCCCCAGCATGTGCTTTCCTTAAATTAATATTCAGTGTAGACTGACACACATGTACCAGCAACTGAACATTATATTGCTTATAGACATATACAAAAATACGATGGCTGAAAAAAGTATGCACCGGAGGCGCTGTCATCGATTCACAAATTGTTTTAATCCAACTATAACGATATTTACTTCCGGACCTCTCTGGATCCACACATGTAGTTGCTTTCAAGTCAATCATAGGAAAATACTGTTTCCATCATGTTGGCTGAGCATATCTGATTTAAGGAAACTTTGGTTTTACAGCTTGATTGACTTTAGCAGGAACCGAAGAATATTCTTCCGTACCCTATCAGCCATCCTTAAAACTAGAAATGTGTCCAGAAGACACAGATGCCCCCACCCATCGCATTTTCCAAAACAAGAGTGCCAGTGCTGCCACAATATACGCCGCCACAAAATATAAAGACCAAAAGGGTCCTTTTAATCGTTGCTTTTAACATTTCTGTAAGCATAAGCTCATAATGAAGTCTGTGAGACCAATTAATTTAGCTAAAAACGCAGTATATTCGCGAATATACTTTCCTCAAAGTGACGCAATCACTAAAGATGATGAAAAGACAGGGGCCTGAGATTGTGGTTGCCTGGGTAGTAGGTTCGATCCCTGCAGGGGCAGCTAGCTGGGTGTTTTCTTGAGCAAAACAGTTTATTCACACTTGAGTTGAAAGTCTTACTCTGCTAACCAGCCTAGCTGACTGGAATTAACTTAAATCAGAAAAGCTCATACATGTAAATAAATCTGTTTGCTCCCAAAAGGGTGAATATTTCATTTTTTAATACCCCATAGCTCCATATTTGAATTTGTTTTCTTGCTTTTAACAAGCTTTTTACCCAATGAAAACCACAAAACAACAGGGATTGTAATCCCTTCTAACATGTTCCTGAGTGGACTCAAACCAACAGTAGTAAGAGGCTCCAGGGTACACCCTGTTGAATCTTGCAAAAATTAATGAACCGGAAAATTGCCACTTCATGCACATCTACCCATTATAGTAATGCCACTGATCAAGTTTTGAAAAAATTCATTCAGAAACGTAGGAGGAGTTGCGTTCACAAGACTTTAATATCGATCAGCTACAGAGACTAAGTTTCAAGGGACGTAAATCTTGTAAAAATCAATGAATCAGAAAATCACCACCTCATGCATATCTACCCATTATAGAAATGCCACTGATCAAGTTTTGAAAAGATTCATTCAGAAATGTAGGAGGAGTTGCATTCACAAGGCTGCAATATCAATCAGCTACAGAGACTTAGTTTCAAGGGACACAAATCTTGTAAAAATCAATAACAGAAAATCCACTCATCAATCTACCCATTATAGAATGCCACTGATCAAGTTTTGAAAACATTCGATCAGAAATGTAGGAGGAGTTGCATTCACAAGGCTGCAATATCAATCAGCTACAGAGACTAAGTTTCAAGGGACACAAATCTTGTAAAAATCAATGAACCGGAAAATCGCCACTTCATGCACATCTACCCATTATAGTAACGACATTGACCAAGTTTTGAAAAGATTCATTCAGGCGTACGGACAGATTGAGAAGATGTCGCCATATACTCAAGTTCATGTCCTAAAATAATATTCATGAAGTTTCAAGTCTTAAGTACAAAGTTACATGCGTCACAAGCATAAAATTCCATATTTTTCAAAAACAAAGGCCCATAACTCACTACTCCAGCAAGCATTATTAAGTTACTATTCCAGGACCTTTCATACAACGGTTCAACTGTAATACTATATAAATCATTGTTTACCAGTGATAGCTTGTTCCCAGAAAATAAACTTGACACCAGTGCTGATGTAAACCTTCTTTTTCAAAGTACTGAAGTAAACCCATTTCTGAGAGGTAAATGTAATCTGTTGGAAATTAGTATACAAGCAGCTTTTATCAATTTTTCAAATATTTATTCACAAGTAAAAGGCTTTGAAATATCAATTTTTCGCATAGAAGTTAGATTACATTATGCTGATTGCAGAAATGACTGTCTGCTACGTATTATCCAAAATGTCTGAAAGATAAAGATTCTAATTCATTACGACACAATTATTTGAAACAATTATAACAGAAATCATAATTATTCAAAACATATATTAAATATAAATCATAATTATACAAAATATATATTTTAATCAACTTTTGAATATAAAATACGCTACATTCATTGCAGTTATGAGACTCATTGATTGACCCCTGGTTTAGATGGTCACCTGCTTTAAACGGCCAAAATGGTCTTCTCCCTTGACTGGCTGCTTAAACCAGGTTTGACTGTAGAACAAATTTCATCATTTCATTTATATGTACACCCAAAATGTTCCACAATTTCTGGCTGAATAGATATTTGAATATGCTCAAGTAAGAATAGAAATAGCAAATACAGGCCTAAATCATGTTCCTTAAAATAAGTAATATTTCAGTTTGTTTCTTTAGAAAATATGTACAATACATGCAGTGATCATTTTAGGCCAAAATGCATTTGAGATTTTTTGCATATTTGGCAAAATTTAATGTTTTTTTGTTGTTCTTGTTTTTTTTTAATATTAGTTAAGATTTTTTTAAAGACAATACCAACATGAAAGCACTTAAAATCAAACACTGGCTAGGCATTTGTAACAGACTGGATTAGTAAGATGTCATTTGTTTATTTTAACTAGACAACGTGCAATAAAGTGTCAAACTTGTGTATAAATATTGTTTGACCAGATTTTCATAACAGACATTTCCCAATTTTCTGCATAATTTTCTTTTAAAACACTATGATGAGGTCTTTCATGATAATGTCTAATTATAAAATTTAATGTTAATTTATCTTCTTTTTTTTTTTCTTATTGACTTGACTTGTTATTGATCTGAAAATATTTTTATTAAAAAAATATGCAATCTTATCTCAATGCATTACCCCACCACTTTACTTTTGATTAAGATTTTAAGTATTATGAGTACAAAGTCAGCCTTAATTCCAAATAATCTGTATTAACAGATTCTTATTTCAAACATCAACTTTTTAAAACATTAATGAAGCTTGCTGTAAACCTGATGTATCTGTGCATTTATTTCCTTGAACACTGTACTGGAAGTAAACAAAGATACATTATAAATCTATAACAGGGGTCGACACTAACAGTGCCCAGGGATCCCGAGGACACCAAAAATAGTGAAGGGACTCCAGAATTGATATGCCAGATGTTCCATTGGGACACCTACTTTTCCAATTAAATTTAACTGAACAGCCACATTTGTTGAAAAGCTATGTAATCATCTTCATAAAACTCTCATTTTAATAAACCCTCTTTGATGAATCATAACTTTTTAATCGACTGTTATGTGAATAAAGCCATCATAAATCTGAAAGATATGACAGGGACTCCTTAGATTTAGAAGGGACTCTTGAATTTTAAAGCTGGTGTTCTGTCGGGATACCTGGCTAAAAAGTTAGTGTCAAACCCTGTATAATAATGCATGCTTTTCACATGCTAAATCTTCAGAGACGGTTAGAATGAACATTGAGGATAAAGATTGACAGTTATCAACCTTTCTGAACACAATATTATCAAGCCATTTGAATGATTTCATTGGTTGATAATTTTGGAAAACTGGAATTTTTCTTAAGTCAGTTTTTAGTCCGTCTGCAAATGGCTAATCTGTAAATGTGATGAGAGTTGACACTGTGCGGGCCTAATAGTAAGGCTTAAGGTTGAATAAACTTTCAAATTCAATGCACAAGTCATTTATCGGATGACGGATGTCATATTTTGAAATCAAAGATGGCAGAATGCATGGTTTAGATAAATAATCAACATTGTTTATTTTCCCCCAGAAGTAGTAGACGCAGTGGACAATAATACTTCCCACATAAGTTTAATTAGAATTAATTAAAATGCCAAACCAAACACCTGCACAAAGTCTGCAATGAGTTCATGTTGAGATTAGAATAGCAAACTGATATTCATGGCACGTGCCAAATGATTGGCTCACAGATAACTTTTTCATGAAATGGGTAAATTACCCTATGACTTTTTTATGAATTGGGTTTTTGTGAAATTAATTGGGTTTTTAACAAATGTGAATTGGGTATTCTGTATATTTTGTATACAAAACAACATTTTGATTGTGTTTTCAAACATTCTTTTGTTTTTAGTTACCCCATGATTCTAAAAACTATTGCTTTTTGCCAAAGTTTATTGGGTAAATACTTAAATACCCTGCTTATCTGTTACTCTGTGGCTCATGTGTATTACATGACAGATACACATACACACACTTAAACCCATCAGCAAAAACTGAGGATGCTGTACAGGCGAATAGAATGGCGTGCAACTTTACTGACAAAGGCAGGCATGGCGCTAGATCTCTGGGTGTTTATATATTTCAATTTATTTCAAAATTTTATTTGCCCATATTGGCTCTGGGACAATCTAGGCAATAAAATTTTTTTCCAAACCTTAGGCCTATGTGAAAAAATGCAACTGTAATGCTCTATAAGATTTGTTTCTCTTCTTTTGCTGTAAACCTCTATTTTAATTACAGACTGCATCAGGAATTAAGAATCAAAATTTGGTATGTGTTTAACATAACAAAATAACAAAGTATGTTTTTTGGAGGGTTTTTTTGGCTGTTTATGGTGTAATTTTTTCTTGAAGTCACTTTTAGTACTGGTAGACATTCTATTTTAAAAGTTATAAATAAGCATTTCATTTTTTTAATGGAGAGTAACATCCCAATGACAATATTTCAGTCATTTGAAGACTATGATATAGCACTGTATTACACAGTAGATATGTAGCATATGATATAACACCAAGGGACATTATCCTGACACGGTCAACCAGTCCTGGAACTACCCTTATAATGCATGCCGAGTACCAAGAAAGGGAGCTATACCAGTAAAATTTTTCATAACTGCGGTATTGTGCAGCGGAGTTGAACCCACAAATCCTCTATACCAGGTGGATGCTCTAATCAACAGACACAGGATCAACTAAGAACACTTTAATTTTTGTGCAAATAATTTGCTGAACACATTTTTTGGTTAATGTTATTCCTTCATGTGTTTAAGTTGTCTGAAAGACTGGCTAATATCTTCCTGTGGTCCATGACGTCCATTTTAAACTTTTCTGAATCAATTATTTGGATAAAAGAATATACAGTAGCTATAAAAGTATGTAATACACTGAATTTCAAATGGATAATGAGACTGTGATGGATATCACATCTTTAGGATTTAACTGTAAGATTTCAAAATAGCCTGTCAATGCATAATACAAATCAAGACTAAGATTTGACAGTGCTTGGATAGTGAAATGTAAGCTTGCCTATAAATCACTGTGATGAAATGGTGCTATGCAACATCCAGAGGAAATGAGTGACAGATTTTCATCAATGTTGTACAGACCTGTCAAAAGGGTTGGAATGTAAACAAATGGTTGCTGGAGAAGGCTGGAGTGATCGTGCCATTTTTCTTGCTATTTTATGATCAATGAATGTTGTCATGGTAAAACTACATCAATAAATTGTTTATGAAGATAATTTGTTGCTTACCACAGGGTAACTATCAACGAAACTCGATAAAAGACCGGAGAAATGTCAAACCCACATATTTTTACTGTTGAAGACCATGATCGGATGTCAAAGTTGTTTTGCATGATTTTTATCCCTCTAATCAATATCAGCCGCACAAAATGAGCATATACAGAAAGGAAACGCTTTTTCGAATCCAAATACCTCCTCTTGCAATGCATCTACTGTCTCGTTTTCCATCCGTCCAATGTTATAACTTGCGACATCTCCATTTTGTAGCAGGTCCTCAACGGCCGCCATATTACCTGCATTAGGAGAATGCGTCACGTGACCAATGTAAATTATCACACAATCTCGCGGTAGTTCGACTGTCGCGAACTGCTCTGTTACGTCATATTCGATCAAACAATCATAACGGGCACCTGGTTTTTGTGCCTTCAATCGGTCGCATATTATCTCTCTTAAATGACTAATTCAAATTATATTGAATTATGTTTATGTACTTAATGTATTTATTCACATAGTCCACACAAGGAATTCTCAGTTGAATTCGTACGTTGAATGATTCATGTTATATAAATATATATTATTCATGCCTAATTTTGTATTAAAACTACATAATTCAAGTTCTGAGTAAACGCCCGGACTAAAACGCAATAAAATGATTCATGCGCCTTCTCATCATTGATTAAGTTAAATGTTAAAGAGATGCGAAACAGAGTTAGATCTAGCCTAGTAGATTTTTTTCCCTAGTAGATAGATTCGATCAATAGAATCGGAGATGATTGTTGTTGTTGGTGGTGGTGGTGTTTTTTTTTGGGTTTTTTTTTTATGAACTCATTTTATTATAATGTGCAAATGTTTCATCATTTTTTTCTCTCCCTCTCTCCCAAAAAACTGACAGAGACTATGGTGAGCGCTCGTTACGTGTAACAAAAAATATGACAAGCCGCGCGAGGTGTAAAAACTGCACTTAAAACGTGGACAGGCTGGGGAACATTTTTTTTTTTCAAATATTGGGTTAAAAAATATATAAATGACATGACAATATAATTAATATGCGAATGCGATGGAATGAATCATGTATTGCCGCTATCATAATCATTATATAAATGCATTTAGCATTAAAAATTTTCTTAATATTTTCACAAGCAGTAACATGTCTACTTATTTTTAGTACTTTTGCTGAAAGAAATACACCGGACACCAATTACATATTTACATATTAAGTGACATAATATAGTAACATTTCCACCCCCCCCCCCCCCCCCCCCCACCACAGAAAAATACAAAGGGGGTATATAGATGGTGATTAAAGGTCAAATAAATATCACGTGAATATGCATATGTAAACACAGACATCCGGCTCGTGACCCAATTTGACTAATATTCATATACCATAGTGATTACGAGCTGGATGCATGTTTATAATGTAACTGATTCGATTACAGGTAAAATAATAATAATAATTACCGAGTAGTTTAAAATATTTTATTGGTCACATACGACAATAATGACAGACAAATAGTTTATTAGAGTATCATATGTTAATATTTACAATAAAATCCATCGTTACACGCATATAACATTAACATCCAGCCGCATCGCGACTTATAAGACACTGTACATATTAAAAAAATACCTTCACATACATAAAAAATTGATAATACAAATCTCATCAATATAAAACAAAGTGGGGTGGGGAAAAAAAGTCTAGTATTGTAATCTTTCGATAGCATCGTGGTGTCGTGTTTCCAAGAGAAGCTTATTCAAAGTTAGCTCAAATGGCATTTATTGTCTAAAAGGTTGTGCACGAATGTGATTATATTGATTATATTTTGACAACCAATGAATACATGCTTAATTGACAGTTATATCGGATGCATTGCATTTCGATTTATTATTTTCTTGGCATTGCTGCCTGAATCTATAGTACGCGTTGCATTTCGTCAATTTATTCCTCTCAAAGGGTTTCATGAATATTGGGGGTAAAATGATGAACATTCTGCTAATATATACAGATTTCAACTTATATCAAATATTGATATTTTGAGACCGAATGAAGGACTTTGCAGTTGACAGAACAAATACGAGTATTTTAATGGTCATAAAATAACATGAATGTTATCTTTCCGCGTACCGAAGTATTTTAGTCATTTGGAGAATACATACGCACATATTAGAATTGTAAATATCTGCATGATTGAGACATATCGATATTGTACGTGCTTTCCTCTGCAATATTACGCCGTTTGCATGTAAAATTTGTACGCATTATCATAGAATTACAGTGTCAAATATGTTATCCTCTAAAATATTATTATTATTATTATTATCTAACACGAGCGCCAATTATATCTCAGCGGCCAGAGATCAAGTACAATTTTATTGCAAACCCATGCAGGTATCTAAACAACCAATAAAAGTTAAAGAGAACCATTGGCGTACAATGCTATTTATATATTGCTGGCCTCACGTGACAGCCGTGATTGGGTGGTGATGCACGTGACTGCGGATCCGAATGTGGCACGCTGGTAACAATGGTTCGAATCCAGTTGAGAATTAATCTGCCATAGCCTTCGTGTACTTTATGAAATATCAATTCTCAATTGGCGCAATTACTTTATGCACTCCACCCCGCGACACACACGGATCGTCAGTATTTATGAAGATCCGACAATTCCATAGAGTATTCCCCGTACTAAGTATAAATGTTATCCCATTAACTTTTTGAGGGGAAAATAGTTCATAGAGGATTTTTTTGAGTGGATATGGAATATATCTCATCAAAAAGTGATACAATTCTAATATTTGCACGAGTGCATAGATATATTCCACACTACTCAAGACAATCACATTTTTTCCCCTCTATTATTTTATTGCTGACGCCGAAAGGAATGGAAATAATAAATTTATAATTAAAAAAAAGTAGTTCCGGCAAATCTATATCATCCTCACTGTGAGATATGGACTTTATCTCTCTAATAAAACACAGTATATACAGTTAGCATAAAATAAATTTAAGCAATATTTCCTTATGAAGAATATACATGTGTGTTTAATTAAATGACAGTTTTTTCCTTGGCCTGGGCTGTTTTCGGGACGGTCGACGAGCTTTGATTGCATTTAACTAGTCTTGTTCATTTGAAGTATGACATATATTGGAACACTGTATAGATGTGTAATTGGGAGAGAGCGCGCATGCATTCCTATATTTGGTTACACTGACGTATCTTATATATTTGCTGTTTTTTTTTTCCCGAATTAAAATCCGTTGAGCATTGCATAGTAATTATACGTGAAATCAAAGACATATTAAACAATTTAATAGGTATTTGGTGAAATTAAATGTTGATTACATACATATATGTTCTAATGTTTTTTGTGTGTGTTTTATTTTTTTATTTTTTTTAAACACAAATTAACGAATATCTATACATGTACATGGCATGATCTCAACGCATCTTGCATCCAACCTCTATTATTTCCTTGGTGAGAAACGAACTCTTTAAAAGCTCCTGTGTTAGGGGAAATTATATAAAACTATATATTGATCCCGCTCTTAATTTTCTTAATTATCAAAGGAAAGGGTTTGGGATTTGTCTTTCTTTCTTGCATTTTCTTCAGTTCTAACTTCAATTTTTTCTACTAATTCTATTCAAAAGGCTTTATGGTAAATTCTCTCTGAAAGTAAAAGGAAAAATTATGGTTTTCCGGCATTTTTTTTAATTTTTTTTTTTTTTTTTTTTCTTAAAAATGCCGGATTGTTCGGTTTGTATATCTCTTCTCTATCATTTAGAACTACATAGTTTTTTATGTAAATTCCGTGTACGAATAAAATCTAGATGCAGATAAATTAAAATTCGAATTTGCTAACTTTTATTTGATTAGATACTTGTTGTGAAGACAAGAACTTTTTAAATATGTTTTGAATGATGTAGGTACAACAGCACGTGAAACCACATCAAAATTTCCTTGGGGTTGGGTTGATAAGTACGAAATGTCTAGGTGCGAAGTGATAATCAACAGAGTTGTTGCCCCTTTGTTGTGGAATTATCCTTTTTCGTTTAAGACTTTTGGCTATTGTTAGTTTGATGAAAATGCCTCTCCCGCCTGCACTTGCTGCAAAATTGCAGAAACGCGGATTAATTACAGAGCAGGAATCTAAACCGACCAGTACTCTAGCGTCAAAAGGTAGTATAAAACATTAGGGGCCAGGTGTAAGAGATGCTTATACATTCGACTGGTACTATCATTTCGGATATATGCATATAAGTTAAGCTAATATTAAAGTATTTTTCATAATGAAGTAAATTAACAAAATTTACGACTGAAATCCACTTGTCCAAGTAGTTGTCCCACCAGGTTTTTCATTTTTAGCTCTCCTGACCCCAATTTTTCCCCATAATGTTTCTTTTAAAAAGTTAAAAAAAAAAATGAAAAAAATGGAACAGTTTAATTTCCCTCTTTGTCCAGGGTTCGACAGATATTTTTCAGCCAGGAATCCCGACGGGACATCTGCTTTTCAAATCAGAAGTTCCTTGCTTAAATAAGAAGTCCCTTAAATTGTAATTAATTTAAGTTGAATAAGAAGTCCCTTAAATTGTAATTAAGTTGGAAAATTCAGTAAGATTAAAATTAATAAACTTTTTTATGATATACAATGTGAAAATAATATATATTTTTAATCTTATGATATTTTTATTGAATGATAATGCAAATTTACCTCAATGCATTTCCCACCCACTTCACTATGATCATATTATTGTAAGCACAAGGTCAGCCTAATTTCAAATAATGTTGTAAAATCTGTATTTACATCTTTTTTATTTCAAACATTCATGTTTTAAAACAATATCAAAGCTTTTATACATTTTTTATTGCTGTAAACAATATTTATCAGTGCATGCTTTTTTCTACGATCATACCGGATGTAAACAAAGCATGTTTTTCACATGCTATTAAAACCACCAGAGGCAGTTAAATTGAATATTAATTATAAATATTTTGAAATTATGATATTGTTTCAATGTTGAATGCCAGATTTGAAGTATTATAAATATTTGTGCCGATTAGACTATCCATTTTGTATTCATAAACAGGACCTGCAGAATCAACTTTTACTTTCTCAGACATGTTTTCCAGACTTTTTTTCTAAACTCTTGCAGATATTCATCTAATATTTGGTGTGTGAGTCTACCACCATGACTTACAGATCAAGTTCGAGTTTTGTTCCGGTCCATTGATTTTTGACGGAATTAAGACCCTTGGATATAGAATGTTTTTTAAATTAGCAGTTTCTCTGCACTCAGGTCTTCCTCCACCTGTAATTAGCTGGATGTTGTTATATGACTGAAATAAACAGGTTGTGTTTGTGTGTGTGTTGGGGGGTCTTAGTTTTCCATTTGCCGGTAGGGGACTTAGTATTGCCTAAGCAATACTTTCATAATACTTGTTCTATTTAAAGTGCTGTTGAATTTCAGATGAAGAAGTTGAAGAGGTATTTGCTGAAGATTATGATGACCCAGAAAAGGAAGAACTATCTATGCCTGAAACATTACAAGATGTTGGTATGTCTCAAGCAGAGGAAGAAATGGATGAGAAACAGGAACTAATTAGAGAGGTATGAATCTGATGTAAACATGTTAAAACTAAGTATCCCCACATTGTATTTCTCTTGTAGGTCAGAATTACTGGTACAACATACTGGATATTTTTTCCTTTCAAAATACTGTGATTGTATATTTAGAAAACAGCCAGACAGTCTGTCATAAGTTAAATGAACAAAATAGCATTGAAAATTGTGACATTTTTCTTGCACTCAGTAAACAACATTTTTTAATTTTAAACCTTTCACATTTCATATTCTTTTATTTGCATACATGTTTAATTCTATAAATTTATTTATTGACTTCACTTTATACAATAACAATTGTCACCGTGACCATTTCTATTTATAGACACAATGACATCATTCAAAGTAATCAATTTTCTCTACTTCAGTGTTTCATTTGAATCTGAACAGAAATTTATTCATATACCTTGAACATAAAAATCAGAACAGAAATTTATTAATATACCTTGAACATAAAAAAGTTCATTGTCATATAGTTCTAGTGCCAGGATATGCCTCTGTTTATTTATTTCCTTTCAAATTTTCTAAATTGATGATAAAATAAGGAATGCCATTTGAATACTTTTTGCATCCTATCAGTCTTATTCTCCTATGTGAATTGCCTGGTTCTACAGGATGATTTTAAAGGCCCATTATTGCTCCAAAAGCAGTGTATATTCTTCGAACAGAAAAGCAAAGTGTGTAATACAGATTTGGTACGAGATGCAATCTGTATATATTCGTTGACGACAATATTACCACAAGGTATAAATAAGACAGAAGCTTTTACTTAAGATCATTCGATCATTCAATGGTTACAAAAATAACTAATTTTCATATGGTGCAGATCTTCATAAATTTTCTATAGACATTCCGTATGTCTCCGTTATTAAATCACAAGTGAATATATTGATGACATAGCAGAGGAGAAACAAAATGTGATTTGACTACGGTTTTTCAAGTTTAAAATTATTTCTGATCACAGACTATCTTTGGGAATACTCGCCAATGCAAAATGTAAACATTGAGAGTATTTTGACATCCATCCAAAGTACTAAATCACATATTTTGATCAACGTCTCAATGCATTTAACTGTTATTTTACAGCAGAAATTTGCAAATTGTGTACCATTTGTGTTCCAATATTCGTCTACAATATATCAGTGCTATTTATGTTTTCTTTTTCATGAAAATTGAATCACTATGAAACATAATGGGCCTTTAAGGACATTTGGCCTTACAAAATTTCTGGATGAAAATCTGATAATATTGGGCTCTCATACTGCTTATTTCATGGACTGAACGTCTTGGGCTCCCAGCTGTTTACTTCACAGGCCTGATGCAAGTATGTGTTTTTTGTTTGGTTTTGTTTTATTCCAGGTGCCATCCTGTCCCAACAGGACCAATTCCTACCATGAGTGTTCAGATTTCTGTAGAGAGAGGTGGGGGATGAAGAAATGGAACCCTGCAGACAGTATGCTGAAGAAAAGGAACAGAATGTTAAATAAGTACCCACTACCACAAGAATGGGAGGAGGTTGCTGACCCAGAAACGTATGTTGTGCATCACTTTGAGCTAGCATTGAAAGCTTTGGAAATGGTAGCCTCATTGGCAACTGGTGTATCCTCTACACAACTGATACCATTCTTTCACAAACTGTTCATTTTTACCGTGGCAGAGTAGTTAAAGCGTTTGCCTCAGAAGCAGGAGGTTGTGGGTTCAATCCTCAGCTGCAACTTACCAAATTATGAAAAAATGGTATAGCTCCCTTTCTTGGTGCACAGCAAAAAAGGGTAGTTCATTGAGTGGTTTGACCAGTGTCAGGATAATGTGACTGGGTGTGGTATCATGACACATGTCTATGGCTTGATACTATATCAAGTAGACATAGTCTCCAAATGACTGTAATGTCCATGGGACATTAAACCCCCCCCCCCCCAAAAAAAAAACATCATCTTTCCTGGGATTATACAGTCGTAGGTTGCTAATGGCAAATTAGGCAGCAATACCAATGTCAGTTTGGGTTTGTTATGTTTTTTCTTATTACTATTATTATTATTATTTCTCCTTTTGAGGTGCAAATTAAAACCTGTTGCCAATCAGCCAGCCGCATGAAATTTTAATAGTAATCAGAGTGACTTTGGCCCTTTTGAATGCAACAATTTTCATCTTCATATGACGTCACAGTTCATATAAGCTACCAAATTTGGTTTGCGCTCTGCAGCCATCAGTATTGGTCCGATTGACTTGATATTTTCACAGAAGGTGTAAGTTTGGATGTAGATGTGCATATATCCTTCAGTTTTCAAAATTCCAAAAGTTGGAGATTTTATGTCAAAATGAGATTCCAACTTTGGTCATAAAAATGTAATTTTATGTTACAAAGGTTTCTGATCAGTTAGAAGCATGAAAATTAGATAGCATTTGTGTCCTGAGGTCTTTTTTGTATTCTTCAACAAGTGATGTTGTATGACATTACACTGTAATAAGCAATATTGCTTTCAAAATAAGCGGTTTTTAGGACCTGCAGGCTTGATGTTTTAACAGATTGGCATGTTACTTTCAATGAATGTGCAACCTAGTTTCCCATCGTACATGGTGACATCCGTTTCCAGAAAATCACAAAGGTCAAGGTCATAATTCTCAAACACGAAAAATAATCTATCGGTACACTAAAGGTATAATTTGTAGTGCTTTGAAAGACTTTTCTGATGATATTTAGTTTTTGAAGATGGGGATTGAATCAGTTTAGTTACGGCAAAAAAAAAAGAATATAGTGTTACCTTTAGTGCATTTAACTACTAAAAAATTATTGATTTTTGTAAATTAGGGTATGAATATAATTTGTAGAATGACCTCTTGCCATTCTATTAGTGTTTGAATTTTGAAGATTGACCAAGGATTCATAAAGTTACAGGGTGAAAACAAAACAACATGAACACATATTTTGCCGATTTTTGCAGTTTCCTTGAGTTTAACCGTCCATATCTTAAAAGTGGTTTAAGATAAATCCATATATAAATCATGTAAAATGTAGGGAATTGGTAAACCTTTCTAACGGTACCTTGGTTTTTGAAATTGGACATCATATAATGAAGTTATATGAAAAATAAGAATTTAAAGATTCCTTCATGCACTTTTGCAGTAGTCCTAATTATTTTATTTTTTGCCTTTTCTCAAAGAAACTATATACGTTTTTGAAAATAACTTTCAGAAAAATATTTATAGCTTGATGCAATGCAGTTCTAATGGTTTGCATATTTTAATGATCGGACTTTAAATTACAAAGTTATTAGTCGAGAATTAGTGATTAACATGAACCTTATTTGCCGATTTTTTTCCCCCTGTTTTCTTGAGGTTTAGTAATTTATTCCTCAAAAGCCATTACAGAACCGGGAGACCTTTCTAATGGTACCTAGGTTTTTATACGCCTGAAAGTAACTTCTGTCATATAATGGTATGGCGCTTGTCCATCTGTCCGTCCGTTAGCCATATCGATGTCCACTCAATAACTTAATAACTATTATGTGTGCTGTCTTCATACTTAGATGCCAGGTGTACATGGATAGTTGATGACCATTATTGATTTAGAGGTCAAAAGTCAAGGTCACATTGACACGTAGTGTGAAATCCTTATCTGCACAATATCTTGAGAAGGAATAAGCCTAGGTTTTTGAAACTTGGTAGGGACATTGTCCAATGTTATTTGATTACCCCTTTTGATTTTGAGGTCATTCGATCAAAAGTCAAGGTCAGATTGACACTTAGTGTAAAATCCTTGTCCACATAATATCTTGAGAGGGAATAAGCTAGGTCTGTGAAACTTGGTAGAGATATTGCCCATGGCCTGTAGATGATCTCTTTGATTTTGAGGTCATAAAGTCAAAGCTCAAGGTCACAATGACATTAAGGTCATTAGAGCAGAAAGCTCTATCATTTGTTCGGGACAAACAAAATCTAGTTATGTCATTGATTTAGTCAGTTGTAAATGAACTCATACAATCTGACCAATAAGTCTTGCTTTTTGTTAAAAATAAAGTTCTATGTGGTTCAAATAATACTGTGAAGTGAAGCTCAGGGAATGATGTTGACATGTCTGAATGTTTGGCAAAACAATTTAAAGTTCACTAAATTTATAGTCATCAGCTTCAAGTCATGTTTATACATGAATATTCATATGGTAAAAATTTTTAAAAAAATAAATTTAAGTAATGAAAATATGTTTATACAAATAAATCATGAATAATTTGGCAGGTAAAGTCTATGAAAATATAGGTTGATATTTGAATTTAGTAACTTAAAATTATTGAGTAATGTATTTTATTTTTATTGCCAAGAGTATATTTTGTGACTGTTACAGAGATAGGTTTTACTACTGGAACATGCAGACAGATCAAGTGTCCTGGCTCTCACCTATACACCCACAGGCTGTGGTCACCATATCAGCTGAGAAACTCCAAGGTTTGTAGAAGGAATTATGTGAAAATAGTTTAAGGATAGATTAAGTTCAAGGATAGTAAACTTTTAAGCTATATTACATGCACATTACAGGGTGAGAAAAACCTTGCAGCTGATCAGACTTAAACCTTGGAGCCTTGAACTTACAGGTTGAAGTCTCTACTGCTGAGTTTATTATTGTTGTTATCCGTTTTGTGTTGTCAACAATTTGCTTTAAATGACATCTCCTCTGAAACCACTTGGTGGAGATTGTTGAAATAGTGCATGGATGATCAGTGAGTGGTGCCAAATGGTTTGAATCTTTGGGACTTTCTCTTAATACAGGACTAATGCTGTACTGACAAATTCTTCTCTCTTTTATACAAATAAATTCTGTACTGTGACAATTTAAAAAAATATATTTAGACATAGCCATGTAAACAAGCTGGTCACATTTAAACAACTAGGTAGTGTGGTGATATGGAAGTTCTCTTTACATCTCATACATGTACTAATATTGCAGCAATGATGACATACTAGTGTTGATGTATTTCAGCTGTGTTGCGAGATTCAGTGACAGATCGAGTGGAATCGGAGAGTGAGGACAGTGAAGAGGACATGGATGCCAGTGATGTAAGTCACACTCACACTTCAGTTACTTAATAACCATGCAAGAGCAACAAGCAAATTCCCTATTCAATCAGTATAATTAGATCAGCTTGTGAGTAACTCGCTGGCAGATCAGGGTTTTTTTTTTCTTGTTTGCTATGCCACAGTACTCAGGGATTCAGAACATAGCATAGTGGAACTTATACAGTCGATTTATGTCTGGTCCGATTTTTCTTTGAAAATGACTAATATGAATAACATTTATTGTACCCGATTACAATATACTTTCAGTCTCATAAGCAAAAGTTTATGTTTTTTTAGACCATGTTGAATTTTCATCTTACATGATCGTTTAACATTTTGCAATTTATCCCGACCATTCACACTCTTTTGGTATAGTTCAATTGAAAATTATATTGCAGATAATGATAAGACCAGTCTCAATTAAAGAAATTCTCTCAAGTTTCTACGATATTGCATGTGTCTAATTTAATGCCAGTGTTTCCATGTTCATACATAAAGCTTACATACTGCTCTTCCTCTTTCAGAGTGAAAGTTCTTCTTCCTCCTCATCTGATGAAGAGGAGTATGATCGCCGACATGAGAAAGGTCGCTTGGCAAGAGAAAGGGCGGGGCGTGGGGGAGGGGGTCGCAGAAATCAAGGTCGATCAGCTCGAGATGACTTGGATCCCATGGACCCTGCATCATATTCTGATATTCCTAGGTAGGCATTGTAAATACCTTCACTTACAGTGATGTGGAGTGATATTGGAATGTATATGTGTTGTCAAGTTGTATCCCACACGTCACACTGCATCATGATTTACCAACATATTTAGCATCTTTTCTGCTGTAAGCAGAGGTGACACATAGGAATCACTTATCCATCCTTTGTCTGTCCGTCAAACTTGCCTGTCACACTTTTTCTGTCACACTCCAAAGAACACTCTTGTATTAAGTCAAAGTGGTACATCAGTGGTATCTAGTCACATGCAGTGATAGCTTTTTTTTGTGTACTTGTTTTTTTTTGTAACAATATATAGGCCTAACAAAAGTCTGAATAGATTTTATGCAATATTTACTCTTGTACTGGGAAATGTATGTGATATTGGATATGAGGGTTGATGATTGATTTCTCCAAGACTAAGATCCTTTTACAATTAGATTGATATTATTATACTTAACTCTAAGATATACTTAAATTCTTAAATAGGCAGAAACACATTCCACCATTCTTGTTTTATGGAATATTCAAGTACATGACTAAGTTGGCAAGAAATATTACCTTATTAACTAACAATATTTGTCACAAAATGAAGTATTTTGATACTTTCATTTGAGAATCAAGAATGATGAAATCGCCACTTAGTATGTAACTTTTACTTTAGGGCCAAGTATTGTCATGCAATTCAGTTATATTTATTTCATAAAATTCAAGCCTTGCCTTTTATTCACAAATATACTTTATTTTTCCTAAAATGTGATATTTCCTCAACTGTAACAAAGAGATATTGGAGAATGAGGGAATATTTGGTTTGAGATTTGTTTTGTAAATATGGAGTCTAGACTGCATTTCACTAAACTTTATTAAAAACTTTTTTTACTTTCCCATCATATATTCCCTCTGTGTGGGGAAAAAGGCTAAAAAAACACACAAAAAAACAGAAGGACAAATTTTGATACCTGATACCTGTGTTTATGTTATAGGGGTGGATGGTCAAGTGGACTTGAAAGATCAGGGGAGGCCAAGACTGGAGTGGACACCACAGCGTCAGGGCCACTGTTCCAACAGAGACCTTACCCCAGCCCTGGGGCTGTACTGCGTGCCAATAAGGCTTCAAAATCCTAGCACAGTTTGTCATGCAAATATGAACTTGAGTGATTGTGAATAGTACAGAAGACATTTTGTAAATAGTCATCTTTTCATTTTAGACATCTGTGTTAAATGTTGCAGTCTCCAAATAAAACATATGAAAATCATGTTTTTTGTATTCTGATTTATAAAATAAATTTCAAGCAATTAGAGGAACTGGATATGTTTTTTAAATTGTTTAACTTCCATTTAGGCTGAAACTCCTCCAACCATACATAATGCTTAGTACAGTTGTACTTTTATACTAAGTGATAGGGATGAATTTTAACATTCTTATTTCTCTTTATCAAGATATCCAGTCATTTCTGAACAAATATTGTTAGTTATTAAGGAACTTGTAATAATTTGTCTACTTAGTCATGCTGCTCATGCACTTGGATATTTTGTAAAAAGGGTCCTGTTTTTAGAATGCTTTTCTACCATATTTTAGAATTTAAGTAAAGAATGTTGGAATTTTTGCTTGGTATTAATTGAATTTCTTATGGGCTTCCGCCCAGAAGGATGGATAAATTCTGTACAACTTTGGTTTGCTTATTTGCTATTACATGATTTGTAAGTACCTTGGAAATCAACTTGCAATCCAGTGCACACAGAGTTGATTCTCAAAAGTAAAATTAAAATGGCATTTCTTCTTGATCTCACCAAGACCAGCCTGGTTGTACAGAGGTGGTTAATTGTAGGTGTATGGACCCTGTTGCTGTGGACTAGTGCATGTTGAGCGTAGAGATGGAGTTGACTGGGTCCTGATTGGTAAAAATATTTGTTTCTAACCAAACTTAATCTCTATAAGATTGTTTGCCATTCAACTATATCAATACCTGAGTGAATCAGTCAAGTCCTTGATAGATTTGTTCTTAATAGTAGTTTGAACCTATAGGTGTAGGTATAACACTTGAATAACTCACAAGTTCTGTCCCTTCCATTAAAATAGGCTTAGTTGACTTCTTACAGAAAACAAGTTTACAGCCATTTCTAGCAAAAACAAAGCTTTAAGTTTTTGGAGTAAATATATGTGTTATTTAATCTTTCTGTTGATGTCAGACTTTTGAAATTGAAAGCAGATAACTAGGGATGTTTCAAATTGATTTGACTATTTGAGTTTACCATCGCCTCGACAGTATTTCAGTCATATAGCGACGTTCAGCTAATTACAGGTGGAGGAAGACCCCGAATGCACGGAGGCATCCGGGTAGAACCACCGACCTACTGCAAGCCATGTTTCAAGTTGTGGAACTCAATATATCAAGAACAAAGATCACATAAAATGTGTTTTATTTTAGCTAGAACCCAACAAAATATATACATGTTAACGTTTTTGTGACTTTGGTCCATAAATAAAGCTTTAATAATTCTGTGACATACACTTTATGTACATGTATTTAATAAATAATTAGTGATGAGGTTGATTTTAAGCACTTTTGATATCCAATTTTTGATGTTGACTAAATCACTTGTCTGCAAGTAACTTGTAAGCTGATCTGGTTTTTTACTGTTGGCTGTTCTCCAGTTTTTTGAGACATTATGAAAAAAATGAGAACTGCTTTCAGTCTGTAATACTGTACCTTTTCAGTTGTTTTAGTTGTTAGTAATTGATCATAAAGAGTTGTGTAGCTTTTATGTAATGGTTTCAGGAAGCAGAAATTACTGAAAATGTTTTGATATCAGGCTTACCAATCTTATCTTTCATTATCTCCATTCTGAACTATGATTTTTTTTTTCAAGGAGATGAGGATTTTAGAGGAGTTTCTTGAAATTAAAAAAATAAAATAGGAATGATTTGTGTGACATTTACTTTCATAGTTTCACTTTCTATGTAAAAGATACTAAATAATTATGTGCTTTTCTGAAAAGAAGTCGATATACTATTATTATATTTCACATTGAAAATAATTTAAATAGCAATCTGACTAAAGTACATGATCTTCGGTTATGTAACTTAGCGTATAGAGGTTTACCCTATTCAGAATGACTTTCAGGAACATCCTTTATGGTAACTACTTCAAAATTATTTTTCTATTATTTATTTATTATTTTTCTAATTTAATTTCTGAGACCTGAGTATGTCAGAGGTGTGAAATTTCAGATAAAATCATTAACATGATAAAACCACTTGTACCACAGTTTCCCTAAGAGTAAAATTTCCCTAAAGGTAAAATCAAATCAATAAATACACTTATATGTCCTGGATTAATAGTGTGGACACCCTTTGGATTTCTTATCTTTGATACACCTTTGTGCTGCTTCATTATGCTACCTGTGTATACCCTACATACAAAAACAGCTAAATTCTCCAATAAATGAATATTAAAGCATACACATGAATGTAAAATAGAAGCCCCCAGTTCTTGAAAAATATTGTGTAAAATTTCAGGCTACAGTAAAATCACTACTGAATCAAATGGTTATGTTTTGGTTTAAGCATGAACAAGTTTTGCTAAACAATTTATTACCTAAATATTTTGGGAGCCACCAATGATTTGTAGATCTATTTTTAGAATTGCAATCCTGATGCATCATATATGCATCTAAAATCATTTGGTGTTATTTAAAAAGTTAACTTTGTAACGCAATTTGTTCAAGATATGCTAGTAACATCTTGAACAAATTGCATTACAAAGTAAACTTTTTAAATAACACCGAATAATGCCCCTCCTTTATAAAAAATAATGATTTCAACAGGCATCCATCAAAATCTCCTGTATACAGTAAATACTGGAAACCATGGCTGCTCCAGGGAAATCAAACACTCACATTTACCTAACAGTGACTATAACTTAGAGACTGAATTCTCTCTAAACTCAGTTTTTGAAATCTAAGCCCTGTCCTTTGTCCACAGGTTGACTGTTCAGGTATCTGGCTTTAATAGTAGATTTCACTGTAAATTACCATAATGCATCAGTACAGTGATAAAATCCAAAAGGAATATTTGGTAAACAAACAAATCATCACCCTCAGATGTAAATAAATAAACACATATTCATTAATTAATAGAGCATGAAATCCCAAAGGAGAAAAAAAAATATCCCTGCAATTATAACAAAAGCAAAAATTATACAATTAAAACCCCATGAAACAAAGAGGACATGGAGTACCAATGTCCTTAATAATACAACCGATGTAAATAATCATCTGCATATGTAAGAGGCAAAATAGCTTTTACCCTTGACCTAAATTCATCTGTTGAAATATTTTGTTTAAAAACACTGGATACACTCATCTGGCTCATTGAAAACATCATAATGATTGTAGGTTGACATCTGGCAGCTGACATCTTATTTTTACATTGACTGAGAAACTGAAACATTTTTTTTAAACTTATCCCTATCAACGGACCGCAAGTTAAAAGTACAGTGTACTTGCAATCTGGGAAGTTAATGAAAGATATTGCCTGCACATGATGCATGAAACTAGGACCTATATTGGCAGTCAAACCCATACAAATGTAACATGATAGCCCTAACTTTTTTTGTGAGAAAGCTAATTTAACATGGAGGTGTGTTAGTGTTACCAGAATAATTAACACAGATCTGTGATGTACCACTGTGTTATCTAACCCTTTACCTTATGAATATTCATGTACAAATTTATGACTTGATAAACATTCATTAGATGAACTTTTAATGTGCATGAAACAAGGAATTTTCTTTGCAGATTCAGAGCTTCAAAATTGTTTGAGCATACAGTGGTGACTGATCAGACAGCTCCTGGATAGGGTACTGCTTTGTTTGCCATGGCATCAAAACATGTCTGGCTTTGTTTGCCATGGCATCAAAAATGTCTGGCTTTGTTTGCCATGGCATTAAAACATGTCTGGCTTTGTTTGCCATGGCATCAAAACATGTCTGGCTTTGTTTGCCATGGCATCAAAACATGTCCAGCTTTGTTTTCCATGGCATCAAAACAGTCGCTTTGTTTTCCATGGTATCAAAACATGTCTAGCTTTGTTTTCTATGGCATCAAAACATGTCTAGCTTTGTTTTCTATGGCATCAAAACATGTCTGGCTTTGTTTTCCATGGCATCAAAACAGTCTAGCTTTGTTTTCCATGGCATCAAAACATGTCTAGCTTTGTTTTCCATGGCATCAAAACATGTCTGGCTTTGTTTGCTATGGCATCAAAACATGTCTAGCTTTGTTTTCCATGGCATCAAAACATGTCTAGCTTTGTTTTCCATGGCATCAAAACAGTCTAGCTTTGTTTTCCATGGCATCAAAACATGTCTAGCTTTGTTTTCCATGGCATCAAAACATGTCTGGCTTTGTTTTCCATGGCATCAAAACATGTCTGGCTTTGTTTTCCATGGCATCAAAACATGTCTATACTAGGCAAAGTGTTCAATACAATGTCATGTATACATTAATACTAAATCACTGAATATAATTACAGCTGTAATAAATCAAACTATGAAATATAAACTTACACTAAATATATATTTGGTTGCAAAATAAGAAAGAAACACTAAAAGGTAAACCCGGTTCACAAAAATTTCCTTCAATATAGTCTTATGTAACGGTTCACCCAATGATCATCTCTGCCAAGTTTAATCAAATTCTGTCCAGTGGTTCCAGAGGAGATGTCATTAAAAGATTTCACTATTTACATATATGCCCTTGCGGCCATGTTTTTTTAGGGATCGGAATAATTTTTGTAGGGGTTACTCAGGAACATCTGTACTAAAATATTTTGAAATCTGGCCAGTAGTTTTTTCAATCCATAAAAAAATTTAAAGTGCCTATATGGTTGAATTTAACACAAAGTAAAATATAAAGTTATTTTTTCACTGTAAAAATCTTTTATAATGATTGAAAGTTATGTTGCATTGTACAGTCAACTAGTTTCATTAAATACATATACTTTTACCCTTTAAACTATGACATAAATAACGTAGATATCACTTTATTGAACTCAAGACATGATGAACATGTGTATTAAAAACATTGCGAAAATATGTAAAAGAACATTAATTTTTAAATCACATGAAGTAAATGCTTAATGGTCATGATTTTTTATACTTCAAACATAAAGGAGATTTTACATTATACACAGAGGAATCTCCCTTTATGAGTCCTTACACCTTTGAAGAGGTAAAATGTTTAAGAGGATTCAGGAATTAAAGGGGATTACTTATCTGGTTCTGTTATATTATACTTTCACTATTTTCTTTGTGTTATAAACTCATTTTATGTTACAAGAGGTTAAGTATAACCATGTTATAATACTGGAAGTTTTTCTATACAAATATACATGCATGTATACGAAAAACAGCTGGTGTGACAGTTGGTTGATTATACTGAATACATCTTGTACATGAAGACGTTGAATCAATACAGGGCTGTAACATTACACTAATTTGAATATGTATCACAATATGGTGCCATGAATACTAGCCTTTCTTCATGAATACGAATACAAATTAAAATCAAATTCCATAAGATTTTGGGGAAATTTTATGACAAATTATGACTGAAGTATGAGCATGATTAAAAATGTTATGTTTCCATCAATATAGGTACTTCCAAGGATTATTATTATTAGAGGCAAATCATAATGTGTAGTACTGGGAACTAAGGATGTAACATTAACTATCCCTTTACTTCATATTGACTCATTTTGACACATTGACAAATATAGCAGACCCCTATAGGTGCTGTCTGATCAGGGTCTCCTCTGTTTGCTCATACAATATTGTAGCTCAGACTCTATAAGTCTGTGTGGTAAAGAAAAATCCATTATTTCATATATCTTTTATGTTCACTAAATTAATATTAATCAATCATAAATATGTCCATGAATATTCATGAGGTAAAGGATTAGAGATTTATTTTCAATCCATACTTTGGCATGATTAAGAGCTTGTTTAAAATTAATTCCTTGGGATGGAAGCTTCTTTCTTTCAGGAATTATTTTTTACAAGTAAAAATATGAACAAAGTTTCAGTATTAGCTAAAATTTATATACCTTAAATACATGTAAACGGTTTATGACCTAGCAAATAATATTTCTACCATATGTTGCCATCCTCAATGCACAAGAGTATTGTTACAGCCCTGATACAGGATACTAAAGTCAATGTAGGTTTTTTCCCCATATATTCTGATCTGGATATCTTAAGACAGAGCTCCTTAACTAGGTAAAAAATACAAATCATCAATGCATCATAGTAAAATGCAATTATGCAACTCCTTTACGCAAAAAGAAAACAAATATTTAAAATAAGCAACAAAAATATTAATAATTATAATAAATTTTTGTGTAGTATAACTCAAGTTGTTAATTTAATGCACTTCTCAATGTTATGCTCGATCAGACAGTGGTGTTGATGAGAATGATAATGAAGATAATTCCTGTGCAGCAAAATTAGGATGGACCTTCTGAGAAAGCCACATATATTCATACCCTATTTTGAAAAAGTCTTCATTTAATAGTTGTAACATACACAGAATTTTTTTATACTAAAAAAGAGCATCCCCTACCAAGGGGAGTTTGAGAAGAAAAAAAATTCTAGCTCCTGGGAGCTAGATTCTTACAACAGATTTATCACTATATGTGTACATTAGTTGCCTGACACATTGATAAGTGCATAATTTAACAAAATGTGCATATATAAATAAGCAAAGTCTGAAAGATTGAAAGTAGATAGGTTTGCTTTAGATCATGTATCAAGAATAAACATAGCAATTTGTTGACAATTTCTTCAGTCACTTGTTCACAGACAATAAACAAAATGCCATAGAAATGTTGACACTTTCTACTCCAGTTTTAAGTTCTGTAGACTTGTAATGAAATTATTTATTTATTTAATGAAATCACACTGCCAGTCACATTTCTATCACACAACATACTCATCATACATGAATTCTAGCATCATGACACTCAGAGTGGCACTAACATATATATAAAACAAGCAAAAATTAGTGGTAGTTAAGGTAATCAATCACTAAATTATAATCATGGTCCTCTAAATGCTTATAAGATATCATTGCAGATGCATGCACCCAATGACTTGGAGTAATAGGCTGTTTTGCTCAAAGTCTATAGAGCCTTGCATTTACTGCATACTTCCCAAAACCACAGATGGACCATGATCACCATTTAATGATGGATAAATTACCTTAAAGCTTGTCAAAACTCAACATTTTTACATTAACTATGAATATTCAAAACTGGAATGTAAAAAATCTTTAAAACACAAAAAAACAATAAACGGGCCATACATTTTACTTTCCTTTTCAAAAAAAGTCTTCACCAATGGACCTGAACATTTCTGTATTTTGATATGTATATTTGTTTGTTTGATACTTTTGATTGTCTTTAATAACGTAATCTATGTAAAATCTTGGTAGAGATTCTTAAAAAATTCTGTGACAAATAATATGCCATATTCTAATTAAGCCATATTCGAAGATGACCGGCACTTTTTATTCATTTGAATAAAATGATTACAAAATCAAAATATAAAATTCAGAACAATATTTCAAAATAATTAATATCCACAGTCCAATACACGTTAAGCAATATTCTAAAATGACAGATTATATAAACTGATTTGAACAAAAAACTATTTATTAAAATTAATTTTAGTAAAATATATTTCACAACATTCCATTTACATAGTTTTGAATCTTTAGCTTACAAAACCCCTGACAATCAGGTAAAATATATAGAGGATGTCTGTTTGATTTGAGTCGATATGGAATATATCTCGAGAAAGCACATATGAAAATTGTATGATTTTGAATCAAGATATATTCCGTATTCATTAAAAACAAATTTTCTTATCTATATGTATTTTTTGCTTGCTGCTGCTACAGACCTGTAAACATGCCCTTTTTAAGTATAAAAGTAGTTCAAACAGATCTATATCACTTGTATTGTGGGATATGGATTTTATACAATATTTCATCACTTTGCATAAAAAAAAAACTTAGGATTGCTCTGAATGAAACAAGTGTCAGAAAAGGGGACCAGGGTCGAATTCCACCAATAATTCTTAGCACTAAGTAAAACTTAAATACTTACAGATGAATTTCATTAGTCTTGTTTCCCTAATAAATATACCCAAATGTTTCTTTTCTTAGCAAGTATTGTTAGTTATTAAGGTAGTAACTAATTTCAACTTAGTTGTGTACTTCAATATTTTATAAAATAGTAATGGTTGAATGTGTATCTACCTAGTTTAAGAATTAAGGTATTAACAAGTAACTGGTGTTGCATGCAACACATGAGTCCCCTATCAGTGAGGTGCGACCATTTTTATTTATGGACTTGAATAATTTTAGTTATCTTGGTAGGGTGTTACACAAGGAACATCTAAACTAAAATATTTTGAAATCTGGCCAGTAGTTTTGAAAGAGATGATTTTTCTTTTTTTTCTCTTTTCATTGCCATGGCAACCAGAGTTTTACATGGATCAAGTTTATTTTAGCATCTTTTGTGAAGGTAAGGATCATCCCTGCCAAGTTTATTCAAATTCTGTTCAATGGTTTCATAGGAGATGTCTATTAAAGTTTTCACTATATACATATAAGGTAAATTAGCCCTGCCCCTAATATATTTATAACTTTTGAAGGAGATGAGTTTTTGTGTTGTTTTTTTTTCTTTCCGTTACCATAGCAACCAGATTTTTGGTCCAAGAAAAAACAACAAAAAAACAAAGAGACCTGCAGAATCTCCATACTGTCATCTATTCAGTTACCAAATTTCATAATATTATCTAAATGTTTTTTAATTTATCTCTGGATCCAGATTTCCGGACGAACAGACGGAGGGCAAACCTATAGTCCCCTCCTGTGTAAACACCGGTAGAGGACTAATTAGTGTTAAGTATTGTTGGTGGATTTTGAGCCAGATATTACATCCCGATTTAAAAGATGCCTAAATACCAAATATTGGATGATTTAAGCAGATTTTCAAGATGCTTCTCCTCGCCTGATCTCAAAGATCAAACAACAAAACACACACACACACACATTCTTTTCTATAGTTGGTGCTGTCCAATAGGTTAACCCTTTCCCTCATATATACTCATTTTGACGCCCTCAATAGGTATCACATAAAGCCTGATCTGCAGAAAACCACAAACCTTACAAAATTTATTTACAAAATCCTCATTTCCAGACCACTGAGGAGCAGCGAACAGCATAAAAACCTGATCAGCCTGCGAGTTACTCGCAGGCTGATCTGGTTTTATGCTGTTCGCATAGGTCTTTTCATGGTTTCCTCTATGAGGGAAAGGGTTAATACTTATGTTATTACTATGCCTTAAAGCAGCTTGTTCACAGATGATCAGTAGAAATAAAAAAAGAGAGAGTTTTTGTTTAATTTTCCCTCCTTAATGTTTGTGAAATCTTTGTTTCCTGATAAATAAACAATGCAAGTGTAGGTCACACTGCATGAGAAAATGCTATTTTTGTAAACTCCACTCCGCGGAAATCCATTAAACATAGAATACGGTATCTTTGAGCGGGTGCTTGCAATTCCACTTGACATGTTCTATGACATTGTATCTTCACCCTTTTCTAGTAGCAAATCCGTAAGTTCAGCCTGTGAAGTAAATACATGCATGAAGAGGGTGAGTGTTCAATACTGTTCTTAATGCTATTGCCTGTGATGGAGAAATCACCCAATTTTTATAATCACAAAATGTTGCATTGGGTAACCATACGTCTTTAGATGGGTATTCAGAGATGTGATATACACATATAGTTAAAAATCAAATATAGTGTGGTAAACGTAAAGTTTGAGGTAGACAAAACTGCAAAAGAATTTCTGGTGACAGATTTATAAACTTGTGCTTTTAAATAAAACCTACCATTATAATTAAAATCCAATATGTAATTTGTGAGATATCTAATAAAACATGTTTAAATCTCTGTTTTTTATTATGGCACAAAATCTTTACCATACTGCAATTATTTCATTTATGTCGTCATTAATATGCGTTTTTGTGATGTCATAACATGGTCGACGTTCAGTGTTAAAATTCACTGTGAATGCTTTCATTTTATTCTTTTACATTTTTAAACCCATTTATGTGAATAAGGAATTTTATATGAGTAATTTGTTTTTATCATGTGTCATAATTTTATATAGCTTTTAAATATTAGAGAAAAAAATGCAATACAGACAAACTTAGTCAATGTCATTACTATAATGGGTAGATGGACATGAAGCAGGAAATTTCTGACTAAATAATTTTTGCAAGAGTTATGTCCCTTGAAACTTAGTCTCTGTAGCTTATTGATATTGCAACCTTGTGATCACAACTCCTCCTAAGTTTCTGAAGTGATCTTTATGAAACTTGGTCAATGTCATTACTATAATGGGTAGATGTGCTTTTAATTGGTATACACATAAACCTGAGAACACAACTCCTAAGATTTCGAATGGTTCTTGATCAATGTCATAACTATAATGGGTAGAAGTGCATAAAGCAAGAATTATCCGGTTCAGTGATTTTTGCAAGAGTTATGCTCAAGACGGAAAAAAGGATACACATTGACACTGTCATTTGCCCTATTTTCATATCAGAAGCCTCTATCTTGATCTTTATACTTTGTGGCGACGTATATTTTTTGCAGCATTGGCACTCTTGTACATTTTGTGGTTAATATTCAACACTGGAGTTGATTTGAAAATTAACTGGTGTATATGTATGCATATAATATGTGGTACTGATATGGAGTAATAGTCTGTGCTTTAAAACTTTGTAATAATATTTTGTTTGTTAAATGTCTGTGATATATTGTCAAATTTTTAAACAATGTAATGATGAAATAACTAAATGAATAGTGAAAGACACCTATAAATATACTAACTGTATCAGGTCCAGAATGCATGTTATCCTGAAAATGAAATCACTTGAAATATGAGTTTCCATCAACACAACTTGAGATTTTTTATACTATGATATTCTTAACATATCTTAACTCTTTCCCTCATATATACTCATTTTGCTGCACTCAATAGGTACCACATAAAGCCTGATCTGCAGAAAACCACAGTTAAACCTTACCAAATTTAATTATAAAGTCCTCATTTCCAGACTACTGAGGAGCAGCGAAGAGCATAAAACCTGATCAGCCTGCGAGTTACTCGCAGGCTGATCTGGTTTTATGTTGTTCGCATAGGTCTTTTCATGGTTTCCTCTATGAGGGAAAGGGTTAAGCAAAATTATCAGTTTACTTATCACCATTCCAAGAGTATAAAGAGCTATATATTATTCAAACAAGAAAAGGTGTAATTTGCAGTGAAAATGATGATAGACCTCTTAACATCCCAACAATATCACTCAACTTATTTTATGGTAGTAAAAGGTCATATATTATCTCAATAAGATCACAATTATTTTAAAATAAAAACCGGTAAATTTAATACTCCTGTAAATATGACCAGTGGTGTCACATTAAGTATGATTTGTAAAAAAAATATTTCACATAAAATATAGTATCATTATAACAGTATCAGGTATATTTACATAATTTCTTAAAGTATTATTCTCATTAAAATATTGAAAAATATAAGAGAAAGAAGGTGATTTTGCAATGTAATTTTGTAATTCTGTGGGATTACTGCAGCTTTATTGAAAGATATTTGCATAATAACAAATACATTATGATGCTTCATGGTTGTATCATGGTGGGGTATTTTAAGCTTTCAACCTTATAAAATGTGTCTTTAAAACCTTAATGATGTCATTTTGTGTCATTTATATATATCATACTGTACATATCTTAAATGGAATGAAATGTTAAATACAAAAAAATCTCAAAGAATCTCAGGAGACAAGCACTTAACAAATGCAAATGGAGGCTGATGCTCTTGTAACGTGTCCAAGCAGTCTGGAAAACTATAGATATGTGAAACTATTTTTCCTTGTGACTCTCCTGGTCGAATGATTAGATAAATTAAAGTTTAAAATATATACAAAGCTTATTTACGAATGATTGTAACAATGATTGATTGTCTTAACAAGTCAGCCCTATCTTTTTTTCTATATTTTCAACTCTGAGCTTCAAAAAAATCTCTTTAAACCCAAAATCCTACCAAGTTACACTACACCAGATAGCGCATTTCTTTCTGGGTGCAGTAGTAACCTTACCTAAAATACTTAATATATTTTTCCAACTGCTATCTGACCAGCAGGTTCGCCACCTAAAATCTCTGAAAGATAGCGTAAGAATGAAAGGAAGTGTTTTGAATGCATGTATAAGCGGAAAAGTCTTTGATCTTGAACAGACCCACAAAATTATATATCGTTTGTGGAAGATTTATATATTTCCACTGGGATAAGAATAAATTAAAGGGAGGTAATTCAAGTAAATATAAATATTTAATAATTAAAGACAAAAAACCAAAATAAAAAATTGAATCATATACCAAAAACAAAAATCTAAACAATTATGCCTGCACCAATATAGCCAAAAGATTATAATATAAAAGTCTAAAATCATTTCACTATATATGGCTTATGTTAGCTAATTTATACACGGCAAGTTTTTCAACTTAAGAGGGATGAGACCACTACCAAGGTTAACTACCTTTTCTAAAGGCTGACAACACTTTATTTTTTCAAAAGCTTAGTTTTTATGTTTGAATTTTTCAACGGGATGATTTTTATATTTAAATAAATAGATTAAATTATTTGCCAATTGACAATCATGCTGAAAGATATGCACCCTGAAACTCTATGGATGGAATATTCTAAAATAATTTATGCAAACCACTGAAACGAGTGCTTTTCCAAAGTCTTTGGTTCTTAACCAAGATTTCATTGGTTCAAGAAATAGGTCAAAATCCATTTTATAGAGCTTACACCAAAAAAACAAAAAAAACATGGTATTTTCATTTCTTCTGCAAATTTTTCTACCTTTGGCCCTATTTTGAGGTACATTTACCATACTAATAATAGTCGATGACAATCTGTGAACCTTATGTGTGTGTGTGACTACCACTTTCATGTGTTGTCAATGTCATTTGATTTATATTCACGTGTTTTTGTATTGTATATAATATGATATGTTGAAATAAAACACTACTACTACTACATGTGAACAAGCTGATTTAATGGCTGACTATGTGGGCCAGGTTAAAGGTGACTGGGTCTACTAATTGTCCAAAATAAAAAAGTGATACAAAAGCAGAGTGAAATTGGAGCCTAAGATTTGGATGGCGCATAGGAGTCTCAGCTGATTACTGGATATGAAGCAAGATGGAAATGATGCCACAGCCTTGGATGAAACAGGAAATACATGCACAAGAAGATGAACTAAGAATTTTAGATGGTCACAATGTCCTGGTCTTAGTATGCATTTTGAAAAAATGGATTTCTATGCCTTTGTGGAAGTATTGACTGGAAGAGCCGCTTGTTTGTTCTCTTTCATCTTGAAGTGGGTTAGGCTATGACTCCTGTGAATAGACAAAAATATCCCAATTATAACATGACTATCTGTATTCTAATCATTAATTTTTCTCATTGATTAGTTAGGTATTCCTTCTATATGTGGGTCAAATTAATGACTACTTTCATTTGAAAATTGAGGAGAAAACCATTCAAATAAGGGATAAATATTATAGAATTATATGCAAGTGAAAAAGGATAAAATAAAAGAAAATGTATTGACAATGAAATGTAGAGCTCAAAATTTAATTAACTTGACAACAGACTACCCAAAATAAATATCTCACTAAGGTTAAACCAATTAAAAGCTGTACAAGGGTCCAACAAGCAAATGCACATGAACCTTGCTGCTTTTAATTCTTACTTTGTTCAACAAGCTTCACACATACATTTGGGCCACATATATGTCTGTTTTAACATCATTTAAATAGATAGTACATATGTATTTTATGAGAGCTCTGCCAAAATTATTGCCATTAATTGCATGCATAATACCTTACTGCATGACAATCTTTTAACAAAAAACGTGTTTCAGTATAGGTGAAATCACATTAAATGAAAATATTTCTCATAAATAGCTTCACATAAGATATTTAGTCTAAGTGACAAAATTTTTTGCACAACGCTCATAGAAAAGAATAAAATGAAAAAAAAGTATTCTCATTGGACTTGTTAATCTTAAAAAATTAAAATCATTTTCATGCTACATAATCTATTATGTATGGTGCATATAGTGCCATATAAAACCTTATTTTTGTTGTTCTTGTTTAATTTCCAAATGTAACTGGTAGCACATACAACCTGATTTTTTTTAATTTTCATATGTGATGCTCTAATTTAATAAATATAATATTAGATAAACAATACATTTACAACAACAATAGCAACAACAGAGAATATAATGAAATTTAATAAAAACATTTCCACAACATACAAGAATACGAAAAAACAGACAAAAGTAATCATCTCCCATACATCACTGTGTGATCCCAGACATTAACTGCCTCTACCTCACAAGAGCTATCTGGAAATTAACCTATATGACCAGCATAATACCAGCCAATCATTCAGTTAAGGATAATGCTCGAAACTGTTTGCAGCTGCTAGAAAGTTGGTTCCCTGCTTGCATTCAATACACTTTAATATACTACGCCGTGCAATTGACTTTGACTTTTCCGATAATTTTACATCGATAAAACTGCGCTCGCTTTTCCCTCTTACAGTAGAAAACAAAAGGCATTGTGTATGCCAATCAGAATGTAGCTCCGCCCCTTGGCTTCACCTGGTTATTGATTTTTGCTCAGTTCTTAGTTAACTTTCGTGATGGAAGTGTCAGCCGAGATGGATTTTAAACAAGAGGGCCATGATGGCCCTGGATCGCTCACCTGAGTACCATTGCTACAACTGATTACAAGGTTTTTAAACAGACAAGAATTCTGATATAACTCAATCTTAAACATTTTAGCCCTGACAATACTACACACCAAATATATAAGCACTGGGCCTTATGCTTTCAGAGGAGAAGACTTAGTGCGGGGTCATTTATCTCCAAAGGGCCACCATTTTGAAAATCTTGATAATGAACCATAAGATGATGCTTCATACCAAATATCTAATCTCTAGGCATAATGGATTCATAGAAGAAGATTTTTAAAGATTTTCCTATATAACTCTATGTTAAACAAGTGACCCCTGGTGCGGGGGCATTTATCACCATAGGGTCATGATTTGTACAATCTTGGTAATAAACCATAAGATGATGCTTCATACCAAATATCTAATCTCTATGCCTTATGGATTCATAGAAGAAGATTTTTAAAGATTTTCCTATATAACTCTATGTAAAACAAGTGACCCCTGGTGCGGGGTCATTTATCACCATAGGGCTATGATTTGTACAATCTTGGTAATGAACCATAAGATGATGCTACATACCAAATATCTAAGCTCTAGGCCTAATGGATTCATAGAAGAAGATTTTTAAAGATTTTCCTATATAACTCTATGTAAAACAAGTGACCCATGGTGGGGGGTCATTTATCACCATAGGGTCATGATTTGTACAATCTTGGTAATGAACCATAAGATGATGCTTCATACCAAATATCTAATCTCTAGGCCTTATGGATTCATAGAAGAAGATTTTTAAAATTTTCCTATATAACTCTATGTAAAACAAGTGACCCCTGGTGCGGGGGCATTTATCACCGTAGGGCTATGATTTGTACAATCTTGGTAATGAACCATAAGATGATGCTACATACCAAATATCTAATCTCTAGGCCTTATGGATTCATAGAAGAAGATTTTTAAAGTTTTTCCTATATAACTCTATGTAAAACAAGTGACCCCTATTGCGGGGGCATTTATCACCGTAGGGCTATGATTTGTACAATCTTGGTAATGAACCATAAGATGATGCTACATACCAAATATCTAATCTCTAGGCCTAATGGATTCATAGAAGAAGATTTTTAAAGTTTTTCCTATATAACTCTATGTAAAACAAGTGACCCATGGTGCGGGGTCATTTATCACCATAGGGTCATGATTTGTACAATCTTGGTAATGAACCATTAGATGATGCTACATACCAAATATCTAAGCTCTAGGCCTAATGGATTCATAGAAGAAGATTTTTAAAGATTTTCCTATATAACTCTATGTAAAACAAGTGACCCCTGGTGCGGGGTCATTTATCACCGTAGGGCTATGATTTGTACAATCTTGGTAATGGCCCATAAGATGATGCTACATACCAAATATCTAAGCTCTAGGCCTTGCAGTTTTGCAGAAGAAGATTTTCAAAGTTTGCATTTTTAAAATCTATTTTTAGCTCCTGTGACCTACTTTTTTAACCAATCTGAATAATTTGTACAACTTTGATAGAGGGCATCATAAGGATGATTCCTGTGAAGTTTGGTCAAAATCCCTTCAGCGGTTCATGAGGAGATGTTGTTTAAAGCAAATTGTTGACGACGCACGCACGCACGCACGCACGCACGCACGCACGGACGACGGACGACGGACAAAAGGCGATCACAATAGCTCACCATGAGCACGTTGTGCTCAGGTGAGCTAAAAATCATTATCCCTATAAAGGGTGTCAGCGGTGCGTTTTGGAAAGGCTTTGAAATTACATTTGAGGATTTTCTATAATTTCTACATGAAGAAGTACTGCAATTAAAATGGCTAGATATTAAAAGCCACACATAGACCATGATGACAAGGGACAAATATCACACTCCGTTTGACAGTAACTGCGCCACACTGCTTTTGCTGTGTTTTATTACTACGCCGTGTGATTGACTTTGACTTTTCCAATTATTTTACATCGATAAAACTGCGGTCGCTTTCACGCTTACTGTAGAAAACAAAGGGCATTGTGTATGCCAATCAGAATGTAGCTCCGCATCTTGGCTTCACCTGGTTATTGATTTTTGCTCAGTTCTCAGTTAACTTTCGTGATTGAAGTGTTGGCCGAGACGGACTTTAAAAAATCATTATCCCTATAAAGGGTGTCAGCGGTGCGTTTTGGAAAGTTTTTGAAATGACATTTGTGGACTTTCTATAATTCCTACATGAAGAAGTACCGCAATTAAAATGGCTAGATGTCGTTAAAAGCCACACGCTCATAGACCATGATGACAAGGGACAAATATCACACTCCGTTTGACAGTAACTACGCCACACTGCTTTTGCTGTGTGTTATTAATTCAAGAGACAAAATTATTCTTGCTAAAACACCCCGAGTTTTTAAAAGTGCCACCTATTTCTTTTGAAACTAGTCATAGTTGTCTATTTAAACTCATTCATTATTTCCTCGCAAGATTACACATGACATATATATATATACCAGCAGTCAATATTCATTATTCCTCGAGTTATAAAACTGCAGTGTGTCAACAACGGTCTGAATGAAGCTAGTGACGTCACAGTCTCTATTTATAGACTGATGATTCCTCTCACTAAGGAGGCGTGGCTTATATTCGTCAACCGAAGCGACATTCTGTTTGACAGGCGATAAGGTCGAATGGATTATCAGTTTTTTGTTGAAGTGTAAAGTGGAGAAAAGTCAGTCAATCACACGGCGTAGTAATTCAAGACACAAAATCACTCTTGCTAAAACACCTCGACTTTAAGTGCCACCTATTTCGTTTGAAACTACATAGTTGTTTATTTAAACTCATTCATTATTTCCTCGCAAAGCGTGATGAAACAGATTTCTCAGCGTGACATGTACCTGCAGTCAATTCATACTTCCGCAAGTTATAAAACTGTGTACTCGATTCCTCTCGCTAAGGAGGCGTGGCTTATATTCGTCAACCGAAGCGACGTTTTATTTGACAGGCGATAAGGTTGAATGGAATATCAGTTTTTTGTTGAAGTGTAAAGTGGAGAAAAGTCAAAGTCAATCGCACGGCGTAGTAACAGGGATGCAAACACTTATGTTAGGGACTATTACTGAAACCTGATCAACCAGATCAACTAACTAAGAATCACCATTAATTTGATCTGGTATTAGAAAACCCTGACATATTATATTATGGTAGAAGGTAGTAAAGAGTTACATGAGCTTCCTATAGTGACACCCGTAGTGTGCAAAGCTTGAAGTAGTAGTAGTAGTACTTCTAACAAATATGCATTCTTTTATCATTATGTATGGACATATTGAAATGAAGCCTCAAATTGCAAAATAAGCTCATGGGTCACATTAAAAAAAAAATGACATAAAATACATGTATCTTTTATAGAAAAATTAATTCTAACCCTAACATTAATACATCTGTCTATAATTGTAGATAAATGTCATCTTCAGTGGGTAAAGTAACAACCTAGTTTGAACTTTTCATGTACAATTATCACTGTAATAAAAAACAAAAACAAGAGCTGTCAGAGGACAGCACGCTCGACTATTCAAAATGCTTGTTGGTAAATCAAATGAAATCTATTTCAATTCTTGCCCTTCACATACCCTGTATAAAATAATAGTCAAAACTGATATACCTTGATAGTCTGATACTCCTTAATATTTTTATGATGTCTAAAATCAATCCCATGCCTAGTTACTGAGACATAAGCATAATAACACTGTGCATGCAAAACTTTAACCAAGTATCCAAGTTAGAAAAGGGCCATAATTTGTATAAAATTCAGTCCAAAAGTTATCCTCCTTGGTTTTCTGATGCCCCTGAATACACTCCTTAACTTTCTAGTATATACCATAAACAATTTCTGAGATATAAGCTGGATAGTATCTTGAATGCAAAACTTTAACCAAAATTTTTAAGTTAAAAAGGGGCTATACTTTGTAATATATTCCATCAAGTGTTATATTCCTTTATAGTATGATACCCCTAGACATATTAAAGATGTTTCAAATCAATCCCATGCCTGGATACTGAGATATAAGTATGAAAGTACCTTGCATATCAAACTTTAACCAAAATTTCTAAATTAAAAGGGGCCATAACTTCTAATATACTGTAAAATCATAATATTTCGTGGGGGATTAATTTTCGTTGATTTCGTGGATGTCACTATCCACGAATTTATGTCCCCACGAAAAGTTTTCATTTATCATGTCAAACAGCTCGCCGATAATGACGACATTCTCCCATACCCCAACAGACTCTTGCGTAAATTGAGTTCAATAATATATATAAAGTTTATGTTCTGGAATATAATGTATTAAAAAACAAATAAACAAGTCGCCAAAGAAAACTTCATAATGTTAGTTGTGTTACTAAATGTGTTTAATGTACAACTGCAACTAATTTGGAGTTGGTTTCCACCATAATTTACAGTACTCCACTCACTTTTGTTTATACTGCGGTCGCTGTACTAGTCGTGTTTTATGGTACATAGTTTTATAATATATACATGATATATGTACATGTATATATATTTTTCGTCTTATCCTTTCATTTGTGAAGTTTTGCTTCATTACAAATTGTGTCAAAATTTTTTTGATACACGAATGTCTTAGTTCCCGCGTAGATAAGCTGCATGGATAGGAGAGATCCCCTCTGTATTATGGCCAGTATAACACAGTGATTTGACGTTGTCATCAAGATGACTGATTGACACCTGCTGTGCCCCCATTGTCCACTTGCCCCCAGGCACTACAGGACATCCTGTCTAGCCCCAGTTGATGACGAGTGGGTCCGGGATATCATGCTGTGCCACAACTGTGGTGACCTCAGTTTTTATCCTTATCAATACATGGCCGAAATGTTACGAAGATTATATGGCCACCAGCTTAGATTTATTTACACTTACTTTGGTCTGATTAACGCTCCCTAAAAGTAAGTACAAAAACAGATATTAACATACACTAAATGCCATGTCATTAACATATTATGACCAATATTAGGCTGCATTCTTTTCAACTTAAATTTTGTAAAGGTCTTCAAATCAACGTCCAGATAACATTGAAATAAATAAATTAAAGAAAAAGTTCAAACGCACGAATCCACGAATTCTTGTCCCCACGAACATGTTTTTTTCACCGAATCCACGAAATTTCATCCCCACGAAATAAAATGATTTCACAGTATTCCATCAAAAGTTATCTACCTGGAAAGTATGACACCCCTAAACGTATTAAAGATATTTCAAATCAATCGCATGCCTGGATCCTGAGATATAAGCATGAGAGTACTTTGCATGCAAAACTTTAACCAAAATTTCTAAGTTAAAAAGGGGCCATAATTTGTAATATTTTCCATCAAGAGTTATCTACTTTGGTTGTCTGATGCCCCTGAACATATTTATAAACTTTAAACTCAATACCATGAATGGTTATTGAAATACAAGCTTGATAGTAGCTTGCATGCAAAACTTTAACCAAATTTTCTATTGCATGCAAAACTTGAACCAAAAGCTGCAATGCCAACGCCAACAATGACGCAAGGGCAACTACAATAGCTCTCATATTCTTCGAATAGTCAAGCTAAAAATAGCATTTATAGCATTTATAAATTTCTCTATCTAAAATTTAAGATTTATTTAATAATATAAAATAATTTGTACATAGAGCTCAAGAACATCCAGAAAGTCACACTGTAGCACTTCAGGTACAAACAGGTCAGCAACCTAAATGTCTCCCATATCATCCTTTTATTAACTGGGAAAGATAAGCCTATCATATACACAAAAAGAATGAAAGAAAACTAACACTATGATGCACACAACAGAAAGTAACCTTTTTATTTAACTCTAGGATAATCACCACTATACAGTACAGCGTACCTAGAATGAAACAAACACATACAAATACGACCAACAGTGCCAGAACTTTGTCCTTTAGGGAATAAAATTTAAAAACTACAGATTCTAGGCAAATATGTAAGCATATTTTTATTAAAAAGGAAGGCATATTGTAAACTAGAAATGTGTCCAGAGGACACAGATGCCCCCACCCGTCGCATTTTCCAAAACAAAGGCCAACACTCAGGTGCGCAAGTCATGTCCTGAGTAATTTATCCATGAAGTTTAAAGTATGTAGCACAAATACCTTCAAAGTTACCTGTGTCACAGTATTGGGATGAACAGATGGACAACAGACATAAAAATGCACTGGCATATGAAAAAAGTGAGCACAGCAATAATCTTTTTTAACAAATTTATTAGAAAATAACATCATTTTTTATACTCTAACAATAACAACAACAACAGCAACACAGGACAAGTGCTCAAACATCTGGCAAATTGGGCATTGTCAACAGATCCAATAAAAATACCCAGGTGCACTAATTCCTGTCCTGAATAATATATTCATGAAGTTTCAAGTCTGTAGTAAAAATACTTTCAGAGTTACGTGTGTCACAAGTATAAAACTCCATATTTTTCAAAAACAAAGGCCAACAACTCTGTCAACTTTAACGAAGGTTCGATAAAAATACCCAGGTGCACAAGTTCATGTCCTGAATAATATATTCATGAAATTTCAAGTCTGTAGTACAAATACTTTCAGAGTTACGTGTGTCACAAGCATAAAATTCCATACTTTTCAAAAACAAAGGCCCATAACTCTGCTAACTTCAATAATAGTTCAATGAAATACCCAGGTGTGCATGTTCATGTCCTGAATAATATATCCATGAAGTTTCAAATTTGTAGTACAAATACTTTCTTTAAAAGTCAACTTTAACGGCGTTTCAATGAAAATACCCGGGTGGGCAAGTTCATGTCCTGAAAAATTTATCCATGAAGTATCAAGACTGTAGTACAAATACTTTTGGAGTTATATGTGTCACAAAGTTTCAGGACGGATGGATGTACGTATGGACGGGCAAAGGCAAATCTAAATCCCCCATTTTGGGTGGAGGCATAAAAAGAAACAGTAAGTAGAAATCTTCTTCAGCTCAAAGTTAAACGATCACATGCTATGTAAATCTGGCGTAATACTTCTTTACTGCAGTACGGTTTAAATATAACTTAAAATTATTTAGTGAACTTTGACAAAAGTTATTGACATTGGGAATCTAGGATGATGATAATGACAAGTTAATAACATCTTTGAAGCTACAAGAAACAATCAGATTTGACACAATGCTGCTTTCCAGGAATTCATTAAATTATTTCTACAAAACTCACACACAAACACATTGCTTTATCTGAAGCGTTCTTGTTATTAATGTTTGTTTATTAGTTGTCCCTTGAGCACCATCATTAAAGAATGCATACCTAAACACCCAATATAAATCAACATCAGCTGGCAAAATTGATCAGCCTGATTATTTTGTCAATCTCATCAATCAAACAGTACAAAGGCCTTCTACATTAATGCGTTCAAGAATGCTGATCTAGTTCTATACCAGTTGTAAAATTAGTTCATTTAATAGCTGCCTTTCACACTACACCTTTCCAGTTTTTACCTCTGAAAATATAAGCCACAATTTCCTATCTACTGCTAGATCAACTAGCAACAATTAGTATCACAAACAAAACTTTTTTTCTGTTTAAACCAAGTCAAGGGGCCGCCGTGGCCGAGCGGTTACAGTCGTGGACTACAAATCTCTCAGAACCTTACCACAGTGGGTTCGAATCCCGGTAGGGACTTTGGATTTTTCATGTGAGGAAGCCTTCCAGCTGGCTTGCAGTAGGTTGGTGGTTCTACCCGGGTACCTCTGTGTACTCGGGGTCTTCCTCCACCTGTAATTAGCTGGACGTCGCTATATGATTTGAAATACTATTGCAGTGACGGTAACCCCAAATACAACAATTAAACCAAGTCAACTGTTGACTACCTAATATCCCAGTGTAACTTTTGGATTGTAGAACTCTTTTTTATTGTATGTCAATTTGAATACATCTGTAAACATTGGAAAGGCGAATACTGGGTTAATTTAATTGAGCAAAGAATGTTTCTTAGGGCTGACTGCAAAATTATTCTAAGTGCAAATAGGAATAGAGGGAGATGCAACAATTCTGCAGTTAGCCCTTGATATTTAGATGTATGTACTCACCTGACAGGGTTGTAACAATACCACACATCTGCAGTAGGTTGAGTTTGTCATGGAAGAGGAGAAACCCACCTAGCAAGGTCAGGCAGAACTTAAGATGCCCCACCATGTTATAATTGGACAGTAATTAAGGATAATAAGCTATTCATTGATTGGATGATAGTTTACACATAATGGTAGGGCACAGTTTACACATAATTAGAGGACAGGTTATAAATAATTGGATAAAATTTTTACATATTATTGTATGTGAGCTAACACATAACTGAAAAGAACAAAATAGAACAAAATTTTAATCACAAGAATTTTTACACAAAGAATACAATATAGGGATATAATCAATTCCAGTATAAATGTTAGTTTTCTGGGTAGAAATTTTACAACATGATAGGGAGAAAGGTGAAAAGAGAGGCGGTTTAACTGAGACAGAGACTTATGCAGATCACATAAGAAGGGGCTTATCTGAAGCTAAGTTTAACTTGATTATTAGTTAGGTTGGGTTTAACCCTTTCCCTCATAGAGGACACCATGAAAAGACCTATGCGAACAGCATAAAACCAGATCAGCCTGCGAGTAACTCGCAGGCTGATCAGGTTTTATGCTGTTCCCTGCTCCTCAGTGGTCTGGAAATGAGGATTTTGTAAATAAATTTGGTAAGGTTTAACTGTGGTTTTCTGAAGATCAAGCTTTATGTGGTACCTATTGAGTGTGTCAAAATGAGTCTATATGAGGGAAAGGGTTAACAATTCAGTCAATAAGGGACGCATTGTCTGCATGCAACAGAGGCTAATATTGTTTAACTATTGTAAAACACCAAAGACACATGCCTGTCACATTATCCTGACACCAAGCAACCAGTTTGTTTGCTGCTTGCTGGGTTTATAAGTTTCAGTCAATTTATAAAAATAATTATAAGAGGGAGAAACAAGAAAACTATTATTAAAAGTATATTTTGCATTTGTAAGAGATAGAAAAACTTTAATGAAATTCACTTCATGATAATTTGCTTAAAGCAGCAATGTTTTATTTTGGGGCCAAATACATGTAATTATAACAATTTTAGTAGAGATTCAGCCAAGAAATAAAAAAGGGGGAAAAGTATTTTCAAGTACACATATGTATTTCAAGTGGTTAAAGCCAAAACGATTTTTAACTTTACTATTAAGTATATATACTGGGTCCAACTCCTGTGGCCAATGTTTTCTTTCTTCTTCTTTTTTTTTTTTTTACTGATCCTAACAACCTAAACATTCGTATAAGCACATCTGTGTGAAAATGTTCTAAGGTTGGCTTAAGGTTATCCATCCATCATTAAATTATAATCATGGTCCTGCAATGCTTAAAGACTTTAGTGCCGATGAAAGCATCCATTGAATTGGGAGTTAAAATCTCTTTTGCTCAGTCTACAGAGGCTTGCGTTTATTAGAAAATTCTTATGATCACTTGATGGACCATGATCACATTTTAATGATGGATGGATTACCTTTAAGGACCCAAAACTCAGGTGAATACCTATAAAAAACAGATCATATTGCTGTCAAAGGATATGTGACGGGGGAGGTGTTTCCAATGATCCAGTAGATAGACAGGTTCACCAGGAAGGCAACAACTCCTGATAAAAGAACTGCAATCTGAAATAAGAAGATGTCAGTACTGAGATTTGATACAAAATAGTAATTCAGCAAGTTTGATTATTGACCCTTTACATCATGAAATTGAATATTCATATACAAATTTATAACTTGATGAATATTTATTAAAACTTTAGCCCAAAGACTAAGAAAGCCAAGGGAGGCCCTGATTATTTATCTACTAATCGTATATGAACCAATGTATTTTTCTGTGCTGTGCAGACTGTGTAGAATCTAGTCTACAATAATGTATAAACAAACATAGGAAACCCTGATCTGAGCTGGAGGGAC
>CM037786.1:25331822-25381822 GCA_021229015.1 Solen grandis
CCATCTGATTGGGTCTACTCTGTTTGCCAAAATAAGACTGAGGTAAAGAGTAATAGAAAATGATCACTTTGTATGTTCCTGACTGCAATAGCCGAGGAATAACGCTATGCCCTTCAAATGTATAGAGACATATATACAGAAGATAACAGTTTATATTAAAGTAATAAAAAAAAAAAAAAGTTTATACATGTATAAGTAAAAACATTTTTGAAGGATGAAAATATTTTATAGGGGTATTTTCTATGGGTTGGTAGGGTAATCATAAACACACATTTTTTTTTAAGAATGGCCCTGGCAGCATACTCAGTACCCTGGCTATTCATATTTTAATATCAATAGCCTGGGTACTGAGGATGACCTGGTAGCTGATGACAGGTTTCTTCCATGTTCAGCTAACGAAGATAGGGATTTCCCTCATGGAAGAAAACTCTATCTTCCATGTCACGTGATCAGCTTTCTCCCATGTCACGTAAATAAACAATGATGACTGTAAGTTATACATTTTATCAAGATTCAAAACTAACTTGTTGTAATTCATGTGAATAGATATATGTTTGAAAATGTTATACATCTAGTGAGTTATCCCTTTATTATCATTTACTACTACGAATATGAAATAAGGCTTAATATTTGGGGGGAATATTATGTACCGCCAAGGACAGTGGTATTTTAAACAAATGGGAATTCCCAGTTGAACAAACATCAGAATTTAGGTACTTACTTGCGTATGTACTTTAAAATACCGATTTCTTTTATGTTGTTATTGTTTTAATTTGTTAAGCAGCAAGAAAAAAATGCAAAAAAGAAAAAAAAATGGAAGCCGACAGTCTGTGGCAAGTAATAATCGTTCATAGGAGAAAAAAAATCCATCATTCGTAAATTCATGAAGGATAGGGATATCTCACCTTCGGGGTCAGAAATCCTTATCCTACATGAATACTCATGGTGGATTCTTATATTCCTCATGTAAGTCAGGGTTGTGATATTTCTATGGGGATCTGGTCATGTTCATGAACCATCAGGATTTCATCAATGAATGTACCAGCATGAAGCAGGGTGAAATCTAAGTAACAATACTGTAATCTATAGAACTGAGGATGGTAAATACAAAATCATGTTGTGAGGGCTGCTTCCCCTTCATTATCAGGAGTGTTTATAGGTGTCTTCCATGTTGAATGTTTCTTTTAAAATTCATGCAGTTTTCCTTAACACTTTCCCTCATAGAGGAAACCATGAAAAGACCAATGCGAACAGCATAAAACCAGATCAGCCTGCGAGTTACTCGCAGGCTGATCAGGTTTTATGCTGTTCGCTGCTCCTCAGTGGTCTGGAAATGAGGACTTTATAATTAAATTTGGTAAGGTTTAACTGTGGTTTTCTGCAGATCAGGCTTTATGTGGTACCTACTGAGTGCGTCAAAATGAGTCCATATGAGGGAAAGGGTTATATTTACCATTTTCACCAGAATTTTTCTTTCCTCAAACTTGAGAAATAGCACCTTTAACTCACAAAATAGGGTATACCATATTAATCACTACAATGTCTATGAGACCAGTGCAGATAAAGATCAGCCTGCTCAGCTGTGCATTCTGATCATGGTTTGCACTGTTTGCTATATAGACAATAAATTTTCAGCAAGCACCCTATAAACAAGAGGGCCAAGATGGCCCTAGATCGCTCACCTGAGAAAAGTATCATTCATTGCCTGTACAAAACAGATTGCTTTAGAATTAAGATGATGAGGTGAAACAATGTTCAGGAATTTTCTGACCCCATCCACAAAAGATATCATCATGACAAACATTCTGCCAAAGTTTGAGGATGATTGGACCAAAAATGTTGCCCTCAGAGTATAATTTCCTGACCTACATTTCTATCCAGCCCCACCCATTTTCAAACTGGTTCAAGATATCATCAAGACAAACATTCTGACCAAGTTTGAGGAAGATTGGATCAAAATTGTGGCCTCTAGTGTGTAAACATCAAATTGTTGACGGACGACGGCCGACGGACAATCAAGTCTCCCAAAAGCTCACCCTGAGCTATGCTCAGGTGAGCTAACAAAAAAATGAACAAAGGACAAGTCCAATTAAGAAATTTAGCATGATAAGGTTTAAGACCCCTTCCATATCATTAGAAAGAGAGGCCTGACTGTAAAGTATGTATGCTTTCTTCCATTTCTCTCGACTTATTATTCTAAAGTACACAATGTGTGTGTGCTTCTCTTTATCATGCAAATATATGTCAACCTTTTCAGTACCTCATTTGATCTCCATTGCAATTTCAAATCTCCTGATATAGGAAGTGCAAATCAAGTCAAGCAGATCACAAACTCATTCAAATGAAAACAGGAATGAAATATGATGGTTAAACCCTGAGGCTACAGTGTTCTCTCATTCAACAATGGGTCAAAACATGTCTGTTCTGTTGACCCATTACCATATATAAATAATGACCAATGTATGAGACTAGTATAACAACTTGCTGTCATGTGGATCAAGTCTCATACTATACACTACCAACTGTTAACCATTTTGTGATGCAACCCTTTGTTATTTCAGTACAACATATGGTATATTGTACAATATCAATCTAGAATGTTACTTGCAGTACAACAATAACATTTGGCCACCAATGTTTACATATGACACATGGAGAGTCCCAGTTAAAGTGTCTTGAGTAGTGTCTATTACTGCAACAAAAGAAAACATGAATGATTCCCATTCCTCATGCTTGTTTGATTATTTAAAGAAAGGGAGGGGAAAATTTTTACTTGTAAGAAATACAATGTACCTCTACCTAACATTTTATAGAAAAAACATGTCTCGACCTGTAGAAGCCCTTCCTATTAAATATTGGACAGTTATGGGCTTTTCTTACATAAATGCTTTTGAAATGAGAAGGTAACATTGTAAAACCTATTCAGAGTGAGAACTGCTTCAAGTCTATTCTACCTTTTGATAAGTCTTTCTCTTAACCCTTATAATGCTGTGGGCACTTGTGACTGCCTTTGTGACCAGAGCAGACCAAGATAAACCCACACATCCATGAAGTGTGATAAAAGTCTGCACTATTTGCTATTCCCCACATGAGTCCCCTACCAGTGAGGTGCATAATTTTACCATTACCATAGCAACAAAAATTTGGTCCGAGAAAAAAACAACAACCCAAAGTGACTTGCAGAATCTCCATACTGCCACCTATTCATATACCAAGTTTCATAATATTATCTTCAACGTTTTTTAAGTCATCACGGGGTCAAGAAATCCGGACATCTGGAAGAACGGACAGACTGAGGGCAAACCTATAGTCCCTTCCAGTGTAAACAGCGACAGGGGACTGATTAAGAAATGGTGTATGCAAATCATGGTACGGATAACTCACAATCAATCTAATTAAAATCAGCTCCTAACGTCACTCTGCTATGCTACGCTGCAGTAGAATAGCGGAGTGACGTTAGGAGCTTGCAGCGTAGCATAGCAGAGTGACGTTAGGAGCTGATTTTAATCAGATTGATTGTGAGTTATCAGTACCATGATTTGCATACACCATTTTGACTCACAATAAGGGAGAATTGTGTAGAGAACATGTAACTCAGTCAGTGCAGCTTTTATCCTGTAAGTGAAAGGCCCTGGACAAATTACAATATGGCATGGGATAATGTACACTAACAATAACAAGAGGGACATGATGGCCCTGAATCGCTCACCTGATTATAAATGAGCAACATATGTTGGATTTTTCATATTGACCTACTTTTTGACATCACATGACCCACTTTCGAGCTTGACCAAGATTTATGGAAACACACATTCTGACCAAGTTTCATAAAGATTGGGCCAAAAATGTGGCCTCTAGAGTGTTAACAAGGTTTTCCTAAGATTTGACCTCATGACCTACTTTTTGACCCCACATGACCCAAATTCAAACTTGTCCAAGATTTTATGGAAACAAACATTCTGACCAAGTTTCATAAAGATTGGGCCAAAAATGTGGCCTCTAGAGTGTTAATAATGTTTTTCTAAGATTTGACCTCATGACCTACTTTTTGATCCCACATGACCCAAATTCGAACTTGTCCAAGATTTTATGGAAACAAACATTCTGACCAAGTTTCATGAAGATTGAGCCAAAAATGTGGCTTCTAGAGTGTTAACAAGGTTTTACTAAGATTTGACCTTGTGACCTACTTTTTGACCCCACATGACCCAAATTCGAACTTGTCCAAGATTTTATGGAGACAAACATTCTGACCAAGTTTCATGAAGATTGGCCAAAAAATATGACCTCTAGAGTGTTAACAAGGTCAAATTGTTGACGACGAACAACGCACAACGCATGACGGACGAAGGGCAATCACAAAAGCTCACCTTGAGCACGTTGTGCTCAGGTGAGCTAAAAATTGCATGCAAGCAGCCAGAAATCTCAGTCAGTAGAGACATTGCTGGGTAAGCACATGTCCCTGGGTTCAAGTCCTGGTCTGGATGCACATTTTTCTCACTCTATGATATTTGCTTAAAAATCTCATCCTGTATTTATATAATATTATACAAGTCGACATAAAAGAAAATCATCAGTAAAACAAGTGAAAATATATTTTATGACCATATGTTAAATAATATAAAAAACATACACTAAAATAAAAGAATATTCCAAATATTTCATGTTATTTTCCTCTACCTTTTATGTTATCTTTTTTTGTTCATTAATTTGATTAAAATTATTCTAAATATCATTTTTTTCCTTATTCATCTACACAATTTTACATCAAAACAGACATGTACAGGACGTTTATCATCATGACAATGATAAGATCTGTTATTTTATAGTGTATGATTGATTAATCATTCATAATGATGAATATTAGGGCTGACACAGTGTGGTACATCTTTTTGTGGTAATGTACCCCATACTCAATTTATTATTTCGTAATTTTGGTATGTACTTTGTACAAAAGGGAAAAGTCTGTAACCTATATACAAAGAAGATACTTGGTACTTACTATGGTCTCAAGCGGCCATACAGATGTCATATTCCTGATGTTACTGAAGGGCTCTATGAAGGGTATAACGATAACAAGAAGCAGGGCGGACAGGGGTGCCTGGTAGAACAACAGCTGCATGGAGTTCACCTGGAACTCATGTTGCTTCTCCCCAACCCACTGAAATAACAAGTACTTTTTTCTAAACATAAAAGAAATCAATAATATATAGGAATTGTCTAGTTTATTTACTTCCACAGCTTAGGAGTACATGTAAATGTATCTCAAAATATCAGGGAAAATATAAGAAATATTTATGATAAAATGTAAAATGATTACAGCCCCAATTTCTAAGATTTTGCATATTAGATATGTACAATGTAGACAAAAACACATACAAGAGGGATATTTTTCTGTCACTTCAAGGATACAAAATATTACACCCCCTCTCTCTCCCCCAAAAATTGTGTATGGAGGCTAGAGTGAGATTTACAATTTTTATAAGAATTTGTTGGTGAGTTAATAATATATTTTGGGTAAAAAAATCACCTTTTTCTTTTCATTAGGGTAAGAAAACTCCTGGAGTAAAATGCAAATATGGTAAAAACTGCACAAATAAAGAATTTTTCAGAAAGGAAGGCATCTATGAACAGCTCCTGATGAAGAAGTAAAAAGCCCTAGTTAGGTTTTACATACCATGAATGAAGCCAAGAGAGAGCACTGATTTAATGGGAAAAAATGTCAAATTGCAAGGTTGCTAGACACAGCTATGTAGGGTAACAGCTGATAATGATGCACAAGATCATGATTAATAATTTGCAAGGTTCATAGATTAGCAAAACAAAAACCTTGTATTCTTTTAATTTCCGTTCTTCATGTAATAATGACAACTTTAGTTTCAGTGGACACGTGGACAACACCAGGTGTAGCGATATTCACCTAGGGCAATTTTCTCAATCTCTTTCATCACGTCAATCGATCCAAATATCAGTTTCACTTATAATTTAGTAATTAGCATAGTATTTGTACAGTTATTGTCAGGGTTCTTATTAACTTCTAACTTTGAGCCCTGAGCTCCAATATTTAGAAAATAACTCTCATTTTCCAGAATAGCTGCTATGTAAATACAATTGTATGTGAGAGTAATCTGACATTTTGCATATTTTTGTCTAAGACACCAGTTTTTAGAATCCTTGTGAAAACTCTGCATTATGTCTTATGAAATTGAAGCACATGTAGCAGTTATAAGCATCAGAGAAATACATGTTATGTACACTAACAGACACAATCTGTGTCCCTTACACCAATCCATGCTGAACCATTGCAAACCAGATCAGACAGAAAGTAATTTTAAGAATGAAAATGTTTTAAAGTGGAATCTCCTCAACTCCAGAGTGTTGTGCTGTAGCAAACAATATAAAGGGTTCTCACTAATTCATAATCAGAATTCCTAGACTCAAATTTATTGGGTAAAGACTCTACATTTTTAGTTTCAGACTTATAAATGGGAGGACTTCAAACTTTTGGAAGAAACATCATCAAGGATGCCAACTTTCACATTTCTAATGAGTGCCCTTGTATAAAACCTGGTCTGCCTGGATTTATACTGAGAGTAACTCGTAACTTTCAAGATAAATATTCTGTGGTAAAGCATTAAGATGTAGATAAAAATAAATACAAACCACTTGATATAAGGCAGTGACAAGAACACCGAGGCTGGCAAAAACGATACCAGTCGTATTGAATTTCACGTCATAGTAGGAATTAAGGAACACACCAAGAGCTATGGGGACCTGAAATAGATTGTAACATAATATATATGATTTATGAAAACATTTTTTTTTCAACTATATATATTTTTTTCAACACTTTTCCATTTATACTGACATAAAAAAATACAGGTATTAATTACTTACCAAGAGCTTTCATCAATTTCAAAACAAGAAATTATATGATTAGCGAGATAATTCTGGCCAGATGGGTGTATGGCACCATAAGCATTTTATCAATTTTATGAATAGTTCAACTTCAAGACATCATCATAGCTTAAGCAATTATGGTAGAGGACCCTTAGATCAGCATTATTTTGAGCAAATAATTTTAAATTAAGACCACTGGTCCTTTTGTTTTTTATTATTTTCTATTTAGATTATAATAAAAGGAAACTAGCCAAACCACTGGAAGTCTGTTATGGTAGGGGGCTGTAAGGTGACCATTTGTGCTGAATGACATTAAATTCTGACCACTAATTTCAGAGAAAATGAATATGAAATGATATTTTTTAATAAAAATATCTTGGTTGCATTGACAGCGAGAATTTTGCATACCGATTCCGAGAATACCAAGTTTATTTTAGCAGCTTTGGTTAAGGTTCATCCATGCAAAGTTTCATCAATTTTGGCCAAGATGTTTCAGGGGAGTATCCTCTTAAAATAAATTACCACACAACAGACAAAAAAAGATGGAGAAGGCCTAAAAAAATACTTACTAGTAATAATAGACTTGTTTCTGGTTACAGACTGAAAAAAATGGGTTGGTAGGTTGGATATTTTTTCTTTAATGATTTAATTTGGAAATGTAAACTACTGCTTTGCTACTTGCCAAATTGAATGATAAAAGTGTTGTGTGGTTATGACTTTTTTTTCTGGCTTTTCCTCATTGTGCTAGCATTTCTTAAAAAATATTTTCAGCTGCATGCAAGTGAGGCTGCAGGTGGTGACTGCAACAGCTTTAGCCACATTGATAACCCAGGGTCTCTATATATACATAATACATAGTATTAAAAAGACCCTAGATAACCACAATAATGACCATTTGTCATGAAATGCTTGCTCACGCTGTCGGTTGCCAAAGGCGCCAAATGCAACAAAATTATAAATTTGGCGCAAGATTTTTCTAATTGGCGAATGTGTTTGGCGCATACGAAGAAGAAATCAGTTATAGAACCGCGTTTAAGTTCCGTAATGCACAAAAATACGGGGCGCTCTTCACTGTATACTAATAAAAGTAACCAGCACCTGCTGTGGGATTATCCAATCAACACGCATTCTAAGGCTTCCTAATTATGCGAAGATGTGGAATACTCGGATGGTATTGGCAGCTTATAACTTGTTTACATTTGTCACACTCTCTACCAACTTTTGTTTTACCTTAATTGGGAACTGTTAATGAAATTGCGCAGTCATCACAATGGTGGCCATTTTTGAAAAACATCAGCAATGTTTCATTACTACCGTTTCTTTTAAAACATTTAAATTGATTAATCGGTTTACCTACCTAGATTCCAACAGGAAAGTACATAGATGTACCGATAATTATATATAAATGACTCAATACTAATCGCTAAGGGAGCGAGTCAAAACCTATCCAAACCAAAACGTACCCAATATAACGTACCCATTTATTTTTTTAATTTCATTTGATATTTAATTTTTCATAAAATATTTTGAGTCAGGTTATTATTTATGATTTTGTTTGAAAATATTTTTTTATATAAACACATTTTGTTTTTATGTCTTTTGTTGATGTTTGCTTATAATATACTGATATATCAAAATATTAATATTACTACTCTGAAATATATATTCTTTATTACTGATACTTTTAATTTTTGAATGAAATATTTTTTTGACAATTGAATGAAAAATTTATTTCTATATATTTTTTATTTCTTTTTATTTATAAGTATTATGCACCTATTAAATGTGTCTTTGACAGTTCAAATATAGCAAATACATATAACATACAACTATTTAAAGGAAATAAAGTTGTCCAAAAATATATTGGAGCCACCTGCATTAAATTTGGCTCCAACTTCTAAAATTTGGCTCTAATTTTTCTCATTTGGCGAATGTTTTGGTGCAAACATTTTTACAGCCAGGGTGAGTCTTGCTTGCAAATAATTACATAATTAAATAGTATTCACTATTTATGTAACTAATTTTAATTAATATGGCGATATTTTACAATAAAATTTATATCCATATGGTTTAACAAAAAATTAAACTAATCCTTAATTTCAAAATGGTCACCTGTATCGGCAGCACGAAATACCCAAATACTCCCAAATATACCCAAATACTCCCAAATACTCTGTTTCTATATCACAATACACTTAAAGAAATATGTATGATGGTGATTTATATGCGGCAATATTTAAAAAAAAATATAACCAAAGGGTGATTTTATTGCTCAAAATTCATGTCGATCTATACTTCGAGTCTATGTATGGTGTATACACCAAAGGACCCTGACCCAAATACTCTATTTCTATACCACAATACACATGATACAATACACAAAATTACAACCAAAATATGACTTAATTGCTTAATTAATCAGTTGAACATAAGTCTACCGACCACCTAACACCGGTCTGTTTATTTTGCGGATACCCAAACCAACTCCAGGTATTAAGTCATATTTTGGTTGTAATTTGTACAGATATTGCATGATATCAATCCAACTACAATTAACAACAATCCTTCATGTGTATTGTGGTATAGAAATAGAGTATTTGGGTATATTTGGGTCAGGGTCCATTGGTGTATACACCATACATAGACTCGAAGTCGGAGTATAGATCGACATGAATTTTGAGCAATAAAATCACCCTTTGGTTATATTTTTTTTTAAATATTATAATATACGACTAAATCACCATCATACATATTTCTTTTAGTGTATTGTGATATAGAAACAGAGTATTTGGGTATATTTGGGAGTATTTGGGTATTTCGTGCTGCCCCACCTGTATCGTGATTGTTATATACTAGTTTAAATGAAGAGATGCATCTACAAGACAAAATAAAAACAACCAGCTAACATAATGCTTATATATAAAACTGACAGACAATATCATTGAGCTTGGTAGAGCGTATTCAATGACGTTAAAATTGAAATTCCTTTTTCAGTAGTAACTGACAGCATTTTTTTTTCAGTCTCATGAATTTTTTTTTAACAAAAATGGATCGGTGGTAAAATAATGGGTTGGTCGGTTAACCCAAAACAAGACTTCTTTTTTACATCTGAAAGGTGATTGCAATAGCTCACCTTCAACACCTTGCACTCTAAGACTAGAGAGCTAAAAATATATTTTTTATCTTAAATCAATGCTTTTTAATTTAATGTTGTCTGATGAAATGTATGAGGCTTTAGCTTGACGAATTTATTTGGAGAAGTAATTCAAGAGACAAACTTAGCTCCAAGTTGATAATTTCTACAGAATACTTAACAGTGAAAAACAAATAGCAATTCAGCTTATGACTGGTTCTTCACCTGAATCCTTTAAGACTTGGCTCCATTTTAAATTGTTCATTTTGTTAATTGTATCAATATGTCCCGGAAAAAAAAAAGGGTGCCACGTTCAAGAGGTTAAGTAGGAACATAATTGCTGAACCAGATGTTTTCAGTACAAACCACTATAGGGGCAAGTCATTTTCATGATCCTAACATAATTTGTTAATTTCCAGTTATGCCCGACCTGATATGGACAAATGACCTGGAGGAATTGTTTCTCTCTCTCTATCTCTTTTTTTTTTATCCATAACAAGTAACTGTTTGATTTGTAGAAATATATTGTCCCGAGATAGAACATGAAACCGCATACTTACAACTGTCAATTTTATGGACCATGAAAATTCTCTCTGGTAGAACTGAGTCTGTATCAACATTATACATGGAGTTGTCATTGTTTTTATCAACTGATATGTGCCAACGGTATTTGTTTCAAGAGAAAGATTTGTGAACACCACAAATCCACAGAATGTTAACGCAAGCGGGATCATACTCATAATCGGAAGCCGCTTTGGTTGAAACAAGTTTAGCTGATGACAAATTACAAGTCCAAGAGACGTCATGATAAAGTGTATGCATGTTAAAGTCACATTTGGGAATCCATAATTGGTGTAAATCCATTTGTTTATCAAAACAATCACAATAGAGCAACAAATATTGGCGATCAAACAAGCCGTAACAAATTGTTGACTGGGCGCCGCCATATTGTATCGTTTGTATACACTTTTCCGAATCAACTTTGGTTTTGTCATCGTCGTCGTCACGCTTGGTTACATGCAATGCGCGCCTGGACGCGTTCAATAGGTTCGTCAAAACTTGCGGATCTTTTTGTCTGAAAAGTATATTGAACAATTTCATTTTGTTATGGAAATAAATGCAAATAATATGAATAATGAATACACAGCCACGGGGACTTTCTCCTTTATGTTTTTTTTTTTTGTCAATCGTACAGTATAGCAAGTCCCTGTCGGACATAAATGCAGTTAAATTAACCAATCCACCAGTCAGTGAAATCAGTCAGTAGGTATTGTAAATAATATTGTCCCAGACAAAATTATTCTCCTTTGATTAACGTGTATTAAACTGAATCCTAATAGGAAAAAAACAAAATTTGGTATGACTTCTCGTACCAAAGTAGATTAACTATGAAAAGAGGACAATATCTTATTGGTCCCCGGTGTATATATGCAAACTTGATAGTACGAAACTACATTAGGTATTCACATCTCTTTTGATAGTTAGAAATCTGTGACACTTCCAAATAAACATTGTGTATATCCCTAAATCTATATGCATGCATATACACATTGGATAAATCCTATCTTAAATTTAAATCATATTACATCGACATATTTTCTTTATCATTTTTGGCATTGATTCCATCTAGACCACGGGAAAAATACGAAGTAAATGTAGTCCTCTAGTTAGTTGTTCATACAGGTATCAGTCAGGTACACTAAAACCTCGATTTAAGACCACTCTGAATTAAGACCATCTCGCTATTACGACCACTCATCTTAATTTTAACTTATGTAAAATTCACCTCGTTATTAGCCTATAAGACCATTTTTTGCTGGGATCGATGGTGGTCTTAATAGCGAGGATTTTATTGTACGTGTATGTCCCTCCAATTGTCGCACCATCCATGCGTTTGGTTTGATATTAATTGAGAGTGTTTGGGGAAATATTTTGAATTTGGCCATATAAACATGACGAAAACAATTCGTAAATCACAGTTTGTACATATAAATACAACAATAGATAGAAAGGACCATAGATTGATAAATGAAAAATTTATTTATAGAAAATAAACACATACATACACGTGGTTCACTTTTGGGTAAGCGCAAGTAATAATCTTTATATTACGAGTATCTGTACGATATAGTGATTTGATGCCCCCTCCCCCTCTCGTTCCAAACCCCTATGAGGCAACTCTGCATGCATGGCAAATGGCTAGGTTCAGGCGATGATTACGACAGTGCACGTATTTTGCGTTTGGAAACACCTCGGCAAATCTTGCCTGCACGCCACGGATTTTGCCAGACATGTTTCCTGCACCATCGTAACCTTGGCCTACGATAGAATTTGGGTCGAGGTTGTGCTTTCTGATCTCATCAAGCAGAAGACCGTGCAACGCCTCACCAGTTGTGCTTTCGGTTGCAACGAATGACAAGAACTCCTCACGAACGACGTGCAAGCCCGAACTTTCCCGATCAACGTAACGTATGCAGAATGCAAATTGTTCTGTGTCGCTTATATCTGCAGATTCATCGGCCAAAATTGTAAAATATTTTGCGTTTTTGCATCGCTGAATAATTGTTTCAGAAATATGTTGTCCTCAGAGTGATATGAATTCGTTTTGAATTTGAGGGCTCATGTATGTAGCATGGCTGGGGGCAGACGCAATATGCTCTTGAAGTACACTATCAGCTTTTGCGTGGTAGTTGAGCAATGCTCGCATGTTGCTTTTTTCGTCGGTTTTTTCCGCGGAGGGCTATATTCTGGCGACCACAGAGAATTGTGGCTTCAATAATTGAAGTTAATGCCTGTCTGTTTCTATGAACGGTGTTTCTGTAGGCAGTTGACCCTAACTCAACAACATTCTACTCCTCGTTGCTACATATTCGGACAAGATGGACAGCCTTTGTTAATGCGTTCAAGTGATCTCGCGAAATTTTGTGACCATCAATGACCTTTTTTGCGTTGCCCCAGTCAGTAAGTGGCCGGGCAACTAGAACAGTTTCAGCATTGTTGAAAACATGGCAAGGCGCACAAAATATGCAAGGCTGTATCTTAAAAAGAAAAATGTTCCGAGTTGAACACAAAATTGGGAACACGTCTGGTCTTCTTGCCACACTCCCTCAAAGGCGCTACCCAGCCTCACGATGGTTCAAATCTTGTACTAAGCACGGAATATTTCTGTGAGTCAGACATACGTAGTCTGTTTTTGAGATCCAGGTTTCCTATATCTAGGAAGCGTGCCCCAATAGGACTGGGACTTGTTTCAGGAACATTAAATTTTGTTGATTTAACAGAATCGTGATTGTTTGAGAGTTTGGATTGGGGATTTTCACATTTTCTTAATTGCAGAACAATGACGTCACTATATAGCTTTCTATGTCGTCATTCATAGTAAGCGATACGTTTTATAGTCTGGTTCCCTGCCTAAATGTAACCACGATTATTTACCTTTGCGTAGAGTAGCGGAGTATAGGGGAGGGAACCCAGACTATACGTTTTACTGATTCGGTTCAAAGTTTTAGATTACTTATGTGTGACAAAATTTAAATCACAGGAAATATCGTTTATTTGTTTTGTTTAATGGGTTTCTACGCCGCTTTCGATAATTTTTCAGTCATATCGCGGTGGACAGTTTGTGCATCTTTCCTGGGCAGGCTTAGACCGTCTAAGCGTGTTACCAGTACCGGATGCAAGAAACTGATAACTTGCTTTACAAGCAGCTGATTTTGGTTAATCACACGCGTTGCAATGCAGCGCATGGGATCAAAGCATCCACCTGCTGGAATCTTAGAGGTAGAAAGATTCCAAGTGTTAGAGCCCATTAGTCGCCAGGAAATCTCGAATTGCAAAATTAATTATTCTGTGAACTGGAACGAATATAGTTCAAGTTCTGAAAAAGATGGTTTGGTCATGAAATTTTGTATACGCACGTTCGTATTGTGCGTAATGGGCGCTACGCCCTTGATATAGCAACGTCCAGCTAATTACAGGTGGAGGAAGACCCACAATGCACGGAGACATCCGGGTAGAACCACCGACTTACCGCAAAACAGCTGAAAGGCTTTCTCACATGAAAATCCGAATGGCCCTGTCGGGATTCGAGCCCACGCGAAAGGAATTAAGAAAGGAAAACTATTATTCTATGAAAAATCATGAAATATAATATTAAAATTACACAAATGTCCTATAACTTGAAATGCAGAGGATATGTTTCAGTGTTGTACACAAAGGTGCATATTCTATACAACGAAGTTCTTTTAGATCTACTATCTGAGAATTTTACAGAATATATTTAGTTTTTAATACGTGATTTCCGCGCAACTTTATTCGGCGCCTATTAAAATTAATTCGCTTCAGACTCAATCTGACTAAAGAACAGATTTTCCTACGGTAAAATCTGAAGACGACCATTTGAATTGTTCTCCTATGAAACTGTTTTCCAGTAACATCTATTTATATCTCAGCCAATCAGAGAACGTCTTTCAAAAGATGTATAATTTATACATGATTGATTGAAAATATTAAAATGAAATATGCAATATGTCATTTGATGATCATGTAAAATAAAAAAGAATGCAAACAAAACAATTAAAATATGTCTTGGTTTGTTTCTTGATGAATGTATCGAAATTTAGCCCCTTTCCGGTAATTACGGTACTTTTTGCTCTTACTGCAAGGCTACAGAAAATGTTTTTCAGTCCTTGTCGAAAGCTAGCGTTCATTTTTGGACTGAAACATTCTGCTTTATTCTCAATGAAACCTAAAGGATTTACAAAGAAAGGTAAAGTATGTTTTGATGAACTAGTTTATTACAATGAACTGTAACTGTAATTTAATTTAGATTTTTGACAATCAACATGTTATGGACAATTTTTGCGCACGACAGTTACATCGCACATTCATTCATTAAAATGTAAACACTATGTGGTTGTAAGAGTTTGATTGACACCCATAATTTAAATATATACTTACACAATAGATTCTGAACTCTTTTTTTATATAAATTTAGATAGAAACGCGATGACATTGGCTAATGAGTGTGTCAAGCACCCTGGTTGAACTAGTCACTTTATTTTATAAATTGTGTACTGTTTATTCTGACGTCAGGTCAGGAAAATATTTTTCATAACAAAACAAATTGGCCGCCGATTTTTTCTTTGCAATGTCGACGTTGATGTACTCTATTGACGTCGCTAAGGTGTCGCTGATTGGCTGAGAAAGGAATATCCAGAAGACAAACGTCAACGGGTCGTCCTCAGATTCTTAAGTAGCGTAGCGTATATATAGGAGTTGACTTTAGTCAGATTGCTTCAGTCTTTACTGAAAATTCATGTTTCCACTGACGCGTTTTTAAGCGCTGAAAATATTCGGTGCCGAAAAAATTCGCTACCCGAAGCGATTTTTTCCGTATTTCCGCGCTGAAAGTGACGTAGTGCGTGCAAAAATGACGTCTTTTCCTTTAAATACCTCCTCAATTAGATGTGCTTTTCATGACAGAAAACACATACTCACGAACTCTGAATGATTTCCCGAATGTCTGGTAATCCTGTACATCTGACAAAAATTGCAGTTTTCTTCTCCGAATCGAGGCAAAATATGCTACTTGTGACAGCTTATAATAACCTTATTATGTACCATGTCGTATGGCCGCACTGCTAATTTTCACTTCACTTTTTTTCGTTTATTTTTTTTTTGTCTAATCATAGAAAATACCGTTTTGACACAAAAAAACACAAGTGGAGAAAGGGTTCATTTGGATTCCGCTCACTTAGTGATACTAAGGCCACCTTAACGTCGTGTCGCCGTATCTGTGCAGATATTTGTTAACCGAGTGTCCGCCATTACTGTGCGGTTATCTGGATAACTGCATAGTCCGACATAACTGTGCGGTTATCTAGATAAATGCACGGTTTTTCATCAGTTATTGCATGGGCCCACTAAAACTCAGCCCACTAAAACGTGTTCAGTATCGAATTAAACAAGCGTATTTATATACAAAAAAACAACAACAAAACACAAAAAACAACAACAACAACAAAACAACAACAAAAAACAAAATCTAGGTAATGTTACAATGTAAGAAAGCGCTTAGAAACATACGAAGAAACAGACTATTATATACTGCAGATATTTATAACGCAAGGCTTGTGAATATCAAAGAGAAAGAGATTTTTCAAAGAAACTGTAATACATTCAGAAAACTAGTTGTAAAATTGCATGACGTGTATTAATTCATATGTTTATTTCTTAATTTGTGACGTCATTAGTTTTTGATCAGGAAAACCCCGTTTCTGCTATAAATGAATTGTTCTCTACTAATGATTCTATAAGCGCAATAACCCGGGACATATTCTGACTGATTAGACAGAGTACTATGAATGGGTGATTGTATCCGAACTTGGTAAATATCTATGGTAGTTATCGACCACACGTTTTTCCAAGGCCAGGCAGGATAATTATTTAAATCCTAGTATAAGGTTAACCAAAGCATTTCTTAAACATCTATCGCTAACAAAATATCGAGTTTTAAAAGGGAATAACACAGAATTTTTATTTTAAAATGTACATGCTGCTAACCTACACCGAAAAGACGGCCAATTTGGTTTGAAAGGTTATTTACCTTTGGTACACTGTTGCATAAATTGTGATATTATTGATTCAAAGTGACAAAATACGGTTGTTTTCGCAGAACATAGTGATGACACCCATTTATGAATTTATAACGTAATATACAAGAAAACACGGCATCAGTATGGAATAGGTTTTATTTTTGCCAATGGAGCCGCATAATCAAAACAGGGAGCAACCACTGTTATTATTATAAAAACACTTTATGAATCAATTACTTGCATTAATTGATGAAATAAAATTACAAGGTTCAAAATATGCAAGTCTTATATCGTTATTAAAAAGAAACTGGACACATATAATGTGTATCTGATGACTTCTCATTATACTTGTAGTTTTAAAACTTGGTTAGTTTAAACATATTTTATTTGTAAATGACATGTTACAAAATAAGTGATATTGCAAGTTACAAAGATACACAAAAAGGATTTGAACTGAAAGCTAAAAGCTTATTGTAGTTCTTATCCTGGAAAATAAATTTAACAGAAATATTGGAGATATTACAAATAATTGAACATGGTACATTAATAGGGTGGTATCAGGAATAATAAGTAAAAGTGAATTTAAATAGTACTGGGTAGATGGTAAGTAAAGGATTGTCAGAGAAAGATTTGTTGGTATATAGAGGGTAAAATGAAGGCCAAATTTAAGAATCAAAACGCTTGGATAGTCTGATATAAAGATAGACAGCTTCAAATATTGCAATATTTGTTCGATTTTCGAACAAGGGATTTCCTTTAAGAATAACCTCCAAGGATGGTTGGCAGTACAAAGAGATAGTGTCGAGAAGTGACTGGCGAATGTGACGGTAGTTGCTACAATGAAAGAAATAATGCCTAGCGTTTTCAATTTCGCCACAGCTACACGGGTGAATCTACTATGTTTTTCCGGAAGAGGTCATATTTTAGTGAACTACTTTCTGTGCGGATACGGAGAAGAAGTACTTGAGATCTTCTATCACCATGGAAATAATACTGGGGTAACTTTGTCACTGTGGGCTTGATTTTATATTTGAATGATTAGAGCGATCTTGAGGTCTGCAATGACGGGTCTAACGTGTTCCACTGACTAATACTAAAAGGAAGGAAAGAGTTCAAATACAGGGCCGTTCTACATCGTGGGAGAGGTATTGCATTACTATTTCTAAGGTTATAGTCATTTTCAGGTGAAACAAGAAGCATGTTAGATAAATGGGAAGGTGAGAGGTTATTCGTCATTTTATATATTAGAAATAATGCATGTTGACGACGTCTAGTTTCTAAAGTTTCCCAACCGGTTTCAGTGTACAAATGAGTTTTTGAAATAAGTTTACTGGCGCCTGTAACAATTCGAGCGGCTTCAAGCTGAATACTTTCGAGTTGATCTTTTTCATATTGAGAACAGTTATTCCAAATTATGTCGCAATATTCAAGAATAGGGCGAATGAATGATATGTATATTATTTCTAGGCTCTTTCTGTCAAGAGTATATTTTAATCGTCTCATTATATGTATTCTACTCCAAGCTTTATTTGAAATATAATCTATATGTGAATGCCATTTACAGTCATTAGACAGAATGATTCCAAGATGTTTATGTTCGGTTACTTCTTTAATTAGTTGGTTTTCCATGTACAACGGTGGGTGAAAAGGTTTATTAAGCTTTCGGCTAATAAGTAGTGACTCTGTTTTAAGGGGGTTAAATTTTACTAACCACTTGTCTGCCCATTCAGTTATACTTTTTAAATCAGAATTTAACTTTTCGGCATCACAAACTGGATTATTTACTATTACAAACAGAGAAGTGTCATCAGCGAAGAGGCGAATGTTAGTTCGAATATGAGACGTTATGTCATTTATGTATAGTAAAAACAGAATAGGACCAAGAATAGAACCTTGAGGAACATCTGCTTTAATGTATCGCCACTCAGAATAAACCCCTGGGAGGACAACTCTTTGTTTCCTGTTTAAAAGATAACTACGGAACCAATTAAGAATTGTACCACGAACACCAACAGCTTCAAGTTTGAGCAAAAGACCATCATGCCAAACTCGGTCGAATGCTTTCGACACATCACAAAAGACAGCTCTTACTTCTTGGCATGAATCAAGTGCTTTACAAAATGTATCGTATAAGTAAATAAGTTGATTAGTAGTACTGTCACCAGGAATGAAACCAGACTGAAAAGGAGATAAAACTGAGTTATCTCTAAAGTGGTTGAACAAATGTTTAAAGACTAGCCTTTCAAGGACTTTACTAAGAGTGCACAAAAGAGAGATTGGACGATAGTTAGATACAAGAGAGGGGTCACCAGCTTTGAAAACTGGACAGACATGAGCTAATTTCCATGTTTCAGGAAATACATCAATTGATATACTGTGATTAAACAAAGAACAAAGCGGAATCGACAGTTCAGGAGCAGTTTCTTTAAGAACCCGGTTACTAACACCATCAGGCCCAGTGGCTTTTGAAATGTTACGGCCCTGAAGAATTGGTAAGATATCACTTGGAGAGACAGCAAAAGATGACAATACACTATTCAAGTTTGAGTAATCAAGTGGGGGTACTATTCTTGTATTATCATTTATAACAGTTTGAGACGAGAAGAAAACATTTAATAAGTCAGCTTTAATCTTATTGTCTGAGTAAAATGTATTTCCATCTTTCAAGGGAGGTAAGGTATCAGTTTCATTAATATTAAGAAATTTTTTCAGTAGAGACCACCATGGTTTGGAAGAGATTGATTCAGATTTTAGAGTGTCGGCCAATTTCGAAATGTGATTGGTCTTAGCTTTTCGGATCAGGTCAGTTACTTCATTTCGAATGAGTCTAAATTTTTGCCAATGGTAGGGAGAGTTCGATGATCTGGCTCTACGGAAGAGACGTCTACGTTTTCTAATCTTAGATTTTATTGATGTTGTTAGCCACGGAGGATCATTTGGACGTATTTTCACTACTTTGGAAGGAATGTATTGTTTCATGAGTTCTAATAATTTTGCGGTGAAATTCTGAGCATACTTATTAACATCGGGATCAAAGCATTCTTCCCAGTTTGTGTTTGAAATAGCAGTGCGCAGAGATATGAAGTCACATTGATCATATAGCCACACTAAGCGTGATATTAATGAGGTACGTGGTTTTTGGAATTTAAAGAAGGCAACAATAGGGCAGTGAAATCGAACTTCCTGATGAAGACATGGGTCACCAACATGACAGTAAAGAATGTTGGCTGGGTTTTTAGCGATAATCAAGTCAATAAGTGACGAACTGCTTTCAGTGAAATGGGTGGGGGAAGTTATACATTGAGAGAGACCAAGTCTCGTGCACATTGAGACAAGCTTGCGAGAAGCAACAGGACAAAGCATATTTCTGTTAAAATCACCTGTAACAACAATATCGTCAATACCAGTATCAATTGCAAGATGTATGGAGTCCTCAATCGCTGAATCGTAATCTACATTTGAGTTTGGTGGTCTATAAAATACACCAATAAGAATGCGTTTAGAGTGGAGAATAACTTCAATCCATATATTTTCTAATCTATTTATCTCAAGATCGGGTCGACGAAGATGATGTATGGTGTCCTTTATATAGATGGCCACACCACCATGTCTATCAGTGATCCGGTCCTTTCTTTCCGGTGGTTTGAAAGATGGAAAATGGATATCAGAGTTCTTTATTCGATCAGTCAGCCAAGTTTCAGAGAAACATATAATGTCAAAATTGGAGAGTTCAGTGTGGAGAATATCTACCTTTTTGATTAGACTCTGTATATTGTAATGAACAAGGGACAAGTGATGTGATAAGAGATTCAAATCATCTGTAGAACTGCTAGTTGATGAACTATTAGATGAATTAACTGGTCCAGGATTCGGGTGAACATCACCAGATAGCAACAACAGTAAAACACCAAACGCGTTAGCGCACATGATACCAGAGATGAAATACACAGAAAATTTTATATTGGAGAGATGCACTTTTGATATAGGATAGTTTTTGACAGGTTTACAATTTATAGCTGATGTATATATTTGTTCATCATTATGCATAAGAATAAATTTAAGACTAGAAAGTGCTAAAATATCCCACTGTACATACAACAAAATCAACATACATAACCAAGATTTTCTGTAGGGGAGTCTGAATTTCTTTGAAGCATAATGGGTAGTACAAGAAGACTTAGTATGAAATAAGAGCAGCCGGCTTTTTGCATGTGCCACAGTAGAGCTAACCATTGGGTAAAAGTATAACCTGGATGATTAACACGCCAGCTGCTGATAGTGGTAGTTGTAATTCGACCTTGTACCCTGTGAACACCAACAAGTTCTGAGTGTAGAGAAGATCAATAGGAGAGAAGAAAGAGATCAGAAGTAAAACAATAATGTTAAGCATTAGGTTAATTATTTTAGTCATAAGATATTTGATAATTTGTTAAGAACTATATAAACCCTTTTTCAGAAAGAAATGTCAAGACAGGTGGTGTCAAAACCTGTAATAGATACTGAACATCGTCCATGATTTGGGTTAACATAATTAGTAATTAAAAACCAATACTACGTAACAAGCAAAATCTAAGCAAATTTCATGTGTTTAACAATGATTTTCACGTTGTGAAGTGAAACTTCATTTAAAGACTGTTTATATATGTAGAAAAAAAATCAACGATAGCAAACTTTATGAATTCCCTACAAAAAACAACAACGAAGTATTGTACAAAAATGAAATACTTTATGACCATTCCCTGTATTTTGAATATATACTTATAGAATACCATTTATCAAAAGAGAACAAGATGAAATATATGGTAACATAAACAAATGATGATGATGATGATGATGATGATGATAACCATGGTGTTGATGGTGAGGAGGAAAAGGAGAAGGATTACCACAACAAGATATATATTAGAAGTTCCAATTTGTCAAAAAACAACAACAAATATAATCAGTGATTTTTCCCACTACCCCTACTCCTGTAAAAGGGGAAGAATAAGCGCGACGAACCCTCAAAAGGGGAAATTTAAGAATTGTTATGATTATCTTCCCAAGTAAATGTTGCGTACATGCCCATTATCATAAAATGAATGGAAGAAAAAAAGACAATTTGAAAACATACATTTTGCAGTGATAAGTAAAGTCATGTGAGGGAAAAAAAAATTCCAGAGAAGAAACTGCCCTAATGGGCAGTAATATCAGTCAAAGAAAATCACTGGTAATGTATTTAACAGGCTAATCAAAATTACAACAGGATATAAATTAAAATCTTAATTAGTTAAAAAAAAAAAAAAGCTTGGTTAACGGACCTTTCAAGTAATCTGATTGGTTAAAGCTCAGAAAAAATGAAGATGTTTTGAGATCTTAAAATATTCAGAATTAGATACAAACCGTCAACTTGAAAAACCATCGAAAAAGCAGTTAAAATATAAGTATTACAGCATATTGTAGAAAGTGTAAAAACACACAATTACTATACATATGGCCGTAGCGGACATGTCTAATTTACGGCTCCAGGCCCACCCTACGGTCCCTTTATGTATAGTGCCTGAAATGCGTAAATCTAACTGAACATTACATAGCTTATGTGGTAAAGCCTTGTAAATATATTTTTATTTTAATACATATCATCAATACAAAAAGAATGCCATACTCCTACGTCACGCTACATTATCAAGGGATGTAATAACTATCGGGAAGATTGTTAATACCGGGACTTATACCGGAATCCCTTACCAAATAAAAACTTATCTAGGCTAAATGTTTCGTCAACATTGTCCTTGTTGTTGCTGTTGCTGGTGATGATGATGATTGTTTTACAATGACATTAATACCGCCTTAGTAGCTCACTGTCTTGAAATTCCATGCATCTTGCAAACCCTAACTATTTAATTAATTATATAAGAAATGAATTACCTGTTGTAAATTTAAATTTTTTTTTTTTTTTAAAAATTGAAAGTTAATTTTTTTTTTTTTCTTAACTTATTTATAAATTGATAATACATGTATAAGTCTTTTTGTTGTTTTGGACCTTTTCTGTATGGCTTGTCGTGCTTCAAAAACATGCGCAGCGTCTTTGATGCTTTGCATCAAAATTAGTCTTGTCACAACTTATAATAATCACTTTTGATATGTGGCGGCATATGTGGTCATTATATTGTGGGAAGAAACGGTGTAAGAGAGAGAAAAAAAACAAAACAAAAAAACAACAACACACGTATCTAGACGGGTGACCACAGTACTACTCTCTGAATCCGGGACGCATTGGTTAGAAGCAAAGCGTGTTTCCATTACGCTACCCACGCTCACTTACGTTTGAAATACTTCTTTCATAATCAGCAAAACCAGTGCCGCCCAAGGCCACCATATATATTGGAGACCACAGTTGCCGACGGCTTAGTCTCGCGTATACAAGCTTGACAGTTAGATCCATATTAGCAGTAATCAATCCGTAATACCTAATGCATTAAAGTGTTCATTACTAAAAAAAAAAGCATGGCCGATAGGAGTTTTTCTAACTCAACAAATATTTCTTTATTTCTAGAAACGGCAGTTGATGATCAGAGCACGAGGAAGGAATATCCCACCGGGATCTTGGTGTTTTTCTGTATTCTAGGACTGACGTCTCTATTGTCTAGTGTGACTGCCATTTTCACGGTGAGCAAAACCAAGAAGATTCCGTATGCGGCCAAGTTCATGTGTATGGGTCTGTTGACTTTTGACTGCCTGTTTATTGTGGTCAGTACGTCACGCATGTTCGTCCAGCATGAGACCCTAAATATACAGATGCAACATCTCACTGTCATCTTCATCACGCTGGCCTACACGACCGTCGGTAAGCTCTTCCTCTTTTTCCGTCTGTCTCTGTCTGTTTGATTTCTCCCCTCTTCCTTCCATCTCTCTTTTGTTTTCATATGTTTTGCTTTCTCCTGCTTTATCCCAGTTCATTTTTTACGTTATCGCTTTCTATATTCTTCTCTTTTTTTCCCCGATGTCTATCTCTTTATTTTCTTCTTCGTCTCTATCTTCCTCTCTCCAAATTTTATTGTAATTTCTATCTAACCTTCTCTTTTTTTCATTCATTAAATATTTTAAACAATTGCTCTTTAAAATATATACACAGGCACAAGTCGATTAATCTCCTCTGAAGACTAGTTATTTTTATTAGAATATCAGTAATGTGATATGTAAAATAAAATTCACTTCAAAACGAGTATCTCTAGAATTTAAAAAAACAACAAGATTTCAGCGACCAACCTGCTGTAGACCATTTCACCAGAGGATCGGCAATACCCGGTATAATTCGCTGATTTAAATAGACCAATCAGGGACTTGGGTTTAATCTCAAATGACCAATGTGTGGAATTATACACCAGCGTTTAGATAAGGTGTTCGGGGCGTGTTCCTTGATTTACGTAGGTTTGCGTCTCATTTCGGAGTGAAATGGTCTATACATGTGAGTCTAATTCCCGCGTTAAAGCAGAATTGAACGTGAAAGAGACAAAAGGCATCATTACTCCAAGCACTCCACACAATTTCCAGCAACTCTAGTTACTAGTTGTAAGTCAGCTGAACTCGTTTTTTGTTGATAAATCCGCCGGCAGTCTTTCAGTGCCTTAAGAGTTTTTAATTTGTTTTATACTGATCCGGAATTTGGTTCCATTCATAAATAGCATACCTAATGAGGCTATGAACTTACTTCAGTATTAGAGAACCTGATGTACACAATCGCATTGCATTGATATGCTACTGAGCGCGGAGTGGTATTGTGCAGTGAAAACGCCTGCGGTAATTTATGAAAATTTAAATACATAGTCTCTATGACAGTTTTACCTGCATAGTTGTCTAGACTCATCACAAAGCAATCGGGTTTCAGACACAAGATTGGTCTTTTTGAGGACCAGGCACTTCAGTTGTTCTGTTATTGTATCATTATATGTTTTGTTGTGGTTGTTGTTGTTGTGGTGGTGGTGGTTTAAACCTGCACGAATGTTGTTATAACGTGTATTAGGTAATTGAGTGAGTTCTCATTTCTAGGACTGATGTCTTTCGAGCGGTACATCCTCTTCAGTTATCCAGAGTTCTACGTCCGCCTTTGTTGTCCGAAAATTGTCCAGAGGATTTCTGTCACCCTTTGGATCACCATGACCGTCACCACTGCCTGGTTCCGCTACGCATTCTGCTATATCCAGACCGACAGCATCAATGTCTTCATCAAGACCGGTTTCTGTAACAACATTATGACCATCTACTATCTAATCATACTTGTCTTGGTGCTGGTTATTGCAAGCTTCAGTTATATCAAGATCTATCGTATTGTGCAAACCAAGAACACAGCTGGTAAAACGTCACTTCCGTTTTTCTCTGTCGTATCCATAATAAAGGGGTACAAGTCGACGTCGTTGACGCTTGTTTACCTGTTAATAATTGTAATTACGTCATTGGCGTATATTGTAATCGTTTTCTTTATCAAAACCTTACAACTTGGAGTTTTGGAAGGAAGGATTGCTCTCGACATTGTGGCGTTTACAAATTGCTTTCTTGACCCTTTCTTGTATGCATTCTGGTTCCGAGAAAGTCAGATGGAATGCGTCAAAATTATTTCGATTTGTAATAAAAAGATGATGTCTCGTGCCGAGAAAATGAAGTATGAAATATTTAATGTTGTGACATCAGAATTAGTGAAGAAAACAACTCGGGTAAGCCCTCAGTCTATTTACGATTCAGGTGTCATACTAGAATGCACAAAAATACCAAATATGGACCAATTTTGAGTGTAGAAGATATATTGTTTTTGTTCTTTGCTACAGTATATCTATTTCCTATAAACACCCTTTAGGCCTTTTTGTTCCCGTAACAATAGAGTTGGGAAAACATTTCTATAGGAGTTATTAAAGGTTGATAACATCGTATATATTGTGAAAATTGGTTGGTTCGTACACAATTATACAAATGTTCATAATAAATTATAGGATAGTTTTCTTCGTTCATCTTTCTCTTGAGTATAATTTACGTGATACTGTTTTTATCTAACCATTATATTATTACTAAGCTAGACTATGGATTCTAATGTTCCGCTTGATGATAGTTTAAATGCTGTTTATTTATTGTTCATTATATAAATTGTGTACTGTCACTATACTATGTCATGACCTTCTGGTTTGCTTGAAATACAAGTTTGAAACTTAAATAAAACTATATTGTTACGCGCTAGGGCTTCGGTGTGTGTGCGTGTGTGTGTTGTCATGTTCTAGGATGGTTGATTGTCTTGGGGTGGCCTTATCTTTGCCGCAGGCTATCACGTTCAACAGGTCTGGCCACAGGTTAATGCCTCGGGTACTTGCACTTACATATGCGGTTGAACGTAGACTCTGTCAGCATGTAGATATCGCAGCGGTCACTAGATCATACTATGCTGAGAGTGGACTTCAGGTTTAATAGGAAGGGGATATTTTGTATTGCGAAATTTCACGTGACGTCACCAAACCGGAAGTTCTGCCATTTTGGAGGCCCAGCTTAGATTGCGCAATCAGCTCTAGTAATATGTTTATTTTAGAGTCATGGTTTTAAAATGTTCTATTTTCGGTTGTTCTAATCGGAAAGATCGTGAAAGTGACTTAGAGCACTATAGACTCACAGCTATTCTAACAAATCAAGCGAAAGACTGTGAAGATTTATCTACACGACGGAGAAGGGAATGGCTAGCTAAGATCGGCCAGGACTTCACCAACAAGAATCTACAGAACGTTCGTGTTTGCTCTGCTCATTTCATCAATGGTAAGTTGATGTTGCAAATATAAATGTTGCATTTTTCAATCGTTATTAAAAATAAAAGTTTTTTTTCACAGATGTGTCATCTTTTAGTTGTTCATTTTGGATGAATGAGTGAAAAATTGGATGATCGGGTCAAAACGTTTCGCCACTCTGCTATGTTAAAAATGGTGGAGTGTATGGTAGTATTCCATCCTGCTTACATGCATATGTACAAGATAATTCTATTTTTTCCAATTTGACTTTTGCTTAGGTTTTGATTATCTTTCAAGGGCCGTCTATCAAAGATGCATACCCTCACATAGACCTGTTCTTATTCTTCAGGCAAAAAGACTGCTTTGTATGACCCACTCAATCCTGACTGGGTTCCAACAGTCAACCTTGGCAGACTGGGAAATACAGCAAAACCAAATCGCTACATCAGGCTACAGAACAGGAAACGACAGGAACCTGAATGTCCGGATCTGTGTAAGGATTCACATTTGAAATACTGGAGGATGGAACCAGTAAAAGAGAAGATGGGGTAGGGACTCAGACTGATGTTGATAACAAGTTAATGGGCGCTATGGAGTCTGAACTCCAAGCACGTAGATTCTGAGAACTGTGCATTAAAGGCTAAAGTTTTGTCATTTGAAAGCAAATATAGTTTGGATATTTTTTAAAGATAATAATGAAAAAGTCAAGCACTTGACAGGATTACCCTCATTTTCAACACTGTTGATATTGTTTCAGTTTCTTGAGCCACATCTTCCTAACAGTTTAGTGCTGAACAAATTCAAATCACTTTTGTTAACTGTTATAAAATTGAGATGAACTTGACTAATGTCTTTCTGTCATATGAGTTTGATATAGCCCAGCCAACAGTCTCGAGACTTTTCACAAGCACAGTTGCTGTTATGTATGCAAAACTGAAAAAAAAACTGATCAAGTGGCCTACCGAGACACACTTAGGAAAACCATGTCGATGGAGTTAAGGAAACATTTTGGAAATAGATGTGCTGTTATCATTGATTGTTTCGAAGTTTTCACAGAAAAACCCTGTTCTCTTGAACCGCGTGCTGAAACCTGGTCTTCATACAAACATAACAACACACTGAAATATCTAATTGGGATAACACCGCAAGGAAGTGTTTCATTTATATCCAATTGATGGGGTGGTCGGGTCAGTGACAAATATGTAACTGAACACTGTGGCTTTCTTAACAAGCTTTTGCCAAATGACTTGGTGCTAGCAGACCGTGGTTTCGATATGAGAGATAGTGTTGGTTCGATTTGTGCAGAGGTTCGAATCCCAGCATTCACCAGAGGACGTGATCAGCTTTCAGCTGTTGATGTTGAAACAACACGTAAACTTGCCCACTGTCGAATTCATGTGGAACGTGTCATAGGTGTAGTGCGACAAAAGTACACAATTCTCAATAGCAGACTTCCAGTTAATTTTTTAATGAACAAAGACCAAAGTGGAATGTCAGTTATGGATACAATAGTGTGTATTTGCTGTGTTATGGTTAACTTGTGTGGGTCTGTGGTTGATTTTGACTAGAACTGAGATATGACTTATGAGTGCTGCAAATTTCAACAAACATTCATCCCAGAATTTGCATGCACTAGTCTTTCTCACATCATGCATACATAGTCTCTTTCATATCCATAGCAGTATATGAAATTAATATTGATTGTTTAGTGTTACTGTTATATTTAGAGGGAGAAAACAAAGGGAAGAAAAGAAACAAAAGTCTAAATGTTGAGTATTACTGACTGTATTTATTCAACAGAACTTCATTTTGATTATTTGATGACCTGCACATAGGTATATAATACAATAATCTTTTTTTTTTCTATTTACTGCATGCACATAATCTTAAGATGAATAATCTTCAATTATTTCATAACATAAAATGACTCAAGATGATATTTAACAATAAACATGTATATAAATTATAATCCTGTAGTTTGTTCATTCTGTTCTTTACAGTGGTGTAAAATTCCCAAAATTATCACTCACCCTTCCAAGCCAGACAGAGTGGGCAAGTGGAATTTTACACCCCTTGGCTACCTTTAATTACATATCTATACATGTATTTATATATATATATATATATACACACACCTTTTTCCTCTCTTTATTTCCGTTTTAATATTTCTCTCTCTAATCACCCATCATTGTACAAAGACATCAACTTCTTCATATCTCAGTATAATTATACAAATACAATTGAACTCATATTGTCATCCACTTGTATTAAGCGGTCAGTTTTGATATTATCAAACTAACATTTTGGTACATGTTTAGCCTATATTTTGGGCCATCTCTCCTAAGCGGTCACTTTCATCTGTTCCTGACCACTTAAGACAGGTTTGTCTCTATGTAGTTTCTACACTGTCTCAGTCCTTCTCCTTTTTTTCTCTGTTTTAGCTTCTCTCTCTCTCTCTCTCTCTCTCTCTCTCTCCCCATCCCACCCATCATTATACAAACCCGTCAACTTTTGAAAATATCTAAAATGATAGGATGGCCCTAAAAATCAAAGTTTGTCCTGTCTAAAATGAAAGTGATAAAAATAATTTATATTACAGATGAAATATTACCTTTAAACTTTCAATGTTACATAAATAACATTATTATATACCTATATATTTCCTGGCTCAAATACATGCAAAACATGAAGCACAAATACACCTCAACAATATTATGTCTGACAAATACAATATCGTGACGTCATTTTCGACTTTCGTGATGTTACTTTCTTAAGAAAACTTAATAAACTCACTTTAACCTATGTAAATTTACTTCTTGTGTCTTGAAAATTTATAGGTATATAATAAGAGGAAAATTATGTTGCAGGAGCTTTTACTGGCTTTGTATTTTGCTACTCGCAGCGTATGAAATATTTACATTTCACTCGACCTTCGGGCTCGCGAGATATCATTTTACCCTCAGTACTCTTAGCAGAAAAGTTACTGCAACATATACATTCCGTATGTGTACTGAAGTCATGTAATTTACAACTGTATGATCTTATGAGTTGTGACTGATTCAATATCCTAATATCAAAATTATCATTGTCTTCTTCTCTTAAATTCTGGAAGTTACTTACAATCCAGACAATACCATTTACCACGTGGAGCTTTCTTTAGCTTGACACACCTGTAGTGGAACCATTTTATTGTGCAGTTTTGATTGTCACAAGCAATCATGTCACCATGCTCGCCTTCCTTACAATAGCAAAAGGTCTGGCTATCACTAGATGTTGTAGAAATACCATTTTCACATAGTGAGGCTGGTGACAGAGGAGTTGATCTTCTAGTGTGAAGTTTCCCCACCAGTTCAGGAATTATTGCATGGTAGAAGAATTTTTTTTTACTTTCTTGCAAATAGACTTCCACACAGCTTCATTTATTATCCAACTTTTTCTCTCCATTTGTGCTTAGCAAACACTTCACATCACCTAACCCACTGAGCCTAGCATTGTACGGGCATTTAATTTCTATGCTGCTTTCCCCATAACTACATTTGAATATTCCATCCGGTGATGCACCAATAAATGGATGCTCCGAACAAATCCTGAACCCAGAATCACTGACCTGACAGTCATCATGTAATGTTGCCATGGCACCAAGAAACTGTTCTTTAGCTACCTTCTCATGATCATGTCCCCATTTTGTAGTACTGTTAGAGAATTTATTCAGATCTGGATAACACACTGATCTGATAAGTGATTTTGATGGACATAAAGCACTTGTTGAGCAAACTGTTATTGCCCTGGAAGCAGTTATTCGCCCTGTCCTGAACGTATTATAGAGCTTACACCTGGACTGCTCCCTTGTGGCTTCCTCCGCCGCCATGCTCTGCTCTGCTGTACATGTCACACTTATTTCAGAACAATGTTCAAGCAGTTCACTGTCTGTTAATACAAGCTTCACTTTTTATGTGGCTCAGTGGTTTTGGAAATGCATTTGATGCAGCTTTAGGGATGAATTTGTCTGTATATGGTTCAAACACTGATAATACCACAGCAGTGGACTTCAAGTTTAAAGGGAGTATCTTGTATTTAAAATTTGTGTAGGGCTCGTCTATTGCTTTTTTTTTTACTCAAAGAAAAAATAAGATGTTAAACAATACTAAATTCAATTCTTCACAGATAGATCCTGTATTTATTTAACAATAAACATGTATTAATGTGACTCCTATAAATCAACAAGTCTATCTTCACCTAAATATACACCTGGAGATCCTTGAAAGTATACAAAAATATGTTTAAACCATCAAGTGGAAAGCCCTAATTTACCAATGCATTAAGTCTTTAGCATAGTACATTAATCAGTAAGCATAAACCTGAGTTCTACCTTATCTCATAAACTTGTTAAAATGCAGAGTTAAAATCTAGTATACTTTGATACTAAACAAAAATGTATCGTAGTGTTTAAAAGTCATAGTTTTATTTAAAAAGAAAACTATAGTGAATAACAGTTAACTACAGCACTAAGTAATAACAGTACCTGAGTTTAATATTGGTAACCTAGCCTAACCGGCGTTTAAATAAATTCTAAAGTTCGAAATCTGAAGTTTGAAGACCCTGTGCACAACGGAGGCAGGGTATTTATACTAAAATCAGTGCTGCCGAGGTAGCATTCAGCAAAACATTGCACTTGTGTTGCATTCATGATGCATTTTCGCTTAAATCGCTCTTTAAGTGCGACGTTAACATCTCACCTTTAACACCGCATCCAATATGCCACAAGAGTGTATACATTGCTGCAGTAAGTGCGCAAACAAGTTTAAATATTTATAACATGACGATCATACACTAGCATACAATAAAACTCTTTATTAACTAGGCACCTGACACGATCGTTTTCTAGGGTTAATTAATTGGGCCATAATATTTTAACTGTATATAAATCTTTAAGTATAGTACAGTACACAGTGCACCAGCATCAGTTAAGTTGCCCATAACAACAACCGGAAATAGTAAATTCAAAATCGCTGCCCACGTGTAAACAGCTAGGCTTGTGCAGACTTAAACTTCTAAAAATACACTGTTCCACCTAAAATTAAATGGATTCACTCGGCATCAACATTGACAATAACTTACAGAAGTGTACCTAGCTGGATATGACATTTAAACCACACTGGATAATTAAATACAGACATTACACGAATGGATTACATGGCTTGTTTACAACAAGACAGAGTGCTTGTGTGACATGGAGGTGTAAAGAGAATTCCTGGCGTGATGCATTAATTTGGCTTGGCTAGTTGAGCTGACAAATAATTCAGTCCAACTATCAGAATTTATGTGATTTGCCAGAGAACGCTGCAAAATCACCAATTGCAGATAAATAGAGTAAACCCAAAGACGAATACAAAGATAAGTAAAATCAGAAATGCCAGAGCTTTTCAATATTGCTTAAATATTAGTATGTGAGCTGGTGAACAAAGTAGCTTAAAACAAATATTTTACTTAATCAAAAGTCATTTATTTCTGATAGAGAATATTTCTACTTTATCATTCCTAAATTTGGTTAAAGCTGTTTTTGTAAGGAGTTTTTGCGAAAATTTCAAGCGAAGAAATGTTTCAGAAATTTCACACATTAATATTCAAACTATATCTAATAAATATATGAATTAAAAATAGGGGTTTCCAATACATGTTTTAGGGTTAAAATTTTATCATTTGAAAAAAGAAAGAGAAAAAGAAAACACATATTGAAAATGAAAACTTTTATTTATAAATATTATAAGAACATAAAAAAGTAATGTCCGCATATTTTATAATGCACAATACGTGACTGATTATGTCTTCCACAAGTTTCAGATGAAAATCCTTTCAAACAAAGAACAAAAACGAGCCATAATATTTCCATTGTGCATGGACATTACGAATATGGTAAGACTTTGTGTGTTAAACTCTTATTTTATTTCTGTTTGCTGTGACGCAAAGTCTAGGAGAATTTTAAAAACATAACAAAATGATAAAAATGACACTAAGTCGTAGGGAATTTTAAAGACACAACAAAACGAAAGACAGCAAGCTTAAAAAAGCATAATAATCATATAAATAAAGCATAGATCTATGTTTGAACATTTATTTTCATTGTATAAGTGGATCTGAATGCCTTTGTTCACATTGTCTTTAAGTAATGATATAAGTTTTAAACTTTTAGTTTAATTGTGACAACCACACGCGATTATTTTTGTGCACTGTTCACGTGCAAGGGATGGTGCAACAAACTGTTACACATATGCCAAAAGTGATTTATATTTACAATATTACTGTTGAACAATGTCAAAACAATGTTCAGCTAGCTTAAAATATAATTATGTCCCTTTCAATAAACGCTACTGGAAAACAATGCATGTATTCAAAAACAGGAAATAAATATTTTCAAATGTGTAGATACATTGCATGTGTTGCAGCATGAAAATAGACTATGTTATCGGATATAACAATGTATCTAATAGTACAAATATATATCCTGAAACCATTGCCAATTGTATATATTCGAGTACAAATACAAATAATCGTTAAATTATAACACACTTACACATCTCCCATTAACCCTTTCCCTCATATATACTCATTTTGACGCACTCAATAGGTACCACATAAAGCCTGATCTGCAGAAAACCACAGTGAAACCTTACCAAATTTAATTACAAAATCTTCATTTCCAGACCACTGAGGAGCAGCGAACAGCATAAAACCTGATCAGCCTGCGAGTTGATCTGGTTTATGCTGTTCACATAGGTCTTTTCATGGTGTTCTCTATGAGGGAAAGGGTTAATCGTACACATACATTCAGATCCCTTGCTTGGCACTTATCATGTAAGGGTAGATCAAAGACTGGTTGGCCCGGTGTCGGGATAATTAGACTGGGCTTGGTTATCATACATACGTACAAGAGGTGGTCTAGTATTGATACTTTATTGTCCGTCACTTGAACTCAGACCAATTAACGCATTTTCATACTTATGAAACATATAATATGTTGTGATATCAATATGTGACAGTATTCCATATCATGTACATTTTTTGTTTGTTTTTTTTTGTTGTTGTTGTTGTTTTGCGAATTTATGATTTTGCAATATTTTGTGTCAGTGTTAAACACAGTATGAAAAGCTATATTATGGTGTTGTTTAAAAATATATACAAATGTTCAAGTTTTATGATTAAATATTTTCAGCATACAAAGTTTTAAGTTTTGTTGTTTTTTTCTATCCGCAATATAACATTTTTTTTGTCATACGACAAATGTTTCTTTTAGATCTCGCCTTCCCTCCATCGCTTAAAATAGCCGTTTTCTTCGAGACCAGGCTTCTATGGCAAAAATCACCAACTTCTCTGCATATATTTATAGACCCGATCTCATTGGAAAACATCTGTTCATTTCTTGTACTCTTACAGACCCGGTTTATTTGTAAATAAGAACCAGTAATCCTTATCAATATCTGCACTCTTAAAAGACCCTGTTTTGCTGGCAAATATATACATGAGGTCAGTTTGCTGTAAGGTAACTTGATATACATATAAATGCATATTTAGTTTTGGTAGGTTCTTAAATAAACAAAAATTAATGGTGTGCTGATTACTGGTGAGAAGATATTTACTTAATGCTTTTCGGTAGATTATAAAACAGTGAAATTATCATGAATTTAACCCGACCCTACGTTATAAACTGATCGGAGCGTCAAGTGTGCCGGATTTTACGCACGCGACGTAATCCCGCCAATTTTGACATCTTTTGTGAATAAAACAGCTAACTTCTGGCCTTTAAAGTATTAAATAAAAAGAAAAAAATGTTTGTTTTAATGAAAGATGGATGCATAATTTCATTCGTGAACATAAAAAGATGCATTGTCACTCGTGGCTTCGCCACTCGTGAAAATATCACTTTTTTATGTTTTCTCAGTGAAATTAATCTATCTTACAGCAAAACAAACAGTTATCCTCAATAAAATACACTAGATAACTTGTGTTGATTTATCTTTCTCTGGAATCATCTCGGGTGAAATATAGCTAAAAACTACACCAAAAGTTATTTGAAAATTAAATAAACGCGAATAAAATAGCACTGTTAACAGATATGAAAATATATATAAAAATGAAAATTACAGATTGATTTAATTTGCTTGCAATGAAACAGTGCAGTTGAAGGTCAAATATGTGGCAGCATTAAAGATTTTAGAATATAATTTTATTTCAAGACTAATGCATGTAGCATTCGCCAAGAAACCAACAGATAAAACGCATATACAATGGTGCATATGTATAAACAGTTGCTCAATCAAGTTTGGTTCACTAGAGTGAATCCAATAGATGCCCTTACTCGTTTTCACCTCGAAATCCCTATGTTCTGATATTCCTCCGGCAGTCTCTCAGTGCCATGGGTGCTTTGATTTTTATTCGAAATACAAAATAAAATTTTACAGATGACGACCAAGTTAAACTTTAAAGCATTTGGTCATGTCGCGATATTTTCTGCCATATTCATCATACTAATACAAAATGTATAGGGATTTTCCGCAATTCCCAGTCGAACGAACATCATCCGAATTCCTGTACATACATATACTTACGAGGTCATTCTTTCAATACGTTGATGCTTCTATTGCTAAGGCGAAAAGAGAAAAAATGACAGGCTGACGGTCTGTTGCAATAATAATCGTAAATAGGAGAAAAAATCCAACATTCGTCGGAAATTCCCGACCCCATCCCACATTGCATGAACGCTCATGGTAGGTTCCGATAATCATCCCTTCCTCGTATATTATGACCGTTTCCTCATCCCCCGAGTCGCTTTTTCTTGGTCATGTTTGCCAGCTCAATAGCATGTGTCCTTGCAGTATTATTATGATAGGACGGGAGCCAACGTAAAGTTCCATGGCGCCACGCCCTTCATTAGTCGTTAGCGAATGAAGATGGAAGCAATCAACGTGTGCCGATAATAATGATACGTGACAGAACTATATGCATGTGAATGTGTTTCATAATGTTTCGAAGTGAAAATCATGACATTGATTCCATTTATAAGTTGCATGAGGATAATATTTAATGCAAGTTGATAGATTAGCTTTTTGTTAGTTTGTAAATTAAATCCGTTTTGTTATAAAGTCTTCACAGTACCTACCATAATTTTGGTATTTATAAACATTTTTTCATGTTACAATTGACAATTATTTGTGGCAAACCATAATTTTATCATAAAGATCGATCTATTTTGTACATGGGAAAATAGAAACAGAAAGGTGTTCTATGAAGATAAATCGCTGATGCCAATAATTGTATAAGAAACACATTCAAACAAAATATAACAAATAAAACGTTCAGCTGAGATGATTTAAAGCAGTTCAGATGGTCTTTGACTATGAATTTGATTTTAACTGTCTTTTAACTGTTTTTATGAATAAGGTCTATCAATAACCATCTACAGAAACAAGGTCACCAAGTTCACCATTCCGTGATTGTAAAAAAAGTTTCCATCTCAGGCAACAACGTTACGAACGGTATTGAACCTATATTTAGAATGATGAAACCTATCTTTAGAATTTCTTTTTTCTTTCATGACAGGTCACACTCACTCTTCGCGCATGCGCTTACTTCACATGATGAATTTCGCTGCCAGGAACTAGTGAAGACGCCATATTGCAGACCTTTTTCGTGGTACTGCAAACACATGCTTCGGGAATGGGAATACCGTCTTTTATATTTAACCAATTTCCCCGAAGAGGGCGTCTACGAAAGTAGCGTTTTCACGTATAGTATGACCTATACACTTGCCTAGTGTATTGGTCAGGAAACAAAGACTTCACCAACATAAATGAAGTGTACCTGCATTTTGATTAAGTAACTATATTTTTATCAAAGTAACTGTTTTTCAGTCCGAATTCTTTATTGATATTTAGTGAACACGAATCATATATTTCATCTAGTATAAACGTTTTTCTACCGAATGTAGCTCCGACCGTCAACAGCCCCAAACGTCAGTAACGGTCTGAAAAGGTGGTTGACGTGCCGTCATCTGACCCCAAAGCCGTGCGGGCCACCGTGAGCTCTGACAGATGATAGCTCGTCAGTAATAATGATACACCTGGTAACCAACCATTTCCCGGGGGCAGGGAACGTCCGCTAGACAGTCACTCACCTGATTTACGGCTGGCCTCATCATTGGAGGGTACATTTTTCATGTCTAAAATGTGACTGTTTACATTGTCGTGCGCTGCTCTATCCAGTTACAAAGTATGAAAGGCTTAAGGTAAGTACCTGTAAAGGTTCCGCTTCGTCTTGGACTACTTAGCCTCTACCAAGATAACCAAAATACCCTAATGAAACATTAGGAAAACTTGGTTATCTCCATGAGGTCCGAAATGTTGCGGAACCATTACAGGGACTTTACCTTAACATATTTATTACTTTAATTATTATATACAAGCATGGGACTGGGTACGAGTTATTACAACATTATTAAAACTTTCTCCCATACAATATTACTAAACACGGCTACCGCATAATTAAACAATAACCGATTGATATTTGTCAAAACATTTATTTATCAAATGATATATTGGAAAAATTAAATTGAGGAATAGAGGATGATAAAATGTAAGAATTGTTAAAAAAAAAATACTCTGAAACGGAATTCAAAACAGAGTTGCTATGTTTACTTTCAGGTGCCCCCATTTTGTCGCTCATAATATAAGCTATTTAGGATAGTTCCAGGATTGGTTGGCTCGGTGTCAAGATAATATGACTGGGTGTGGTATCATGCCAGCTGTCTTCGGCGTGTGACAGTGTGACAGAACTTTATCTGTCTCGGGTAGACATTGTCTCCAAGTGTCTGAAATAATGCCGGCGGGACGTTAAATAATAAAAAAAAAGTTTTCATGTATTTTATTATACAAATAAAGTCAGAATATTTCAAGACGCAGTATAAAATTTATGAGAGATAATTATTGGTAAGTTTTTATTGTGGCACGAAGCTACATTAATAGACGATTACGGAAACAACCGATAGTAACCGAGCGCGCGCAAGGAAGGCTGATACATTTCTATTTTTAGAGCTGCTTATCCCTCTAGGTATTTACATCGTTATTAAACCATAATGAGATACACCAACGAACTGCTTTTGATAAATGACAATTCAGGTAATCAGAAAGCATGTATTTGTAATTCTATAAAATAAATAGTTTTTTAACTTATTTTGTTAAGTTCAGCTCCTCAATAAAAAAGCTACCCACTACAAAATATTAGTAAACACGCTTTTCTTGCCATTTCCGAATTCATTCGAGTCCCAAAAACTACACCCATCTAAAAAGTATGCATCCATATGTAGTGAGAAGTGAGACAATATTAATTGTTGTGGGAGTTTCTTCAACGTCACTGCCCGAATTTTAATGTTTCTTTGCTTGTTTGTTAGGTTTAACGTCCCACCGACAGTATTTCAGTCATTTGGAGAAGATGTCTACTTGAGACATATATAATGCTGCAAGCCAAAATTTAATGAAAAATAAATTCAAAATTGTAAAATAAAATATAACTTATTGGCACTTTACTATCAAGTAAATACATGTATACACGATTTCGATTATTGCGATTCCGTAACATTACTTAAAGATTAACTCTGCAATATCATGACGCCTACCAGTTTAGATACTAAGTTTATGAGAAAAAGTCTATATTTAGCTAATTCACACTTTAGATTATATTCATATAATTCCTATAACAAAAATACTTTCTTATAAATATGCTAAAGCACAAAAGCTGCATCTTAATAGTCTATGTTTACAACAATGACCTATTAAACAAAAATTGGCAACTAAATTAATTTCACAAAAGCACGTACCTTATTTATTAAAATAACACAAACAATTAAATTGTTTTATGTAAAATAAAAAAAGTACCCTGCGTGATAATAACTATATATATTTTTTCTACTATACTGGTTGAATTTAAAACATTGAAAATAATCTTTAAAATAAATCAAACTTAAAATATTTCCTTGAAGTAAAAAATGGTTATTTAATAAAATGGTTACATTTTCCTCTGTGATTTTCCATATATTTTTGAAAGTTTGCACTATTCAATAATCTGTTGTGTGCCTAAACAATTTTAAAGGGTTCCACAACCCTAAGAACAGTGTTCATAAATAAGTTTTAATTGTCATAAAATGTTGATATTTGACTCAATTTTTGAAATTTAACTAAAAAGACTTTGTAATAAGCTGTAAAAGAACGCTTAATGGACGCCGCTAATTTCGTATCACGTGACAAAATTTTGAACTTGTGGCGTCACATTGTTCTCGCGAGATGGGCCGCGCGAGATTTTTTTTTTTTTTCACGCAACGGCGCCGATTGCGAATTTCTGCTACGTTTGTAAAAATATCGATAATTTTGGATATAAAACGTGATTAAGGCAACAATAAGTGGTTCTCGTTGATTTCTGTTATCTAACGATCATGTGAGTCGTATAATGCCGCAGTGACAAGCATTAAACTGCATTAGTAGCGCAGGATATGACGTTTGCAAAATTTGACTATTAATATAGACTGAAAATAAAATATTTACTAAAATTCAACTTATTGTTTATTTACTCGTGTTGAGCCCTTGTCCTATGACCTTTGTATGCCAGAATGGTGATTAAAGCTACTTCCAAAACGGACTCATTCAGAACTAAGGTATGAAATCCGGGTGATCGGTAATGCACGCAAGACCATCTAAATTCCCAACAACTAAGTCACTTGAATTACAACAATAAGTTCCACACTGGATTAGCGCATTCTCACAAATGAAAATCGTCGCATTTTACCGTAATTACCCATTTATATGAAACAGATTAAAGGGTGGCATGGTGTGTAATTGCATTATAATAATCATAGACATATTCACCAGCTGCATATGTCTGTGTGATAATATAATTGCATTTAATAACAATACTGTGAAATACTTGAGAGAAAATACAACTTTATCGGAATTAGTATTTATCACGCCATGTCCAGGTAATTGCGCTAAATAGTGAAAGTAAAAAGTAGTATAACCAAACACAGAAGAAAACAAACAACTTCTATCTTTATGATGTATACGACACACATCAACTAATTAATGAAGTAATACCCAATTATATGCAGAGGATCTACGACTATATTTTATAAAGAGACCACCGTATTGCATACTCATTTCACGTTTAGCAAAGTTCTGCTCTATATAAAAAATCATCACCACCACTAAATACATCAATATAATATCAATAAAGGGATTTTGCCTTTCTGTACATCATGTAACCCAACAATAAGAGTCACCCATGGAAAACGCAAAAACCTCATATACAATTTTAGGTTATTAGGTATTTGGATAACGTGGCTCTAATAACTTATATAAATAATGCGATTTTACCATGCAATTTTCTTATTCTATTACAATATATCTACTACATGTAGCTATACACATATGTTTCAGTAAAAATTGTCTGTTGCCATGGTGACTAAGTCGCATGCTGCGTTACTTTTATCATTATGACCGAGGTTTATGACCTTGTTGTGCAATATTATGTAACATAATGTCGGTTATATTTTATGTTCTATGTATTTTACTGCCCAGGACATGTGAGATTAATATTTACATCACTTGACAGTAACCGCGGTATCTTGAAGGGTTCACGGTTATAAAAATTACAAGTAGGAACAAAATCACCACAATCATCATTCTCATTTAGGCTGTCAACGTACGTGTATGCATTTGATATCTGCATTTGATACGCGCTTTTTCTGGGTTTTTTTTTTTTTTTTTTTTTTTTTTTTTTTTAGCGTTATTTTTTGTTGTTGATGTTGTAATTACTTTATTTATTATATTTCATAAAGGTTATTCAATCGTATCTTCTCTGCTATCTCTGGCCCATGAATTGCCGAGTATTCCGAATGATGTGTGACGTGTTACTGCCTGGTGTTTTTTAGGGGAGGTAATTAAAATGGCGTCGCATATACGCCAGCTCAGTGCCGCTATTTTGCCTATTAAAGCATGAATATCTTTGTTATGAAACCACACATTGAGATATGCTTTCACAGATATCATTATCTTTGTTTACAATTACATGTAATGCCAATTTTCACGTGAATTTCCTGTATCAGTCATTATCTAGGACTATGTACTTGAACACTTCAGTGTTTGTTTGTTTAGTTGCAATTGGTATTTTTCACATTTCTTTTTTATGTTCTTTATTTTTCCTTTCCAATTACATGCATTGATATCTTGATAACCAACCAAATATTTTATGTTCTTTGTATTTTACTTCTCATAACTTGTTATTTTAAAAGGCCCATTATTCTTCCAAAAGCAGTGTAAAATCTTCAAACAGAAACGCGCAAAAGTGTGCTACAGATTTATTAAGAGATGTAGTCTATACATATAAATTGACGATTACTTTACTTCAGTGCATAAATAAGATTTAGGTAATGGAACCCAATGCATGAATTTTGAAATCTGGTTTCTTTGGTGTTTTTTTTATTATAATTCTATACATTTAAATAAAACATTCTGTGCCATATAAGAAATTTCTAACCACAATTTCTAAACAATTAATGATTTTTAGTCTGTCTAACCCTGTATTAAAATGCTTTCATAAATTGTGTAGGGGTATACGTGTGAAACTGCTATAAAATCATAAAATTTCCCATTTTTTCTCATGAATTTATTTATCATAAACTTAAGGCATATATCAAATGTAAAAGAGAAATATTAAAAACATAAGAGAAAACTTGATAAAAAGGATACTTATACATTTATGTATATAAGAAATCTACAGTTTGACATTTTCCCCATTTATAAATTAACAACACTTAAATTCCAGGTAAAGTACATAATTTTTATACAAATTTCTTATAAAAAAACTGTTCAAATATTAATAATTCATATACTATATCAATTATAAAAATGCATAATTTCATATAGGTTAACCATAAAAATATCAAGTTATAACAGTATGTATTACCTGACCCCTTATTTTTAAGTTCATTAAAAATGCCGAATATTATACAGTTTAATGCTAAATATTAAACTTTTTATTCCATCCAAAAACAACGATATGCTTATCAGCCCCCAACTGGTTGAAATATGCAAGTTATTTTTAGAACCCTATAAAAAAGGCTGCACTGCCGGAAATCTGCATTTTTTTAAAGGAATATACCCATTTCGATAGGAGCTGAATTGCCACACTTGTATATCCCTATCCCTTTGGCAAACAAAATAAAAACTTTAATATAAAACAAGGTGTCATAAAATCCATGGAATACTTCAAAATTTTACCCTTTCGGAAGAAAAAAACACACACTTTTCAAGGAGTGCAGGTCACACTCCGGGGTCTGGATAGAAGTGCGTGATGCAGCATAGAAATACACTTATATAATTTTTGATAATTATGTGTACTTACAAAAGTATTTTTATTTGTTTTCATGTATTAATTTTAATCTTTTTCAAAGTCCATCCTCCATAATTGTATGTTAAAAAAAAAATATATGACAAAAATAAGTGAATCATTGCATTATTTGTTTGATTTATGACAAAAATAAGTGAATCTTTGCATGATATATTTGATTTATTTACACTTGATCATTTGATTATTTATTTATATTTATACATATATACATGACAAGAAACTGTAAAGTTTACGTCAATAAAATATACTGTCTGTCTGTCTGTTATCGTGCGGACGGACCCTTTTTAAACACTATATCAGTCAGGAAATCTGCCATTTTCAAAATATCATTGTCACAGAAGGTATTATGTCGCTTCGACTACTTTCTTAAATCCACTCCCGCCCTCCAGGTTTCATGCTTTTGCTGCCGAATATTATTTATACTTGCAGGAAGTCAATGCAAAACAGTTATCGCCGTGGCTGGACAACGCCGGTATAATGGCGGATCAAATGCTTTTGTTTACAAACATCACCAGCCATGATAAATATATCGCCAAACTTTGATTAATGTAAAATCATTGTTTAGTGAAATATTGAACAGATAATGACATTTTTCGAAGAAAAATCCCACAGTTAATATATGAAGTTTCCCTAGAGACAAAATTCACCATGTTGTCCTGCACATAAACAGATTTAATTTCTTAATAAAGCATTTCATATCCAAGTTATTTGTTACTTGTTTTTATGTATTAAAAGTCTAAGCATTCTATAAATGTTATATGAAGAGTTTTATACAAGAACTATTTGACCGAGTACGTTTCTTAGTCCGAAAGAATCACCGTCACACTTTCCCACTTTATATGAATTTCCAATACACGAACTAGTATTACTGTAGTTATGGTTGATAAAGACACTTTTTGCTTTTTAAAATTTGTTTTTTTTTATAGAGAACTTTTCGAAATACATGTACCCTCAATTATCACAATTATATATTTTGACATATCTAGGGAATTCAAAAAATGACGTCACCGGAAGTAATTCGGGGAGATGTTTTTCTTCTCTCTTTTGAAAAAGGAACGCTTCTTTTGTTTCTGCATTTTAAGAGATGAATACCAATCAAAATTGTTACATTTGATTAACTATGATATAAGATACTATGAAAGAAACTTCTTAATGAAAGAGAATCACATTCCGAATCAAAACGTGAAATGATGAAGAATATCGGAAGTTGACCGATCTTTATCGACATTTGCCGAGCCCATTAGGGGATTAAAAACAAATAACTAATTTGCATACTTTTCATATCTTTGTCAAATTTCTGATGTTTTCCATATACCTTCTGTATGTTTCCGTTAACGAATCACGATTACATAAGTTGTTTCTATAGTTACCGTCTACAGCATCATCCTGTCAAGACACAGTCATTTTATCCATCTCTCACAACAAAATATTCACGAAACTAAATACACATAAGATAAAAAAAAAAAATCAGGACTTTTTCTAAAAACATTGTAAAACAATAAAAAAAAAAAATCAGGACTTTTTCTAAAAACATTGTAAAACATTGTAAAATTGTTAATTAACACTATAACATTGTTAAATATGATATATAATATAGCCTCAGGATCATTTGCAAACTGATTTAAAATGTTCTAGATAATTTGTTCAGAACAGACAGGATTTTTAAAGGGTAGATATATTGGAGAAAATACGAGATTGATTCATTATATGATGCAATATGATGAAGAAAAAAATATTCCTTGACTTCTGTTATCAATAGAATTTCATTTTGAAAAGGCCTTCGACTCTACATCATGGCAGTTTATTAATAAAATTCTAGACTTTTTCATTTTGGAGAATCCATAAAATCTTGGATAAAAATGTTTTATAATGATATCGAGTCTACTGCAATTCAAAATGACTTTTTATCAGAATTCTTCTGCGGCTGCAGACAGGGGGATCCCCTATCACCATATATATTTATCCTCTGTGCTGAAATTCTAACTCAAATTATCAAGAATAATAATACAATAAAATTCTTATACATAAATAATACAGAGCACTTTTTGCTGATGATACTGTTCTTATTTTAGATGGTTTAAAAGAGTCATTACAATCCGCTTTACGGGTATGAAACAGATTTGCTCATATATCTGGTTTTAAAATAAACTTTTCAAAAAATATCTGGATTTGTTTAAAAAAAAAGTTCAGAATCAATTAAAACTAAATTTGAACTAGACTGGGGCCAAACAGATTTTAAGCTCTTGGGAATATATTTTCATGTTGACTTGCATAAGATGTGCAAAATAAATTACGAATATAGGTTAGAAAAAAAACTAGATAAAACTATAAAATTATGGAACAGGAGAAGCTTAAACCCTATAGGAAAGATCACTGTTGTCAAAAAAATCTATTACCTGCTTTTAACCATTTGTTTAATTCCCTTCCAAGTCCAGATTGAATTACTATTAAAACTATAAATAAAGTTATTTGATTTTGTTTGGCATGGACCAGCAAGTTCCGTACTAGTAAAAAATATAGTGAAGGTGGCCTCAAAATGGTTAATTTAAAATGTTTTATTCAATGTCTCAAAATGACATGGATTCAAAGGCTACTTTTCACAGATAAGAAATGGCAACATATAATAAGGTTAACACTTTGTAAATAAACTAATAAATTGTGGTAAACAGTATGCAGAGAAAATTTTTTAAATCTTCATAATATGTTTTGGAAATCTGTAATCTCTCATATTCAAAATATCTAGACTCCTGTAAACAAGAGATATAGAGGATTTTTTTTTTATCTAATCCACTATTTTACAACGATAATATTAAATTGGTAATGAAGTATCTTTTCAAACTTAAAATAATTAAAAAATTTTATATAAATTACCTAATCCTATTATAGTACATGATCTTAAGACTATTTTTAAAATGGAATCAGGCTGCCAAAACGTGTACAAATTTTTAAATGTGAAGATGAAGTACCTACACGTCAAGCAAAATGGAAGTTACAATTCCATTTGGAAGAAAAAGATTGGGAATGGATATATTATGTTCCTTTCAAGATGTTTAAAGATACTAATATTCAGTTGATGCAGGTACGAATATTACATAAAATAATGCCAGTAAATGATTATCTATATAAATTAAAAATTTAAAGATACAAATTTGATTTCATTCTGTAAATCAGAGCCTGAAACTTTAGAACACTTATTTTGGTTTTGTAATAAGACACATTTTTATTGATGAATTTAACTGATATTAGCAAATAATCACATAGATGCAAGTTTTGTTTTAAGTCAGTTCTATTTGGATTTAATGATAAGAACTTGATATTTTAAATCTTCTTTTAAAATCTTATATATAAAAATCCAGACTTTTAAATACACCTCTTAATATGGAAAACTTTAAACAGGCTCTTAGTGAAAAATATCAAATAACTAGATATACATGTATATACAATTTTTCTGATCTTTAAAAAATTTGAAGCAAACTGGAAATTAGTTTTTAATATTATAAACTAACATATAAGACAGAAACTTTTTCTTTATTTTTATTATAATAATAATATGTACATTGGATCTCTGCAATCAGTCACGTTATTGTAAAAGTGGCATGATAATGTATCTTTTCATGCATTACTTGAAGATCTGTCTTTTTATTTCTTTTACAAAAACAATTTTAACCTTTTTTTTTCTGTCAAGAAAAATGAAGGTAAATGGAGTATTTGAAACTAATTCTTAAATGTTTGAGACTATTATGTAAATCTTTCTTATTATCTTACATGTCCATCTTCCTTTGATGATACTTATATAGTATATGGTATTGTGAGGTGGTAAATGGGATGGGTCCCCGACCTACTTCCATCATATGACGGGGGTAATAAAGTTTACATATAACAAAAAAAATAATGATAAGGAAAATGAAAAACATAAGATGTTTTTGAAAACATAAAAAAAAAAATTCTTGACAAATAATTTATTTTGTTTGTCTCTTTTTTACATTTACCAATATGTTTACTGCTTCCTATCACGTATTCTGCTGTTTTAGGTAAGCAGTATACATAAGATCTGATAAGATCTGATAATTCATATCAAGTTTACTTTACTGTACGAGATCATAAAATGTTTTTAAGCGAGCCTCTGGCGAGTATAAGAAAATACGCGATGGTAATTTGAAACCGGAATCAGCTATTTACGATATGTCACATGATAAAATGTGCTATTCCACAAATGCCAACAATACTAAAGAAAACATGACAGAATTTAAATAACAACAACAAAACTACAAATAAATACACAAAGTTTCACAAAGAAAAACAACAACAAACACTTACCCTTAAAATTCTTAATTATGTTAACTTGATATAAATAAATAATCCATTTACAAAAACGAATTCACTACTAAAGTTGGCTTACATCACATTGTTGAAATGGCCTAACTCTTTAATACTTGTCCATACGGCTTGAAATTCCATAACCATTCTGAACATACCCAAACCTCTGACTTAATGCAAACATCTAAAAATCTGTATTTTCAAGTTTGAGATTTCAAAAAGCACACTTTCTAACCTAAAAAATAAAAAAATAAAATAATTAAAACTAATGAAATAAATAATAAATATTTTTCATTATTTATCAATAATTATATTCTAACCCAATATCTATTATTTCTATAATATTAATCTGTTATTCATTATGTAAAATGGAAATAAAATATGCGAAGAAAACAAAGTAATGTGTATTGATCTCACACTATTTCTTGATAAATGTCCCGAAATATACCCCTTTTTTCAGTAATTACAGTACCTTTTACTCTAACGTGTAACACACAGAAGCGATACAACTACCATGGGTTTTTTTCAGCCCGTGAAGAAAACTCGATTTCATTCTGCTACATTATCAACGCATTCTTCAAAGAATTAAAAAAAAAAAAAAAAAATAAAAGCACGTTTTCATCGACTAGCTTGGTACAGTGAATCGTATAATATTGCGAATTTAATATACATTTCTTTTTCTTTTTATGACTGTCAAACATTCTTTTTGCGCGCCATACTCATCGCACACGAAAGTCGAGATAAATGTAAAATGCAAGGTGGTTGTAAAATTCATTTAATTGACACCCGTTTTCAGGCATCCTTTTCTCATCTTTTATTTCATCCGTGTTCTTGAAAATCAAACATAAATCGGCGATAAAAGTCTCCTTAATCAAATCTATATACATCAAACGTAAGTTGATACATGTTATATTACGTATATATTTGTAGACACATAATGTATATTTTATTTAACCAGTATAATAATTATATCATCTTATTTTGTATGGAGACATTGTTCGATAAGGAAAACCACATACTTAAAACTGTACAAGAAATACTGGGAATGTGAATAGCATTCACATCACAGCTGAACAACTTCCATTGAAGTCATTTATGTGTGATGGGTAAAAAGCAAATTCAATTTATCAAACAAATCATATCTTACCATGCAAAAACCCTGTAATAAAAAGCGAAATACAATGTTGATGAATGTTTTTATTATTTTTTTTTTGGCCATAATTAAGTCTTATGATGTTTAATGAACAGCAATAAAGAGTCATGTCTGGTACCTTTACACTGATACTGTTGTCATTAAACAAGAAAGTCAGTATAGAATATTTGCTATAACTGATATTTACTGAAAGTCTATTTTTTGAATTAGCACGGTAGCTATATAATCATAAATGTAACAGTATCATCAAGATGGTAAATAAACTAAAACAAGAGCCAAATTACACAGTCATGCTAAAATATAAGCCTGGTAAACCATTAGCCTTTGAGTTTACACACTAGACCTCAATTTAAGAAAGACAAATACCCAAGGAGATGATTTACTTATTCTACCAACGTTTCATTGAAATATTGACCATATTTCTATTACGATTATTTAACATTGCGGCTCAGTGAAAATTTCCAATAACAGTAAACATGTTTCCTCTAGAACTCTTAGTATCACGTGACAGTAATTTTACAATAAAGCAAAAGATATTTCCGTCTTGAATCGTGATGTTTAAGACAATTTTTTTTTGGATAGAAGATATGATACTACTTTATTTCTAAAACGGATATATCGATCGGTATGATATACGAGGAATAAATCTCCAGAGACATTTAGTCTGTCTTGGAATGCAATTAATCTGGCGTGACTCTACTCAGAGAGATAAGAAATGCTTTGAAACCTAAAATCTAAAAAAAAAAAAAAAAAAATGTGGAGCAATTGTACACAATATGAGGTTGAACAAATTGAAAATATACAGAAAGAATGTGCAAGAATAGTTTCAGGAGCCACTAAACTTATTAGCATTTATAAACTCTTAATGGAAGTTGGCTGGGAGACACTTTCAGAAAGACGAAGAAAACACCGTCTAATAATGATCTATAAAATGAAAAATGGTCAAACGCCTGTATATCTGTCATCATTAATACCGAGAACTGTTGAAGCCCCTCGCTATCGCCTTAAAAACACTGACAATATTCCTGGTATTCACTCTAGAACAACTACATATCTAAAATATTTTCTTCCAACGGCGATCCGTGAATTGGATGACATCTCTCTTGATATTCGCAACTTCCCGTCTTTAAATAACTTTAAATCACGTATTAATGCTAACCGATCAGAGGTGTCCTCGTACTACTACTCGTATTCCGGTACTAGGCGTCTCCAAATACTACATTCTCGACTCCGCACAAAGTGTAGCTCTTTAAAGGTCAACAACAAAGATTTCATTTTCATTATTTTCTGTTAGAATACATCAGTGTAAGACCTTCTGTACAAAAAATATGTTAAAAATTATTTGTAGTTTGTATGAAATCGGCTATTGAAAGTTGTAAAAATGACCCAAGTGAGAAAAGTTTGACTGACTTCTCTCCCTTTGCTATGACGTCATCAATAGACAACAACTCTGCCAGCACTATATTTCTTATTGAACGATTCACAGTTACTGTAACTAATTCCAAGCTAAAACCAAGATGACAATGAATGAATAAGGGTGAAAATGTGTAGCTTAATTAATTAATTTACATTCCTATAAAAGATATTAAGATATATTTTTTTATTCGGGCTTTTTAAAACTTGATTTATTGACGAATGAATAGTTATGGACTGATGATAAAAAGTGACCCTCTTTTGCCTACTATCCAAGATGAACTTATATTTCAAAGTGTCCAGACTTTCATTCAAATTACGAAACGGTTTGATATGCACGTTGATCATTGTTAAATGTTGGTGGACGACTTCCTTTTACATCTCTTTCTCATCTTAACTATCTCTTTTTTTTCTTTATTCTCTTCACCAAAACTATTCGTTAAATCTCCACTTTATACTAGCATTTTTACCCTCAATTTCAAAATATTATTTTCCTCTTATTATGTTATGAATTTTAAATTAGCTCAAGATGTTTTCACATATATCCTTTTAATAAGCTGCCTTCTTGTGTAATTAAGGTTTCTAGGAGAAGAACATTGTAAGTTTTGCTTTCGTTCACATCCTATCCCAATTATTTGAAATTTTGTATACTATGTTGTAATATATGATGGGAATAAATATGTTTAAACTAAAGAAAATGTGCAATAATTAAAATTGAAACATTTAGTTGGTTAACATATTTCATTAAGATCTTAGAGTGTATTTTCTGAAAGGGAATACATGTCTTGATTAAATCTGGTGTGTAATGTTATGATTTTTTTCAATATTACATTTCATGAAAAAATCACATTTTGTTCAATGGGAAATTTATATACATTTCAAAATTTCCGGAGTCACTAATTCAAAGCAGCGAATTATACCGAGTATTGCCGATTCTCTGGTGAAATGACCTATTGTAAGGAGCCAAAATTATGTTCAAATGGATTTTTAAATTAGCGATTAGTTGAATATAATGATTTTTAACCGTGGCTGAGTGTATAGATTATTCATATGAATTGTGTACTGAATTCTATTAAAAAAAAAAAAAAAAAAAAAAAAAAAAAAAAAAAAAAAAACTATTGTTAGTAAGTAAATTATTATTTTTTTTCTTCAGTTATATTCATCTTTACCAATAGCATAATGGAGCTCATTTCCTATACCATTGTGTATGTTTTGACGTATTTGTAAATGGGCATAAGAAGGATTAGTTATAATCTTGCAGATCAAAGCGTAACCTGGGGAAACTATCCAAATAATCAGGTTTA